>VZQC01011699.1:1923060-2080615 GCA_009823505.1 Rhizomys pruinosus
TTTTTTTTTTGGTCTTTTTTGAGACAGGGTCTTCTTGCAGCTCCAGCTGGCCTGGCACTCACTGTGTAGACCAGGGGTGCTGGACAGCTTTAGTGTCAACCTGACACACCTGGGTTGAGGGAGCCCCAACTGGGGAATTTCCTCCATTGGACTGGCCTGTGGCCAAGTCTGTGGAGCATTGTCTTGGTTGTTGAGTGATGTAGGAGGGCCCAGCCACTATGGGTGGTGCCACCCCTGGGCAGGTTGTTCTGTACTGTATAAGTAAGCAGGCTGACATGGGCCAGAGGAGCAAGCCAGTAAGCAGTGTTCCTCCATGGCCTGTGCTGGCTCCTGCCTCCAGGTTACTGCTGTGAGGTCCTATGTTGGGCTCCCTCAGTGATGAACTGTGACCCGGGAGATGTAAGATGAGTAACCCTTTCCTCCCCAAGTCGGTTTTGGTCAGAGTATTTTGTCACAGCAATTGAAGAGAAACTAGAACACCAGGCTTGCCTCCATCTCATACAGCTCTGCCTCCCAAGTGCTGGGACTAAAGGTGTGTGTCATTATGCCTGGCTAATACTTAGAAATTTTGAATAATTAACTTTGTGGGGCTGGAGAGATGGCTCAGTGGTTAAGAGCACTGACTGCTCTTGTACAGGGCCTGGGTTCATTACTAGCACCCACATGAGAGCCAAGAACCATCTTTAAGCTGGGCATGGCGGTACATGTCTTTAATCCTAGCACTTGGGAGGCAGAGGCAGGTGGATCTCTGTGAGTTCAGGCCAGCCTGGTCTACAGAGTGAGTTCCAGGCAGCTGGGACTATGGGGACACCGTCTCAAAAATAAAAAAAAAACAACTTTGTGTGTGCGTGCGTGCATGTTGAGGTCAGAGGACAACTTCATTGAGTCTCTTCTCTCTACCATGGACCTGGGGCTTCAAGCGCCTTCACACGCAGCCATCTCACTATCTGGTTTCATTCATACAGAGTTAATACTCAGGAAAATTAGGATTTTGCTCAACCTGAGACTGAATATACAAATGAACAGTGGCCAGGCCACATAGAAAAATAAAATTTGACTTACAGTCTGCAGCCAGCAGTCCAAGAGACCAGCATGCTGTTCGTCAGATTGGTGGAAGAAGTCAGACTTCAATTTCTAGCTAATATTCCAGGATGGCACACAGTTAGGTTCTGGAATAAATGGCCTGCGATGATCAGGACTCCGCCTTGACGTGACAGGTTCCCTAGTATTTATCCTCACTTCCAACTCTGGACAAGGCAGAAAAAGCCAACCATAGTCCTCAGCGGCAGCACAGAGTGCCTGGTTTCTTGCAGCTCCTGCTTCCAGTTTTCCTGTGCTACAACCTCCAGTCCAGGCACAGCTGGAGTTGCCTCTTTTCTACTGGGAAGAAGCCTCCTCTTCCTCTGCTGCCTTGGGGTCTCTGACAGGACACAAATGATGTGCCTAAACCTTTGCAAAATTTCCTCTCCATGGCTTTTGCAAATTTTCATTTTGTTTGTTTTAGTTCCATAAAAGTAAAAGGGAAAAACACTTTCAGATCATCTTAGTGAACCTGAGCCCAACTGTCCAACTGGGACCAGTGTGGAGGATGCAGCATCTCTCTGGTGGTACCTTTTGAGTGTTTCAGTGCTTTGGTTCTTTCCATGCAAGTCTTAACCTAGGGCCTGGAAAACCTCTCAGGGTGCCAGAGTAATGAGACATCCCCCCACCAATTCACGCAGACCCCAGCTTACACCAGCAGTCTCCCCTCCCTTTCACGCAGACCCCAGCTGTACACCAGCAGTCTCCCCTCCCGTTCACGCAGACCCCAGCTGTNAAATAAATAAATAAATAAATAAATAAATAAATATTAAAAAAAATTTTTTTTAAACTTAAAGATTTTGGGTTGGAGAGATGGCTCAGTGGTTAAGAGCACTGGCTGCTCTTGCCAAGAAACCAGATTTGATTCCCAGCACCCACATCGTGGCTAACAACCTTCTGCAACTCCTGTTCCAGGGGAATCCAATCCCTTCTTCTGACTCCACAAATACTGCATGACATGGATGCACTTACACACATGCAGGCAATATACTCATACACATAAAGTAGAAATAATAATAAAAAGGATTTTTTTTCAGTAGCCCCAGCTGGCCTGGAACTCACTATGTAGACAGGTTGGCCTCAGTCTCACAGAGATATGTCTGCCTCTGCCTCCCAAGTGCTGAGATTAAAGGCCAGCACCACCATGCCCAGTTTAAAGGGTTTTTTTTTTCTGTCTATGAGTGCTTTGCCTCCCATTTATGTAAGTGAAATGTTCCAGGACACAGAAGACAAAAGACCAAGAGATGCTGAAAGCAGGTCTATTTAGTCTGTGCCCTGGTCCAGCAGGCTCAAGCCTCAGCATCTGCACCCTAAAGGGAAGTAGCATATCTGTTTTGTATCTTAGGCAATGGATTACAGTGAGAAGGAAACTTATGTGAAATCTCAAAATTAGGCAAATTATGAATTTAGAAACAAAACAAATGTTAAAAATTCCTGTGAAGAATCTTTGCAAAAACCTCCATCTGAAACAAACAGTATTAAGGAAGTTTTATCAAAACACAAAGCCAGTGGTTCTAATGCTAGCTGTGTTAACATTCTAACCACAAACTTGTCAGCTGAAATTTGTTGACAGAAACAGTGGGAGAAAACAAGGATTAAAATCCATATTCTCCTTATATTCCATTTAGCTACATCAGTACCACATGCAAGCAGTACCCACAGAGGCCAGAAGAGGGCACTGAATTCCCTGGAACTGGAGTTACAGATAGCTGTAAATGTCCATGTGAGTGCTGGAAATTGAAACTAGGTACGAGGATGAGAGCAGCCAGTGCTCTTAACTGCTGAGTTATCTCTCTAGCTCCTGTAATATATTTTTGACGCATCTTTAATAGACATTGGTAGCCCCAAAGTGTTAAAAGATCAGGATGGCATGTCTTAAGTTGAACGTGAAACTTCAAAAATCAGGTTGCTGCCACTGCTGATGGGGGAGGTGCTGGGCCCAATGTCTCAAGACCCAATCATGTAGAACATCACATGGCAAGCAAGAGGAAGCTGGCCTGGTTAAACGTTTATAGAATTCCTTGTTCTGAGGCAAACATTTTGATTAATGACCCTGTGCTCTCACAAAGAGTCCACACATCCTGTTTATCATATTGTACCTTGGAACCTTGCATGTAGACTAGAATGTAGTTTCTCATGTAGTCAGATTGAATCCTGGAGCCTTACATGTAGACTAGAATTTAGTTTTGCACATACCCCCAAAACACTTTATATATATGTTTGTAAAGCTGGACAATAAATGGCTTGCTGTACACAGACAGGAGTCCTGGAGATTTTAGTCTTCCTGGGAGCAAGACTCCCATAAGTGGCAGGACCTCTGCACAAAAGAAGATATACTACTTGAACAAGGCATGCTGTCATCTGTCACCTCAGCCCTTGAGACTTTTAATCCTCCTGCCTCTACCTCTCAAGGGCTGAGATGACAAATGCAGTGCCTGGTTCAAGACAGTGGGGCAGGGTGGTACATGCCTTTAATTCCAGTATCCTGGAAGCCAAGGGAGGGGGATATCTGTGAGACTGAGCTCAACCTGCTCTACATAGAGAGTTCCAGGCCAGCTGGGGCTACTGGGAGCCCCTGTCTCAAAAAAGACCAAAAAAGAGGTATGGTTCTGTGGTTAAGAGCACTGGTTGCTCTTGTGGAGGACCTAGGTTTGATTCCCAGTACCCACATGGTGGCTAAAACCTCCAGTTGGGATCTGAAGGCCCCTTTTTATTTATTTATTTTTTAAATTTTATTTATTTATTTTTTATGTGTATGAATGTACTGTCTGCATGCAGGTCTGTACACCCATGTCGTGCAATGCTGCAGAGGTCAGAAGAGGGCGTCGGATTCCCCTGGAACTGGAGTCAAAGATGGTTCTCAGCTGCCATGTGGGTGTTGGGGATCGAACCCGGGTCCTCTGCAAGAGCAGTCTGCGCTCTTAACCACTAGGCCATCTTTCCAGCCCCTGAAGGCCCCTTTTTAAAAAAATTTCATTTATTTTTTTATGTGTATGAATGTACTTTCTGCATGTAGGTTTGTGCACCTGTGTCGTGCAATGCCGAGGAGGTCAGAAGAGGGTATTGGACTCCCCTGGAACTGGAGTTAAAGATGGTTCTCAGCTGCCCTATGGATGCTGGGGATCAAACCTGGGTCCTCTGCAAGAGCAGTTGGCGCTCTTAACCCCTAGGCCATCTCTCCAGCCCCTGAAGGCCTCTTATGACCTCTGTTGGCACTGCATGACACAGGTGCACCTACCCACATGCAAGTAATAACACACTTATACACATAAAATATTTTTTTAAGAGCCAGGTATGGTGGTGCATGCCTTTAGTCCCAGCACTCAGGAGGCAGAGGCAGGCAGATTTCTGTGAGTTCAAGGCCTGCCTGGTCTACATAGTGAATTCCAGAACAGTTGGGGCTACAGGGAGACCCTGTCACACACACACACACAAAAACCCCAAAACCAAAATCAAACAAAATAAAATCCAAAAATTTAAGAGGAAAAAAACCACCAAAGGAGTTCAAGGCCATTCCCAGCTACATCAGTTCAAGGACTGCCTGGAATACAGAAAACCCAGTATGGGGGCAGGAAAGATAGACCACTGGGAATGGGTCCTTTGCATCTTTTATCTTTTTGAAATAGAAGTCCCAGGAGACTGTGAAGAGAGCATTTCCATTCACTCAGCCGCCCCCTGTTTCCTGTTTCTTTGTTGATAACATTCTAAAGGGCATTTTTCCTCCTGAGAGCATGTGGGACTTTACAAAGAATCATCAGATCAAAATGACAATTCAGGTAATTTTCATTTTCTGATATGAATCACATAAAGGTCATAAGAAAATCTACCAATATAACTGTGAATGAATATAAATATACATATAATAATATAAATAAATAAAAAAAAAAAAAAAAAAAAAAAAAAAATGTGATTTTTTTTCTTTGCTCTTTCCTGGAGGCCACATAACAAGGCTCCTATTTTTGTGGTTCTTAGCTCAGGTACTTCCTGAATGCATTTCTCACCAACAGCTCTGAGCAAGCACTGTGGACTGATGCTTGGCTAAGTACCTTTCAGCATTGACTTGGTATTTTCTGCCATATTTTGAGGCAGATATTTAACATTTGGAGATAAATGAGGTTTACAGACTAAATTTATACACCTAGATTCCATTTACAAGTCAGAGAGGCTTTCCTTCTGTAACATGTGACTAGGCACCATTTCCCCACCATGGCTAACTCATCCCTAAGTAGCATAAATAAATATTATACATACAATATACACAATTATATAATAATATGTAATATATATTTCTCTAGCTGGTGTGGAACTTCTATGTAGACCAGGCTGGGCTTGACTCACAGATCCACTTGCCCATTCCCTCTGCTCCCAAATGCTCCGCTTAAAGGGGAATTGTGCATCATTTCTGGCATGGTACTGTTAGGTTGGGGCTGGAGTGAAAAGCTAAGATGGCATAGACCGGAAAGAGCCTCCTTTCTTTTATGGTCAGGCCAGATTCCCACGAGACCTCCAGATCTGAGACACACCTTCAGGGCCCTGACCTAGCCTAATTGGCCAGATTCCAAAACGTCACCATCTCCCCTCCCACCTATAAAAGGCTCTCCCCACCTCCCAGACCCGTGCTGTCCCATCGTGGTCCTCACCCCAAGGCCACACTGGGCCCGAACCACACCTGAGACCGAGAGCGTATTCCTGGAACAACTGCTCTGTCTTGGTTTACCTTTAATTCGGACTGATTTGGCCTTTATATTGGTGTCGGATACCTCGCAGTCACATTTTTTTTGGGGGGGGGGTCTTTTCAAGACAGGGTCTCCCTGTAGCCCGAGCTGTCCTGACAACTTATCTTGTAGACCCAGGCTGGGCCTTGAACTCCAAAGAGCCACTTCCTGCCTCTGCATCCGTGCTGGATTAAAGGCATGCGCCAACCATGCCCCGGCTTCAGGTACCATTTTTAATGAATATCTGCCCAGCGAGGAATAGGTGAGGTTATTTCAATCCAGATGTGTCTGACTTCAGAGAAACTTTGTGTATGTATCATGTGTATGTGCAGGTGTGCCCACCTAAGTGTGCACGTGTGGAGACCAGAAGCAGAACTTTTAGGTGTCTTCCTCTATTACCATCCTAGTTTTTGAGATAGAATGGACCCTGGAGCTTGTTTTGGCTGGCCAACAAGTCCCTGAGATCTGCCTGTCTCTGTCCCACAGTTCTGGGTTACAGACATGCCAAAGCACTCAGCTTTTACATGGGTGGCAGGGATGTGAAATTCAGACCCTTATACTTGCCAGCAAGCACTTTACCCACGGAGCCATCTCCTGAGTGATACAGTGCAAACCTCTACCCAGGTACTCAGGGTTATGTTCGGAGGTTGAGGAACTCTAGTTCCATTAAGAAACACTTTTAGAGCCAGGTGTGGTGGTGCATGGAGCTCCAGGCCAGCTGGGACTTAAAGGGAGACCCTGTCTCAAAAATACAAAAAAAAAAAAAAAAAAAAAAAAAAAAAATAAACAATTTTAGGGATAGAGATGTACCTTATTTAGTCAAGTACTTGCCTAGCATGCATGATGCCCTGGGTTAAATCCCAACACCTTATCAATTCAGCGTGTTGGCCATGCTTGCAATCCCAGTACTTGGGAGGTGGAGACAGGAGGATTGGTTTAAGGTCATCCTTAGCTATGCATCAAGTTTCAGGCTAGCCTGGGCTACGTGAGACCCTGTACTGCCCTGCCTCCTCATCTCTGCTCCTCTGATTTCATGTATCGTCACATAGATCACGTAACTTGTTAAGGATGTACCCTGTATTTTATTTTATTTATTTATTTATTTATTTTATTTATTTTGGTATTTTTGAGATAGGGTCTCCCTGTAGAACTGTCCTGGAGCTCACTCTGTAGACCAGGTTGGCCTTGAACTCACAGAGATCTGCCTGCCTCTGCCTTCCAAGTTCTAGGATTAAAGGCATGCACCACCATGCCCAGCGTACCCTGTATTTTAAAGACATGTGAGGATAAAGTTTCCGCATCTGTGTGCCAGCTGAAATTGATAGGAATGTTCAGCCTTCCTGCATTTGCTTCTTAGTTGCTGACATTCAGTCTTCCTGCCATTTTCATTCCAGAACCTGTCAAAATGAACCTAACAGTTTCTATTAGTATCAAATTATTACATTATTGTCCAAGGGGATAGTTGGCTTTCATGCTAATTTTTTTTTTTTTTTTTTTTTTTTGTGGTCTTTTTGAGACCGGGCTTACTTTTGCAGCTCCAGCTGGCCTGGCACTATGTGTAGAAGCGGGTTGTTCTGGATAGCTTTAGTGTCCAACTTGACACACCTGGGTTTGAGGGAGCCCCCCCCCAACTGGGGAATTTCCTCCATTGGACTGGCTGTGGCCAAGTCTGTGGAGCATTGTTTGGTGTTGTTTGATGTGTAGGAGGGCCCCAGCCATATGGGTGGTGCCACCCCTGGGCAGGGTTGTTCTGTACTGTATAAGTAAGCAGGCTGACATGCGCCAGGGGAGCAAGCTAGTACGCAGTGTTCCTCCATGGCCTGTGCCTGAGCTCCTGGCCTCCAGGTTACTGCTGTGAGGTCCTATGTTGGGCTCCCTCAGTGATGAAACTCGTGACCCGGGGAGATGTACGACTGAGTAACCTTTCCTCCCCCAAGTCGGTTTGTTCAGAGTATTTGTCACAGCCAATGAAGAGAAACTAGAAAACCACAGGCTTGCCTCAATCTCATAAAGCTCTGCCTCCCACGTGCTGGATTAAAGTTGTGTTTCATTATGCTGGCTAATAATTAGAATTTTGAATAATTACTTTGTGGGGCTGGAGAGATGCTCAGTGGTTACCAGCACTGACTGCTCTTGTACAGGGCCTGGGTTCATTACTAGCACCCACATGAGAGCCAACCATCTTAAGCGGGTCATGTCTGGTGTACATGTCTTTCTTAATCATAGCACTTGGGAGGTCAGAGGCAGGTGGATCTCTGTGAGTCCGGGCCAGCCTGGTCTACAGAGTGAGTTCCAGGCAGCTGGGACTATGGGGACACCGTCTCAAAAATACAAAAAAACATTTTTTTTTTTGTTTGTTTGTTTGTAGGTCAGAGGACACCTTCATGGAGTCTTTCTCTCTACCATGGACCTGGGGCTTCAAGCGCCTTCACACGCAGCCATCTCACTATCTGGTTTCATTCATACAGAGTTAATACTCAGGAAAATTAGGATTTTGCTCAACCTGAGACTGAATATACAAATGAACAGTGGCCAGGCCACATAGAAAAATAAAATTTGACTTACAGTCTGCAGCCAGCAGTCCAAGAGACCAGCATGCTGTTCGTCAGATTGGTGGAAGAAGTCAGACTTCAATTTCTAGCTAATATTCCAGGATGGCACACAGTTAGGTTCTGGAATAAATGGCCTGCGATGATCAGGACTCCGCCTTGACGTGACATTTTCCCTCAGTATTTATCCTCCCTTCCAACTCCGCGACAAGGCAGAAGCAGCCACCATAGTCATCAGCGGCAGCACAGAGTGACTGGTTTCTTGCGGCTTCATGCTTCCAGTTTTCCTGTGCTACAACCTCCAGTCCAGGCACAGCTGGAGTTGCCTCTTTTCTACTGGGAAGAAGCCTCCTCTTCCTCTGCTGCCTTGGGGTCTCTGACAGGACACAAATGATGTGCCTAAACCTTTGCAAAACTTCCTTCCATGGCTTTGCAAATTTCATTTTGTTTTGTTTAGTTCCTAAAAGTACAAAAGGGAAACAAAACACTTTCAGATCATCTTAGTGAACCTGAGCCCAACTGTCCAACTGGGACCAGTGTGGAGGATGCAGCATCTCTCTGGTGGTACCTTTTGAGTGTTTCAGTGCTTTGGTTCTTTCCATGCAAGTCTTAACCTAGGGCCTGGAAAACCTCTCAGGGTGCCAGAGTAATGAGACATCCCCCCACCAATTCACGCAGACCCCAGCTTACACCAGCAGTCTCCCTTCCCTTTCCCGCGACCCCAGTGTACACAGCAGCCTCCCCTCCCGTTCACGCAGACCCCCGCTGTACACCAGCAGTCTCCCCTTCGTTCACGCAGACCCCAGCTTACACCAGCAGTCTCCCCTCCCTTTCACGCAGACCCCAGCTTACACCAGCAGCCTCCCTCCCCGTTCACGCAGACCCCAGCTTACACCAGCAGTCTCCCCTCCCGTTCACGCCGACCCCAGCTGTACACCCTGCAGTCTCCCCTCCCGTTCACGCAGACCCCAGCTTACACCAGCAGTCTCCCCTCCCGTTCACGCAGACCCCAGCTTACCCCAGCAGTCTACCCTCCCTTTCACGCAGGACCACAGCTTGTACACCAGCAGTCCTTCCTCCCTGTTTCACGCGGACCACCAGCTTTTTACACCAGCAGTCTCCCCTCCCGTTCACGCAGACCCCAGCTTACACCAGCAGTCTCCCCTCCCGTTCAACGCAGACCCCAGCTTACACCAGCAGTCTCCCCTCCCGTTCACTCAGACCCCAGCTGTACACCAGCAGTCTCCCCTCCCGTTCACGCAGACCCCAGCTTACACCAGCAGTCTCCCCTCCCGTTCACGCAGACCCCAGCTTACACCAGCAGTCTCCCCTCCCGTTCACGCAGACCCCAGCTGTACACCACTCTCCCCTTCCCGTTCACGCAGGACCCCAGTTGTACACAGCAGTCTCCCTCCTCCCCGCCTCTCACGCAGACCCAGTTACACCAGCAGTCTCCCCTCCGTTAAGCCAGCACCCAGCTACACAGCCAGTCTCCCATCCCCGCTTCTCCACCGCAGACACCCACCAGCTTACACATCAGCAGTATCCCCTCCCTTCACGCCCGACCCCAGCTGTACACCAGCAGTCTCCCCCTCCCGTTCACGCAGACCCCAGCTTACACCAGCAGCCTCCCATTCCCGGTCATGCGCCCCAGCTGTACTATAACACGTCCCAGATGTCTCAAATTCCGTTTCATGATAGACACATCCAGCAGTACCACCCGCAGGTCTCAAACCAGTCCCACCAGAAGGTACAGCCTTAAAACAGACAGACACACTCCCCGTTCCGCAGTCACCACATGCTCGCAAAACAAACAACCAGTCACCACCCAGTACGAACCCTCCCGTTCACGCAGACCCCAGCTGTACACCAGCAGTCTCCCCTCCCGTTCACGCAGACCCCAGCTGTACACCAGCAGTCTCCCCCTCCCGTTCACGCAGACCCCAGCTGTACACCAGCAGTCTCCCCTCCCGTTCACGCAGACCCCAGCTGTACACCAGCAGTCTCCCCTCCCGTTCACGCAGACCCCAGCTTACACCAGCAGCCTCCCCTCCCGTTCACGCAGACCCGTGTATCACAGCGTCTCCCATCCCATTAGTCACGCAGACCCCAGCTGTACACCAGCACCCCGTAACCCGCTTCCAGCAGCCCAGCCCAGTCAGTGTCGGACAACCTGGTTGGCAGCTGCTTCTGGCATTTCTCCTGCAGAGGTCCAGTGCTTTCCCTTTACTGCAAAGGGTCGGATGGCACCTGAGTGTGGCTGCCATGTTTTGTTTAAGGAGCATTCCAGGGCTGGGTTGCTAAGTGTCACTTATACTTGCTCTATTCGGGGGCATTACACATACAGCCACATCCTTGTGCTCTGCCACTTAATGCAAGGGAAGCTTAGGTGATGGCATTATTTTTAGCTGTCTTGATGGCACACTGAAGACTTGGAAAGGCACCAGGCTCCACAGAGTAGTCCCTTGGTACTGTGGACTCCTATCTGGTTGGTTGTAAACTATTATCTTTTTTTCAAGTACAGGTTTACCAGTTCTTTGCTCCACATAGATAAATCACTTTATTCCAGTATAATCTCAAGTGATCCACATTGTTAGGGCCTCAAAATGATACCCCAAAGAGTAGCACTTTGACATGCTAGTGTCAGAGCCAGACCAGCCTCTCTGATCTTACCCAACCCTAGTCTCCCATCTCTTTGATCCTCTTCTCCCCCCCCCCCCCCCCCATTACTCAAGGAGATATGGCCTCAGCCTCAAAGTTCTTTATTTTTCCCAGAAGGAATGCAATTGCTATGCAATCTCATCAGTCAGGAAGGATTCACCACTGGAGAAGAGACTGAAATCTGAAATCTAACACCCCACCACAGATCAAGAGACTTCATCCCAGGCCTGTTTGCTTCTGGACTCCATTCTTTTCTTTTTTCTTTCTTTTCTCTTTCTTTCCTTTTTCCTTCCCCTCCCTTTCTTTTTTCTTTCTCTCTCTTTCATTCATTCATTCTTTCTTTTCTTTTCTTTTTTCTTCAGACAAGGTCTTCTTGTAGCTCCAGCTGGTCTGCAACTCGATATGTAGACCAGGCTGGCCTCAATAACACAAGACTTCCACCTGCTTCTGCCTTCTGAGTGCTGGGATTAAGGCTGAAGATCACTGCATTTTTAATTATCATTTCTTTTTATGTGTATAGGCCAGGAGAGGGCAATGGACCCCCCGTTGCTGTTAGTAGTGGAAACTGAACCCTGGTCCCCTGAAACAGCAGCCAAAGCTCTTTCACTGCTGAGCCATCTCTTCAGCTCCTAGATTAATTTAGTTAAAGACAGTGTATTACGTTGTGTAACCCTGACTGGCTTAAATTCCTGGGCTCTAGTGATCTTCCTGCCTCAGCCTCCCAAGAATCTGGGACTGCAGCTGTAACCCTTGGTCTTTAAGTTTCATGGTTTGTGTGGCTTCAGTACAATTTATAACTTGTTATGCCTTTTCTCTTTATTTATTGCTAGTTCAGCAAACTCCATTACTTTAACTTCAGAGGGCGAATTTCCCTACATCATCATGAAAAACACTTTATGAAATAAGGCAGGCTGGGTGGACAGAGCTGGGGGCAAGGCTGCTGGCCTGAAGAACCCTGGTCTGGGTGTCTGTGTTGTCACTGTCATCTGTGATGGACAAAGCTGCTGCAGGGATCCATCACAGTGACAACAGAGGAGCTGGGCTGTCGCTGCTGAGGTGGACGAGCAGGCAAGCACAGGACAGCACCCCTTAACAGCAAGTGAGCAGGTCTGTGCAGCTTGAGTCTCACATTTGTTTGGTTTACTCCGACCCATTAGTTCTTCCTGAGAGTTGTATGTGAAGACCTGTGGCTCATTCCCTGCAAAGATTCCCATTCTCCTGTTAGTTTCCCTAGTATTGACTTAGGAGTTTAGCACCTGCTGGGATATGTTCAAAAACAAAATGCTTATAAGCTCACCTCATGAGGGAAACACTAGAAGCACACATGAGACCCACCACCTCTGAGAGCAACATGTGGAAAGTGATCAGAGGAGGAAGCCCAGGGGCCCTCTGAGGGGCCCAGAGATCTTGCAAGTTCAGGAAACGATGCCCTACAAGCTTTTAGAGCGACTTCCCTTGCCAACCGGCATGGCTGGATCTTTGGTCATCAAAGACACCACTTAGGCTTGCAGAGACATCCCATCACTGCTAGAAACGAGATCCAACCAGGGCTGGCTGATCTGAATGAAGATTCTACTGGAGGAATGGTTTTGCTCAGGATTTATTTATTTATTTTTTTAACCAATGTTTTATTGAAGCTCTGTGCATTTTGTATAAGATTACATTACAAATCAAATCTAGACCCGTTACCCCCTCCCTATCCTCCCACCCCATCAGAGCTCATGTATTCTGCCAAACATGTTTTCCATCTTTTTCTCAGTCTCTTTTAGTTGTTTGTTTTTCTGGGACTATGTTACTTCACTTAACATAATATCTTCTAGTTCCATTCATTTACCTGCAAAGTTCATAATGTCATCTTTCTTTACCACTGCACAGAACTCCATCATGTAGATGTACCACATTTTCTCTATTCACTCGTCAATTGAGGGGCACTTGGGTTGGTTCCAGCTCTTTGCTGTTGTGAAGAGAGCTGCAATAAACATGGCTGTGCATGTATCTCTGCAGGATTTAAAACAATGGAGTTGAACCATCTACCACTGGTAAGAAACAATAATCCTAGCCCTTTACAGTCAGAAGCAGGTACTTGACGGAAGGGAGGTGTGCTGGATAGCTTTAGTAGTTGTCGACTTGACACAACTGGGTTAAGGAGCCTTAATTTGGAAACTGCCTCCGCTGGACTGCCCTGTGGCTATGTCAGGGGATGTTTTCTTGATTGTTTCAGTGATGTGGGAGAGCCCAGTCCATTGTGGGTGGTGCTACCTCTAGGAAGGTTTTTTTTTTTTTTAATTTTATTTATTTTTTTCAATTATTTGCGTTTTTATTGTATGAAATCACTTGGTGGGGACAGTGACATGGACTGAGTTCCAGGTCATTAAATACATACTTGAAGCTTAGGACTCTAGAGTCCTAAGGGACCTCTAGTCTAAGTCCCCTTAGGACTCACTAAATTGTGAACGGCAAGAGTTTACCATCTTTTTTTTTTTTTTTTTTGGTCTTTTTGAGACAGGGTCTCCCTGTAGCCCCAGCTGTCCTGGAACTCACTCTGTAGACCAGGCTGGCCTTGAACTCAAAAAGATCCACCTGCCTCTGCCTCCCAAGTGCTAGGATTAAAGGCGTGCGCCACCACGCCCGGCAACCATCTGTCTTCTATAATCAGTAATAAAACTGTTGTTCTGTAAGAATTTAGGCAAGAAATAGTTCACGTAAAACAGTACTTCTTAAAACCCAGAGCCTCCTGCCAGCCACTGGTCACGCTTCAGCCAGTGTCTGGCCTGGACCCACCTGGGTCTGTGTCCTCCCTTTCAGGAAGCAGCTCAGAGGAAGGATGGAACTGCTGGGTTTACAGTCCTGCCAGTCTCTGCCAGGTTCATGCTGCAGCTGAGTGCTGCAAGCCCCACTGAAGGTGGCTGTGGTCTCTAACTGGCTAACAGAATCTGACAGGCCAACACTGGAAGCCCAAGGCCTCTCTCACTGACCTCAGCATCTCTTCAGGCCAAGTCGCATGGTGTGGTTCAATTCTGAGTTTTGGCAACAGTATTGACAGATATTTCTATAGAAATAATTGATAAGTGCTCTCTGCCATTTGGAAAGTATTCTGACACTCTATGTGGGCTCAAAAGTCACTTCATGCTGACAGCCAGAGTCCTAACTCTAACACATCTCCATCACTGTGTCCATGGGTGGGGGCTACTATGTGTCTAATGAAAAGTTATAGCCACTTTTATCAAACAGCAACTCTGACAAAAGGAACAGCAGGAAAAACAGACTTCACAAAAATACACTGAAAAGTTTTGACAATTGTATGCAGGGACTGTCAAAGTTTTAGTGTTTAATAATTAAGACAAGTGACCGAGACACCAAGTATGAGGAACCGGGGGTGGGGATAAATCACTCTATACACTAACTATCCAGGCTGTGGCAAGAGTGTACACGTTATAGAACCTGTCCACACACAGTAGTTAGTTGCAGAAAGCCATGTGGTTTTTCTCTTGGCTTGGGAAAACATTGTTCTGGGTTTCGGTGCAAATTATCCACAACCTTCAACTCTTCTGGGTGGCTGCGACTTGTTTTCACCTTCCAGCTCTTCCACCCTTCCCTGGGTCATGAGGTCTGCGATGTTTTTCTGCGATGTTTTTCTCCAGATCGTCAATTCGACTGCTCATGTCATCAATTCTCCCAATGATCTGGTCTGACATGGTCTGAAATTTGTCTTGCATCTGCTGCAAGAGTGTCTCCACCACCAAGGTGATGTCCTGCATGGTCTTGGGGGTCCGTCTCGGCCATCTCCCTGGTGCCCAGCTTGGCGGCGAAGTCGCGGAACCGTCACCTACACTTTAGTTTCTCAGCGCAGACCGCATCATTTTTTTTTAATTTTTTTTTTTTATTATTATTTATCTTTATATGTGTATGAATGTACTGTCTGCATGCAGGTCTGTGCACCCGTGTCGTGCAATGCCGCGGAGGTCAGAAGAGGGTCTCGGATTCCCCTGGAACTGGAGTTCTCCTGGAATTGGAGTTACAGACGGTTCTTAGCCGCCATGTGGGTGCTGGGGATCGAACCCGGGTCCTCTGCAAGAGCGTCGGTGCTCTTAACCGCTAGGCTATCTCTCCAGTCCCGACCGCATCATTTTTAATCTTGTTTATCTATAGAGCACAGGTGAGGAGTTGTTACAGAATGCTCCTTGCTAACGCTGGACCAGAAAGTCTTCACCTGGCATGGATGACGGCCTCCCCATAGATGCACAGATGGAAGCCCGGTTGTTCTGTATTATACAAGAAAGCAGGCTGAGCATGGGCCAGGGGAGCATCGTTTGTTCCTTCACGGCCTGTGCTTCAGCTCCTATCTTCAGATTCCTGCCCTGAGTTTCTACCTTGGGCTCCCTCAGTAAAGAACAATGATATGGGAGATGTAAGAGAAATAAAACCTTTCCTCCCCAACTTGGTATTGGTCAGTGTTTTGTTATACCAACTGAAAGCAAGCTAGAACAGAAGGAAACAGGAGTCAGAGGACCCTGTGGACTCAAGCACAGAGAAAAACTCATTACTTGAAGATGGTCCTTTTCTTTTCCTTGGAAAGGATGTATGTACTCTGGTGTTTGGACTCCCTGCCTTTTCACCAAAACACTGGTAAAATCTAGGTTTCATTGATGCATGAAAAAAAAGAATTGCAGGCAGTACTGGGCCTTGATCTTGGAGGTTCATAGAACAATCTTCCTTCCTCCTTCCCTCCCTCGTTCCTTTTCTCTTTCCTTTTCCCTCTCCCCTGGCCACCTTCCCTTCTTCCTTCCTGAGTTTTTGAAACAGGGTCTCCCTGTAGCCCTAGCTGGCCTGGAACTCTATGTAGGCCAGGCCAGCCACATTCTCACAGAGATCCACCTGCCTCTGCCTCCTTAGTGCTGGGATTAAAGGTGTCACCACACCTAACTATAGACAATTCTTGAGGTGAAATTTTCAGATACCTCGTGTGAAAGGAGACATCTGAAGACTTTTATGAGCTGAAGAATTTAAAGGAACTGTTCCAGCACTTGGTTCCCTGAACAGAACAGGGAACCGCAACAGGTGGGGGAAGAGAGGAGACAGAAAGCAACGGGCTCTCTACTCTGAGGCCCAAGAGGGCAGAGACGGTTGGCCCAGCCAGGACACTGACTGCTACATAGCTTTCCTCCAGTTTTTGGGGGTTGGTGACAAGGGAGTCATGGCTGTATATGAGATGAAAATACCACAAGAGCACTAGGTGTAGGAAGTGCCTGGAAAGGAGAAAGAGCTAATTAGCAAACAGGATTCCTGAATTTCTGAAATACTATTCACGTGACAAAGAGGGAAAAATGCTTTACAAACATTTTGACTTCAGAGGTAGCTAAAGGTTAATAAATTCGTTAGACTTCTCATTAATATAAATTCATTAATTTCACTTTTATAGTTCTATAATTTTCCAAAGCGCTCTTATCTTCTCTCAAATTTCAAAGAAAAGTTTTGAAACTCCATCAAAGGTCCCTATCAGCTGGCTTAACATTTAGCACAATGCAAGAACACAGGTCCCTGTGGAGAGGCATCAGGTGGAGAGCAGGATGCGCAGGGGAGGAAGGGAAGGGAGCAGGCAGTTCTTTCCATGCCTGGCTGTTGGGTCCTTGCTGGCTCTGCTACACACAAGAGACCTTTCTTCACTTGAAGCCACCAGTCTAGCAGGAACTCTAGGTCTTTTTTTTTTTTCTTTTTTTGAGACAGGGTCTCCCTATAGCCCCAGCTGTAGACCAGACTGGCCTTGAACTCACAGAGATCCACCTGCCTCTGCCTCACTGCAGGGATTAAAGGCGTGCACCACCACGCCCAGCTTAAAAACGGTTCTTAACCGCCATGTGAGTGCTGGAAATCGAACCTGGGTCCTCTGCAAGAGCAGTCAGCACTTAACCGCTGAGCCACCTCTCCAGCTCCCTAGCAGGAACTTTAAATAGATCCGAGCACTGAGGCTGCTCAGCATATCAACAGTTTCCTACTTTCAGCATAAGGCACAGATGTTTCTAAGATCTGCAGAGAAACAAATCCACATTGGTCAGTGCCCTTGTGGCAGCAGGCTGAACAATACAGTTTGCAAGCTGATCTTTTGGAATTTCAAATTTGAAAATACTGATGTGAGTATTCACAGTTGACCTTAGGAGTGGGTCAGTTTGTCAGGGAAGGCCCATCTGTACCGTGGCAGCAGGCTGAACAATACAGTTTGCAAGCTGATCTTTTGGAATTTCAAATTTGAAAATACTGATGTGAGTATTCACAGTTGACCTTAGGAGTGGGTCAGTTTGTCAGGGAAGGCCCATCTGTAACTCCTCTTTCCATAAAAGATAGAACTAGTAGTTCACTACAAGTAAATCATTATTAAACATGAGTGAGAAGCTGGGCCTACTCACTTAGTGTGACTTGGAAATCTTGGATTCTACTTCCAGATTGTTTTCTGTCTGTGGAATCCAGAAGCCACCTCATCTTCAATGCTTTTTCTCCTTAAAAAAAGGGGGGCTAAAGGCATCTGCTTCACAGTGCAGCCAGGCTGGCTCGCCATGACCACCTCCACATCCTTGGAAAGCTGCAATGTGGTCTCATGTTGCAGCTTTTCCTCTTCTACAATTGAATTTTGGGAGCCAGGGGACTTAAACTTATCGCGTTCTTCTCAGGCTGGTGGAAAAAGAAAATGAAAGCCAGCAAAAATAGAAGGCTTCCCTTCTAAAGTAAGTATGTGGAAAGAGATTTGCTATGTTTTCTTCCCTGGGTGTTAAAAATCAGTCATGTTGGGGACTGGAGAGATGGCCTAGTGGTTAAGTGTGCCGATCGCTCTTGCAGAGGACCCGGGTTCGATCCCCAGCACCCACATGGCGGCCGAGAACCGTCTGAAACTCCAATTCCAGGAGAACTCCAGTTCCAGGGGAATCCGACACCCTCTTCTGACCTCTGCGGCATTGCACGACACGGGTGCACAAACTTGCATGCAGACAGTACATTCATACACATACAGAAATAAATAAAATTAAAAAAAAAAATCAGTCATGTTGGGCAGCCCCGGCTTGTATTCAACTGTCCCTGAAACTACTGGCTTGGTAGAGGTAGAAATCCTAGACCTGGATTCTCCCCACAGACCCAGAGAGAAACTGGCTGTTGGGAGGTTTTGTGGGGTGGGAGGAGATGGGGCTGCTATGGGCCAACATCTTTACTACTTGGTATAAGTGAAAATGTCACAAAACTTCCTCAATGTTCATGGCTTGGAAAATAATAGTTAAGATACACTTTGATTGTATAAAAGACAGTCAGCCATCTATGATGATACAAATAGATTTATAATTTTATAATTGTTTTAAAAATTATTTTATTATTTTTACTTAATTATTATTTTTTTTATATGTATGAGTATACTTCTGCATGTAGGTTGGTGCGCCCGAGTCGTGCAATGCTGCAGAGGTCAGAAGAGGGCATCGGATTCCCCTGGAACTGGAGTTAAAGACGGTTCTCAGCCGCCATGTGGGTGCTGGGGATCGAGCCCGGGTCCTCTGCAAGAGCAGTCGGTGCTCTTAACCGCTGAGCCATCTCTCCAGCCCCCTATTATTTTTACTTTTTATGTGTATAAGTGCACCCATGTTGTGCAAAGCCCATGGAAGGTCAGAAAAGAGCATCAGATCTCCCAGAACTGGAGTTATATAGATGGTTGTTAGCTGCCATGTGAGTGCTGGGATTCAAACCCAGGGCCTCTACAAGAACAGTCACTGCTCTTCATCACTGAGCCATCTCTTCTGCCCATAATTCCATAATTATTTTAAAACAATTTATAATTTGAATTTATTAGAGTTGGCACATTTTGTTTGTCTTGTTACAGTTCCTTAAGCTGAAGTGACCAAAAGGGTAATTCTGTAAACAGACACACAGAGGGCCCAGTTTCCCACCTCCCATTACCACACAAAATTACAGAAGAGAAAAAGGAGGTGTGAAGGCTTGCAAGCACTCAGAAATAAGAGCTGACAGTTAACTGGCATGTTTTAGCCAAATAGCTTAAAATCTGGTTCAATTAAGATTCCCACAAAGTAACAAAGAAGGTGTTAGCATATGCGGCACCTTTAATGTTTTAGGTGCTACCCAGAAGCATTCTTAAGTGGATTCTTCTTCAAAAAGAAGAACAAAACCCCCAAACAATTCACAAAACAGAGAGCACAATCTGTAAACTCTCTAAGTGGGCAGCACAATCTTGGGCCCTCAGTGTCCCAGGGATGACAGCCTTTCCAGGGAACCCTTGAAGCAACCAGAGGTCAGTAGGGTAGGCCACTGCAGAGACTTCTTCTAAAAGGACCTTAAGACCCATAATCCAATTCAGAACACAAGTAATTGATTTTTTTGATCTGCAAAATTTTATTAAGCAACAGCTGGACAAATCTTACAATTTCAAATCATCAAGGAAAAAAATAAGGAGTTTACCCATCTCAATAATAAAGACAGAAAATAATTTGGACAAACCACATCATTTTGAATGCAAAGGACTAATGCCTTCTAAAATACCTCCTGCACAATCTAATATACAAAATACATACAAAGACAGGTAAATAAGAGAGAGCTCATTGAAATGCAATGGCAACTCTCAAGAGATCTCATCTGGAAAGTAAAACAAAGCAAGATGCAGAAGTTAAAAACAAACAGAACACTGGAGGGACTGATGTGCACAAAGCAGTGCGCACTATTCCCAGAGTGTGGATAAGAACATGCTGGTGGCTTGTTTGGTCTGGGGGAACCTGTGCACCCACACTGCACATTTATGGGACTAAAAGAAGAGAGAGAAGAGATGCCAGTCATAGTAAACTCAGAAATTATGTCCAAAGTTACAGTACTAAAATAATGCATTTATAAATAAATGCAAAACGATACCCCTTTGGTAAATAATACAGTGCCTTTTTCACCCAAATGCATAACCCATGCTTTTCTACAATAGGAAAAAAGTTATCTACAATAAACAAGATCTTAAGGTCCTACTATTCCCTTTAAAAATAACTTATAAACAGAAAATAGAGATACAAGTTCCAAAGAAAACAGAAACAAGCCACAGTCCTTCAGCTATCAGCCAGAGGAGACTCCCAGGAACTCAAATAACTTTGTCCATAACCAGTGACCTGGCCCAGCAATCCACAGGGACAAGCATGGGTTCCTTTTCTATAAGCCCTTTCTAAGACTCCTCTTCAATTTGAAAACTGTATTCTATCTCTGCATAGGAACATGCTAAAGAAGGCAAGCCGAGATTGGCACACCTCAATTCTTTTTGAATTCACCCTCGGCACATGGCTCTTCTTAAGAGTGGCCACTGAGTAGTGAAGAACGCCAGGAGATTCTTCTACTGCGCCTGGAATTGGTGGGTCTGAAATTTTATTAGAACAAACATGCATAGAATAAAAATGCATTTAGAAGGGCTGGAGAGATGGCTCAGTAGTTAAGAGCTCTGACTGTTCTTGCAGAGGACCCGGGTTTGATTCCCAGCACCCACATGGTGGCTAAGAACCGTCTTTAACTCCATTTCCAGGGGAATACAACGCCCTCTTCTGACCTCCGCGGCACTGCATGACACGGGTGCACCAACCTACATGCAGACAGTACACTCACACACATAAGAAATAATAAAAAAAGAAGCTGCCCCTTTGTAAGCGGCATATATGGTTATAACACAAATTCAGAAGCAGATCACCATTGAAATTCTGTCTCTGATGTTCACTAGCTGGGCAAGCTCTTATAAAAAAAATAAAAATGCATTTAGAGGTGAACTTTCTAAAGATATGGTAAGTGGTTCAGAAAACAGTGAGCTGTAGACTCAGGAAAACATTTTCTCTACAAAAAACATGTTGTGAAACATTCACCTTTGTAGAGTGGGAAGATGAGAGGCTCAGTGCTGAGCTCTCAGTCTGCCTGAGCTGGAACCAGGTTTGTAAGCTTGTCTAGGGACTCCCAGGGGCTTGGCCAAGGTTACCCTCCATCGTTGTGGCAGGGCAGGTTCCATCTTCAGCTTTCTGACCTGTGACTACAGAATGGGCACTGCACATCTCAAGGGAGCAGTGGCTATGAATGAAAAATATAAACCTGCAAAAGCCTTTGCTTCGTTTGGCCATTAGAGCTCTGAGAATTTCCTGCTTCTTTGGTCCCATTTTTTCCCAGGATATACATTCAATGGGTACTATATATACATCCATGTATTTAGTTTGATGAAGTTGGAGCCAAAATCTAAAATTGTCTTTTGTGTTGGTTAATCATACTGCTTCCCATGAGTCTTTATGTAGTTCACCTTTGGCTGGACACAGCTGGCCTGGAGCTCACTATGTAGACCAGGCTGGCCTTGAACTCACAGAGATCTGCCTGTCTCTGTTTCCTAAGTGCTGGGATTAAAGGCGTGTGCCACCACGCCCAGCCCAATGAGATATTTCCAACTGCTGTTAATAACTATGGAGCACTAGAATTCTCTTTTGCTTAAAGTCTTAACTTGAAGAGTATTAATCAAGTGAGACTGACTGAATGAAGCCATTTTTTGATTGTTGTTTGTTTGTTTTGAGACAGGGTCTCCCTGTAGCTCCAGCTGTCCTGCAAACTCACTATGTAGACCAGGCTGGCCTTGAACTCAGAGAGATCCACCTGTCTCTGCCTCCCAAGTGCTAGAAGTTGCCAGCATTACCTTAAAGGACACTGTGTCATGAGTGCTGCAACCAGAAACCTGCTGCCCCATGGAACTTGAGATCCGCTCCTCCTGGCCTGGGCCCGAGTAGGCTGGGTGGCTGCTCCCGGCCCACTCTTCTGTGGCACACACTATACAACAAGACAGGAAGCCTGCATCTCCATGAGGGGAAATGTCTGGGAGATTTCCTCCATGTTTGTTCTTATTAAGAAAAGTTTTAAAGTACATTCTTTGGTCAATTTGAGCTAAAACTCCCAAGCTCATCCTTATGAAGCCCCTCCCTGATGCTCCTGGCTAAGGGGTCTCACTCATCCTTTTTCCTATCTTTTACTTTTAACTACTTTTAACTAAAAATGTCAAAGTAAGGAGAACTACCTTAAGGTATGCAATCTCAAGGGAATATGCTCCTTTGCATAGATAATCAATGAGATAGAGTGAATTTATTTTTAAGGGATTAAAAGGACTTTCTCCCAACTCTAGAGATAAAGTTATAAATTATCCGGCAAAAACATCTTCTGTCATATTCTCTTTATTTCTTGCAGCAAAATATACTGCTACCAAATAAGTCAATACAAAGGATCTACTTTTCTAAATAAATAATAAGATGGGCATAAATCACCAATACACAGTAACAAAATAATTTCTAAGAATACTATGAAAAGCAAGATAAATAACTACCTCTCGGACAACAAAACAAAGAGAATTGCATTTAAATTATTTCATAAACAGGCCACAACCATTATTGCACAACTAATAGTAAGCACTAAACACCTTATCAAGCTACAGAAACTTAGGCAAAACAACTCAGTAACTTTGAACATACTGTTCAATGCTTTCTAAAACAATTTACCCACCATAGAATCAGGCGTCATATTTTGAACTAAAAAAACAGCAACGTCCAGTATTGGCTCGTAGATGTCCTTTGCCATCTTTAAAAACCTTGTCAGTATTTCTTTGGAATTTGGAGAGAGCCATGGGTGAGTGGTTTCATCTTGCTCTGGTAAAGGAACTGGAAAGTTTCTTTCCTAATTCTTAAACCAAACAGGAAATAAAAACAAAACAACATGAAACACTGTTTAATCTGAAAATAATTTTCTGTCTATCTTCCACTAGCGAGCTTTCAAAAAAGATCCAAATTTAGGCATCAAAGCCAGCAGCTCTTATGCTCTAGTGATGAGCAATTCCATAGGATGACTCAAAACCACCACTACAAACTCAGGGCTGTATATATGCTCAAGGTGTGTTCCCATGAAGAGAGGGGTGTGGGCAAAAGATACCATAGGCAGAATTAACACGGACCAGGCAACCAACTACTCAGTTGGTTTAACAATGTTTTCCTGCTGGTTTATCTTCCAGTATAGTCTATCCATGGAATACGCAGCCTTTTTTTTCCCTTAGAGAATATTGTGACACCTTTGTCAAGAATTTGACTTACCCCTGTGTTTTCATATTTGGCAAATGCTTAAATATTTGATTATACTTCTAACTGATGGAAAGCATTTCTCATCAACTGAATTGTAATGTGGCCGAGGGGTAAAAAGGGCAGCTTCAGCCAGGCGTGGTGGCGCACACCTTTAATCCTAGCACTTGGGAGGCAGAGGCAGGCGGATCTCTGTGAGTTCAAGGCCAGCCTGGTCTACAGAGTGAGTTCCAGGAAAGCCAGAGCTACAGGGATACCCTGTCTCAAAAAGACCCCCCCCAAAAGGGCGGGGCAGCTTCAAATCCATTCTCAGCCTCACTTCAGCAAACATATAGCCATGTTATCTAAAAAGTAACATTTATAATATGTTCCAGATTGAAATAAACAAAGGCATGAGGAAAATAAAGGCTGTTTCTCAATAAACAGGGGCTTCTGGTGAACAGAGTCTGCTGACTGTGTGCTATGATCCCAGCTCCGCCCTAGGCTAGGATCTGCCCACTCATGCCTCCTACCTTTTACAAAGTCAGATGGGATCCTTTTACTGGTCCCATGCATGACATATAGAACCAGCAGAGTCTCTGACCTAACACTTACAAGAGACCAGCCCTTGCACGAACCATACCAAGTCACCCAGGTGGCTGCAGAGTGCTGTGAGCCTGTCTCCAAGGGCAGTTTCTTCCTTACCTAACACACTGCCTACCAAATTAGCTTACTTTCATTAGTGGAACATGGGGCATTTGCACATATGTCCTGCCTTCATCCAGGCATTCTGGGAGAAGCATAATAGTATGAATGAAATGCTGCCCTCTCCCCATATGAGAGGTTGAATCTTCGGAATTTTTGGTTGTGTTTTTAAAAATATTTTTTGTTTTCTACTGGTGGTGATGCTACAAGGGTAATAGAGGCCAGATGTCAGGGAAAACAAACATTAACTCACTCACTATGTCTAATAACAGCAGGCTAGAAGCAGTTTGTCTTCTCTCCAAAGGCCCTTGTCCCAGTCACTGAGAAGTAAACTCAGCAAAACTATTCTACAGCCAAGCTACACTGACTTAAAAAACACCAGGCACCTTGCATTCTTGGTTTCCAAATACCACTCTACCAAAACAACAGGATAGACAATAAAGGATAACTGAACAAATGACCACGCCTGGAGATCAGTGCTCTCCTGGCCTGATGGACTCTTGCATTTCTGCTGTGAGCTCGGGCCTTCTGGTTCAGTGTGAGCTCTGCCTCCAAAGGCTCCTGGCATGTCTCCTCCTGCATCGTCTCTTCATTTGAGGCGCTGAGTCACATTGGCTAGGGCAACAGCAAAAGCTTGAACAGCTGAGAAGGGGTACTGGAAGTCGAGGATGTATGCATTACCATCGATCCGTCCAAACTGCATCACCTGGGGGAGGGGTGCAGGAAGCAAATACATGAAGGAAACGGTGGGGAAGCAGCAGCCAGATCTGCCAGCTCCTCAGGAAAGCAGACAGCAGTCCATCAGAGTTCTAGTAACTCAAGTACCTGGATGTGATGTACTTCTAGATCTGACTACAGGTCTATAGGACACAGGACAGAGGTGCATGGGTTAACAATGTTGAAAGGGGAGATGGACAATGAGCTCACATGGAGCGCCACAGGTAAAATGAAGTGTGTTCTTCACTCAAAAGGAGAAAGGAGAGAATGAAGAAGAATCTACAGGGTATGAGGGATTTCAGAGGCATGCCAACTTGACCCAGTCAGTATCTGCCTGTGCTGGATAGCTTTAGTGTCAACTTGACACACCTGGGTTGAGGGAGCCTCAATTGGGGAATTGGCTCCATTGGATTGGCCTGTGGCCACATCTGTGGAGTATTGTCTGATTGTCGAGCAGTGTGGGAGGACCCAGCCCACAATGAGTGGTGCCACCCTGGGCAGGTTGTTGTGTACCGTATAAGAAGGCAGCTGGGCATGAGCCAGGGGAGCAAGCCAGTGAACAGCATTCCTCCATGGTCTGTGCTTCAGCTCCTGCCTTGGGCTCCCTGTGACCCTTTGACCCAGGAGATGTAAGCTGAATAAACCCTTTCCTCCCCAAGTTGGTGTTGGTCAGAGTGTTTTGTCACAGCAATGGAAGACAAACTAGAACACTGCCTAAGAGCGGGCCTCTTTGATCACCTTTTTTTTTTTTTTTTAATAATTTTTTTTTCAATTTTTTAAAAATTTTATTTATTTTCTATGTGTATGAATGTACTGTCTGCATGTAGGTCTGTGCACCTGTGTCGTGCGATGCCGCAGAGGTCAGAGAGGGTCTCGGATTCCCCTGGAACTGGACTTCTCCTGGAATTGGACTTACAGACAGTTCTCAGCCGCCATGTGGGTGCTGGGGATTGAACCCGGGTCCTCTGGAAGAGCGGTTGGCACTCTTAACCGCTAGGCTATCTCTCCAGCTCCTTTGATCACCTTTCTAGAACATCACAGCCTCCTCCCCGCCCTGCTCTGCCTTCTTACCCTGCTGTACTGGGGACTTTGCTATTCCTGTGGTCTCAGAACATGGCTACTGCATCACAGTACAGGGTACATACTAACTTCTTTGTGGTCTTTCTCTCTCTTTTGAAAGCTGCATTATGACAGTGATTTCCACTTTTCTCACTGCACTCATCTCACTAAGAGCAGGGCCGGGAAGCTTTCTGGAAGGGCCATCAACTCTGCAGAAATCACTCAACTTTCCTTGTGTCAGATGAAAGTAGCTGTAGAATATTCACTTGAGTAGGGAGAACTATGTTTCAATAAAACTTTATTTACCAACAGGGGCAAGGAGCCAGATGAACCCCTGGGGCAGCCTGCCAATTCCTTCTTAGAGACTGCTAGGCACACATAGGTACTGAAACATATTTGGTGAGTGAATTAATGAAAATTCACATTTAATACTGGAGGGTTATGGTAAAGAGAAGTGAGTGGGCAGGACAGAGAGGCCGCCCATGGTAGAGCAAGAAACACTGACTAATCACCGATGGGTCTACCTACACCAAGAGATCTGTTAGAAAACTGGGCGATGACAGCAGGAAAAACACAACAGAAGAAGCAAACAACGAATGCTTAGCAATGAAAATGATTAGGGGGAACTGTCACACAAGGCACAGCTGTGAATCCTACTCAGGACATAACACAGTCACCAACGACTACTACTTCAGCTGGGAAGTGAGGGAGTTCTCTGTGCACGTGGAAGGAAGGTAGGGGTGAAGAGAACAAATATTCTTCCATAGCAGGGGTACTTTATATACCAAAGTCAGTCTATTCAAACTGCATCATCTTGGGGGCAAAGGTGTCAGTGAAGCAAAGCCATGAAAGGAAAAGGTAGGAAAGCTCAGCAGCCCTTCCAGCTCCTGGAGGAAGCAGACAGCACAGTCTACAGGAAGAGGGCATATATGATGTCTGAAATGCAAGTATCAATGAAAATTTATGTTCTTTGCAAATGTAATGATGGATGCCAGAAAATTCCAGACTCTGGGAAGCACCTGCAAATGGAAGAGCAAGCAGGTGGTAATGGAAGGGAGTGGGTGCGGCCTGCTAGTTTCTTTACAAGCATTGTGGGATCATCGCACTAATGGGATATGCATTACTTCTGTTAGAAATACAAGGCCGCAGTAGGAACACTGAGAAGTATGAGCTCTTTCTCTTATTTCCTGCTTGGCCCCTTGAGCTCCCAGAGGCCAAAGCATCAGCCACCTTCCTTCAGTGGCCACTGTATAGCCTCGCTTACCTGCCGCCCCTCCAACTCAATCTGGAAGTTCTTAGCCGACTCCTGGGTCACCCGTCCTCCAAAGTCCAGCTGGTACACCTGTGTGGCCTCATTCCACAGAGGCTGCTTGTTGGCCATCACGTACACAAAGCCTTGGCTGCCAAGCCTCCCGTCCTCCTTCTCGCTGGCCTTGCGGCACTTGGCCTCCTCCAGCTCGCTGGCCGTGCGCAGGCTCCGCTTGCTCTTCCAGCCTTTCCTGCCGCCCTGGCTCTGGTTCATCAGCTCGTCCCCGCTGATGAACAGCTCAGGCTCACTCTCCGAGCTGTCCTGGAATTCGTTTGTCTTGTTCAACTTCTTTGACTTCAGCTGGTCTTTCTGACTTTTTACTTTCTTCTTCTCTCTCCCCAGACGGGGGCTGGAAATGAGGGAATTGAAGTCACTCAGAGTCCTAGCCTCCTTCTTCACTTTGCCCTCAGTGATGGCTTGAACGCTTCCCTCCTCAGCTCGGCTGTCCAGGCGCTTCCGGTTCTTCTTTCCAAATTTTTCTGTCCTCTGTGGTACAGGGCTTTCTGTCAGAGAGAGAACTTCTTGGAAGTTGTCTGCAGTCTCTACCATCACCTCTGTGCCCATGTGGCTTTGGAGTTCAGGGGGTGGTGGAGACACAAGGGGTTTCTCCACCACTAAGTGGGGCTTGGAGGGGAGAGTGCCCTGGGGATTCTGCACAGGTGGGCAGGTGCTGTAGGAACTCCATGGGTGCAAGGCGATAGGTGGCAGCTGTAAACTGGAGCAGGTGCTGCTGCCTGGGTATGTGGGGGGCAAGGTGCAATAGGCAAGGCTGGGCGGGTACGCTGACTGAAGGACAACCGCAGACTCCTGGGGTGCAAACTGCACTGGGGACAGGGCATCTTTGGGAGAGCAGGGAGCCTGCACTCCAGGCAAAGGGGGGTTATAGCTCCCTGGATATGGCACTCCCATCCCATAGCCTGTCTGGAAAGTGGCAGTAGGGCTAGAGGGAGACTTGGGAGAGACAAAGGGCACTCGAGCCACATCCAGGTGCTGGCCTTGCCCTAACATCAGAGGGGACAGTTTTAAGGGGTTGGGCACCACAGGCTGTGCTGTCCTTTCCTGAGGAACCCAAACGTCCTCACCTAGCACAGGGTCCCACTGGTAGGGGGGAGGCCGCTTCACGGTGACAGTAGCTTCAGGTAGTGGGGGATGCCTGAGGGGCTTCTCAAGCTGACAGTGCTGGGTCAGGGCCTCATCCTCTGTGAAGGCTGAGTTGACATAGTCGGTGCGGTCTCGGGAGGCGTCAGGAGGGCTCAGAAGATTGTAGGAGGACTGGGAGGCCAGTGGGGAGGTGCTGACAGCATGGGTCAGGACAGCACCTGGCTGGGAGCTGGGACCCGCGCCACTGCACTGGCTACAAGTGTACAGGGCAGGCGGAGGCCTTGCTGGGAGCTGTGCCACTGCCGCGCCAGGGCCACCCTTGGGCTTGGTCAGGGGCTGTAGTGGGACACGAGAGCTGTCGGCTAGCTGGGCCATCTTAAGTGCAACCTCACGGTTGTTCCTCCGTAGGGTGGCGTGGATAAGGCTGTTGTCCAATCTTTGGGCAGTAGCCCGCCCCTGGGCTAGCTGGCTAGCAATTTCAGGATATGGAGGTGGATCCCCAGGCAGAATGGAGTAGCGAGGGACAGTCAGACGGTTCAGTGTGGCACTGGTACAGGGCTGGGGGACTTTCTTTTCAGTGGCTGTGAGTCTCAAGGTGGCAGAGCTACCAGGACCAGGAAGGGTGTAGGTATTCTGGGAACAGAGCATCCGAGTGCGAGGCCGACACACCTCCTCCACATTGCCACTACTGTCAAAGGTGGTAATCCTCTCATAGCCCAGGGGAGGCTGATAATGTGCTGCTGAAGGGTAGAGTGAGAAGTCACCTTTCTTCAAACACACATCCACTGGGGGCTGCGGTGGTGGCAGAGGAGGTGGGGGTGCTGCTGTGGTGGGGGCAGCAGGGATAGTTCCTGGATAGGGGGGTGGGGGATTCATCTTTGTGACCTGGACTTCCTGGGGGGCACTGAAAACCACTGCATCCCCCTCAGCTGCCAACTGAGGCACTGGCCGTAGCGTCTTGGCTGACTTCTGCAGATGCTCATGCTCGCGGTCTCCGTGGTCCACCACTGGCAGCTGCATGGGCCCGGGTGGCGGTGGCGGCGGTGGTGCCAAAGGCAACTGAGGAGGGTTCTGAATGATGCGGCCCATTTCCACACCTCCAAAAATCACCTGTCCAGGGTTGGAGTACCGACTGGAGACTGGGTAGTGGGTGGTATTATCACCTGCGTGTTCTGCTGCCCCTACAGCTGTTGTCTGATTGGTCAAGACATCCAGCTGTACATTCTGATTGGCCAGCAGGGACTGTACCAACCCTATGCTCTGAGTAGGGGACAGAGCTTGAGCTGAGCTGTGGATTGGTGCAATAGGGATGTTGACAGTACAAGGTGGGTTGTTCTCAGGCACACCTGATGCTCCTGTCACTGGAAAGAAATCAGAAAAAAACTGCTTGCAAAACAGTGTTATGGAATCAGCTCCGAATAACCAATACACTTGGACTTATCCCATATTTTGTAAGCAAAATGCAACTACTAGTGAGATATGTTTGCATGGAGAGAGATAGACTGTTTACAAAGCTTCTCTGATTATTTCTGGAAAGATACATAGGCAATGTGGTAGGGGCTGGGGTTGGGCTGCAGTATGGCCTGCTATTGAACATGGGCTAAGGGCTTTGTCAAAACATCTCAAGGAACATATGTTTGAACCTTCTGAATTTGGTGTCAGGTGCCTAAATGGTACTATCAATAACTAAATTTCTAAAGGTTATACTCATAAAATGCCTGTCCTTTTCTACAAAAGAGGACAGCGGTACAGTATGGGACTCCACTGAGGACTCAGTGCCTAAATTTCCAAGCAGGATCACTCACAATTATGGATTTTTTAGTGTAGGAAGTGTTATGTGCCAGATATGCACTTAAAATTTGTACATAAGTTTCTATGTAGAATACAGTAGGAAAAAAAAGTGAAAAGAAATATTAAGTGAATGACCATTTCCCAATTTACTGATTTTCAACATTTCCAACAGCATTTAAGGTAATGTCACACAAAATAAAACTGCAACTATTCCATCTAATATCCGGTGGTAATTTCATGGACCATGCATGTCAGTGACCTCAGGTGCTCAGCGCCAACAGTCTGTGTCCCTGTTGGAAGTGCTCACGGACTCCAGCAAGTTCTGCTCCTCTCTCCATTGAGTAGCTATGTCTCCTCCTGAGAAGACACTGCCACAGACCCATAGGTCTAGTGTTAAGGGCTGTGGGCAGCAGGTCGGCCTTCACAGGTTCACTGTATAGGTTGGCTGATCTTGCACCAGAGCAGCAGAATGCAGACACCCAGATTTCAGAAGCTAAGTCCAGCCCGGTTCCTCTCCCTCTTCCCTGCAGCCTCCACAGAGCTTACTCTCTGGCTTTAAGAATCTGGGTCCTACTTCAAGCTTCCTGCCATTCCTATACAGATACCTCTGAGATATCGTGGTCTGCAGGAAGCAATGGCAGAAGATGCCATCCCCTCCATAGGAGAGTACATCCCATCCTCTCAGCTGGGAGCTAGAGACTGCAATGATCACTGCGGCAACATGGAACCCTGGAGACAGCTATATTCACTGTATTTAGGTAAACAGGGGAAGCTGTTAAGGGGAAAGTAGAAGCACTTCTGAAGCAGAGACTGAAATAGCAGGGGATGTGTTATCAAGCACATGCATCCAAGGCGACATTCACCAGACTGCAAGAGCAGACTGTTGAAGTAGAGTCTCTATCTACAAAGTTACAGTAGACTTTTACTTGAAAAGGTAGATCATTCTCTAGTGCCTTTGAGTAACTGAGAACAATTAGATACAACTAATTGATAACTTAGTTATAAATCATTCTGATCTATGAATGAAACAGGATCCTTCAAGGATCTACCTCACACCCTGTAGTAAACAAATAGCTAAAAGTACTACAGATATCTGGCAATTTATAAAAACAGATTTTAAGCTGGGCATGGTGGCACACGCCTTTGATCCTAGCACTTGGGAGGCAGAGGCAGGTGGATCTCTGTGAGTTCAAGGCCAGCCTGGTCTACAGAGAGAGTTCCAGGACAGCCAGAGATACAGGGAGATGCTGTCTCAAAAAGACAAAAAACAAAACAAAACAAAACAAAAAACAAATCAAAACAAAAAAACCCCCACCAAAACAAAACAAATCCCAACAACAACTCAACCCCCCCCAAAAAAAATAAATTTTAAAATCAGTGTGTCAGATATCACCTTTAATCAGGCTGTGCCTGTATGCAGAGATGTGCACTGTATGGTAGAAGATTGCTGTTCAAATGCAAAGGATCCAAAAGTCCTGGAGGTGAGGCAGGTTTGAGGACCTGGGATCTGTAGGCACTAAAGGTCTACGGAGAGAGATGTTCACTGAGTAGGGATGGAAAGGATGGTGGCTCAGTGAGACCACTGAGACAAGGTTTTAGTTTTGATTTTTTTTTTTTTTTTTTTTGGTCTTTTTGAAACAGGGTCTCCTTGTAGCTCTGGCTGTCCTGGAACTTGCTTTGTAGACCAGGCTGGCCTTGAACTCACAAAGATCCGCCTGCCTCTGCCTCCCAAGTGCTAGGATTAAAGGCATGTGCCACCATGCCCTGCAAATTTTGATTTTATATAGCCCTTCTAACATATTTACTTGCACATGACATAAAAGGTTATTGTGAAGATAAAACTAGATGTGCAAAGTTCTCTGTAATTGTCAGGTGTCCCTGCCACCTTATCCATTCATGCTTTGCTAGTCTCCCTCCTACTAACACAGGGACCCACCTGTGGCTTTTCTCCCAGCACATACTACCAAGTATACCCAGTATATCAAGTGACATGGGCCTTTTCCAAACCTACATCAGGCTGTACTCAATGACTTACCACTCTGTCACCTTGCATGACCCACTAAGAGACACTATGACAGACAAGTCAACATATGCGAACACACCTGGTAAATCATCTTCATCTTCACTGAAAACATTTGGGTTGAAGACAGGTAAATTAATATAGTCCATAGAAATCTTCCGAACTTCTGGGAGATAAATGGTCATCTGCCGTGGCTGGAGATGCAGCAGACTGGTTTTATAGATTACTGGTGAGGAGGAAGAAGGATGCAGTTAATAGAGACACACCAGAGGAGGGCCAAAGCATCCAGAAGTCAGAAGATAACTGGAGGGCTGTGAATCCCTGTCTTCAGAAAGCAAATCTGCACAAGCTGGGCCAAGAGCTCTAAAGGAGCCCTTTGCTTCTTTGGACACACACAATCATGGGGGAATTGGCAAAGCCTGGTCTAGAACCACAAATTCTAAATACTGAAAATGTACCTTAAATTTAAGTTGTTTTTTTTTTTTCAATGAGCTGAAATAGGAAAAATACATCTTTAAAAGCTGCATTTGTGTGCCGGGCATGGTGGCGCACGCCTTTAATCATAGCACTCGGGAGGCAGAGGCAGGCGGATCTTTGTGAGTTCAAGGCCAGCCTGGTCTACGGAGTGAGTTCCAGGACAGCTGGGGCTACAGGGAGACCCTGTCTCAAAAAGACCAAAAAAAAAAAAAAAAAGCAAAAAAAGCTGCATTTGTTACCAGAAAGATAATTTAGTGAAACAGTGGTGACAAGAATGCACAGTCAGGGGGCCTTAGGCGATCAAGAGCTACTAGAAACTGAAAGTGCAGCTCTGTCCTTCAGGACTGGATTTTTGTCTGACTTCGAATGTTAATCTAATGATCAGGACAGGGATTTACAGGACTTCCAGAATTTCTTTAACTCAAGATTAATTTGATTGATACAGACATTTAAGAGGATGTCTAACCTGCAAATGAAAAATTTAGAAAAAAAATTAGACAGGGTCTCCCTGTACTTCTAGCTGTCCTGGAACTCACTATGTACATGAGGCTGGCCTTGAACTCGCAGACATCCACCTGCCTTTGTCTCTCAAGTGCTGGGATTAAAGGCTTGCACAGTCACACCCAGCCTTTAAGTTGAAGTTTTTTTTTTTTGGTCCTTTTGAGACAGAGTCTCCCTTTAGTCTCAGCTGGCCTGGAACTCACTTTGTAGACCAGGCTGGCCTTGAACTCACAGAGATCTGCCTGCCTCTACCTCCAGAGTGCTGGGATTAAAGGCATGGGCCACCATACCCGGCTAAACATTTTTTAAATAATATTTATTTAGTGTGTGCACACGCACAAAGATATACGTCACACATGTGTTTCTAAGAAGAAAACTGCAGGGAGTGGTTCTCTCCTGCAACCTTGTGGGATCTGGAATTAGGACCTTAGCTGTCCAGCCACACGGCACCTTTACTCATGGGCCAGCTCATCAGCCCATCTTGTATGTTTAATGCTTTCCCCTGAGGCTGTTGACAGGGTCCTTAGTTCACTACTACTGCTGAGAGAAGACATCCTGTCTCCACTACTGTCCCTCATCAGCTCAGGTCCTGATGAGCCAGCAGCACATTCACATCCTTTTTCTTACCCCTACCTTACAACCCCTTGCCCAGTTTCATTTCTTCTATTATGTTTTTAAGGTCTATTGAGCCTAATTGGTGTTCCTTTGCTGATGCTGTGTGTGGCTGGTGCTCAGAAGCCCTCTGTCCCAACCCAGAAGTAGGAAAAGTTGGACTCACATGCTCATCTCTCTTGCCCACAAAAGTGGACATAAATTTTGGTGAAAAACTTCTGTATGGTTTTGAGTTAGTACATTAAAGTGCTATTCTTTATTGTTCAGATCAAGAAAGAACAGTGAACTATTTTTTTTAAATTAAGGCATGATTAGAAATACAAGTTGCCGTCTGATTTAGAAAGTCTTCTATGCCTAGGACTTGTAGGCTGCTGCCAACATTTTCTTCTATCACCTTCAGATTTTCTGGTTTCACATTGAGTTCTTTGATCCACTTGGAGTTGATTTTGTACAGGGCGAGAGGTAGGGGTTTAACTTTATTCTTCTACAAGTGGTGATCCAGTTTTGCTGACACCACTTGCTGAAGATGCTGTCTTTCCTCCATTGTGTCTTCTTGGCCCCTTTATCAAATATTAGGTGGCTGAAATTGTATGTGCTCAAGTTTGGATCTTCAGTTTTGTTCCATTGGTCTACAGGGCTGTTTTTATGACTATAGCTCTGTAATATAGTTTGAAGTCTTGTATAGTGATTCCCCTCTGTATTGCTCTTTTCACTCAGGGTTGCTTTGGCTACTCGGGATCTTTTGTTTTTCCATATGAATTTCAGGATTTTTTTTTTCCAAGTCTGTGAAGAAACTCATGGGGATTTTAATTGGGATTGCATTGAATCTATATATTAGTTTGGGTAGAATGGACATTTTTACTATATTAATATTTCTAATCCATGAGCAAGGAAATCTTTCCATCTTCTGATGTCTTCTTCAATCTTCTTCAGGGGTTTAAAATTTTTGTTGTAGAGATCTTTGGTGTCTTTGGTTAGGTTTGTTGCTAGGTATTTTATTGTTTTTGAGGCTACTGTGAGTGGGAAGGTTTCCTTATAGTCCTTCTTCAGTTGCCTGTTGATGGTATAAAGAAAGGCTACTAATTTTTTTAGGTTAATTTTGTATCCCGCCACTTCACTGAAACTTTTTTTTTTTTTTGGTCTTTTTGAGACATGGTCTCCCTGTAGCTCTGGCTGTCCTGGAACTCGCTATGTAGACCAGGCTAGCCTTGAACTCACAAAGATCCGCCTGCCTCTGCCTCCCGAGTGCTAGGATTAAAGGCGAGCGCCACCATGCCCGGTGAACTGAAACTCTTAATCATTTCTAGTTTTCTGGTGTTTTTTAGCATTCCTAAATCAGACAGCAGCTGTGAAGGAAATAAGGTCGACAATTGACAAGCGGGACCTCATTAAACTCAAAAGCTTCTATAATAGTGAAAGAAACAATCAGGGAAGTGAAGAGAAAACCCACAGAGTGGGAGGAAATCTTCACTGCTGATACATCTGACAGAGCATTGAATTCCAGAATATATAAGCTACTCAAAAAAACCCAAAGAACTAAGAAAACAAATGACTCACTCAAAAGATGGAGTAAAGAGCTGAACAGATACTTCACAAGTGAGGAAATAAAGATGGCTGAGAAATACCTTAAAAAGTGTTCAACATTGCTAATAATTAAGGAAATGCAAATTAAAACCACTTTAACATATCATCTCACTCTGATAAGACTGGCTAGGATCAAGAAAACAAATGATACCAAATGTTGGAGAGGTTGTGGGGAAAGAGGAACACTCATCCACTGCTGGCGGGAATGTAAAGTCATACAACCACTATGGAAAGCAGTGTGGAGAACCTTAAAAGACTCAAAATGAGACTAGCACCTGACCCAGTCACACCACTTCTGGGTATATACCCATAAGACTCATCCTACTGCAGAGATACATGCACATCCATGTTTACTGCAGCCCTCTTCACAATAGTGAAGAGCTAGAACCAATCCAAGTGCCCCTCAACCAATGTGTGGATAAAGAAAATATGGTAAATCTACACAATGAAATTCTATGCAGCGGTAAAGAAAGATGACATCAGGGCTGGAGAGATAGCCTAGCGGTAAAGAGCACTGACTGCTCTTGCAGAGGACCCGGGTTCGATCCCCAGCACCCACATGGTGGCTGAGAACCGTCTGTAACTCCAATTCCAGGAGAACTCCAGTTCCAGGGGAATCCGAGACCCTCTCCTGACCTCCGCAGCATTGCACGACACGGGTGCACAGACCTACATGCAGACAGTACATTCATACACACAGAAAATAAATAAATAAANACCGTCTGTAACTCCAATTCCAGGAGAACTCCAGTTCCAGGGGAATCCGAGACCCTCTTCTGACCTCCGCGGCATTGCACGACACGGGTGCACAGACCTGCATGCAGACAGTACATTCATACACATAAAAAAAGAAAAAAAAAAAAAAGACCAAAAAATAAAAATTAAAAAAAAAAAGAAAATAAATAAATAAAAGAAAGATGACATCATGAACTTTGCAGGTAAATGGATGGAGCTAGAAGATATTATGCTAAATAAAGTAACACAGTCTCAGAAAAACAAACGACAAATGGTATCCCTCATTTGTGGATGCTAGCACCAAGTACCTAGTTGTAAGGCAAACTGAACAACATTAATGTTATATTTCTCTTTATCTGAAAGCAACTGTGCTCTTATAATGTGAATCCCTTTTAACCTATCACTTATTTTCAGACTTTGTAATTTTGGCATATAGGTAGAGGGTATGTATGCATATTTTAGAGTTATATAAAATTAAAAGGAAAAAATGTGAATCCTGAAATATGATTTGGAAATAACATATTTCAGATGATGTATTAGTCAGTTTTCTGTTGCTGTGATAAAACACCATGACCAAGGAACTTATAAAAGGAAGTTTATTTGAGCTTACGATTGACGGTTCCAGAGAATTAGAGTCCATTGTGGTGGGAGGCATGGCGGCTGGATCTGGAGCAGCAAGCCGAGGGTCACATCTCACAAAGAGCACAGGAATCAGAGAGAGAGAGCAGTTGGAGACCACGAGGCTTGTTAAACTCACCAAGCCTGCCCCCAGTGACATACCTCCCCCAGCACGGCCACACCTTCTAAGACCTTCAAAAATAGTGCCACCACATTCCACTCCCTGGCCCCCATAGGCTCCTGACCATATAAAATGCAAAATGCATTTTGTCCAACCTTAAAAGTCCCCATAGTCTTTACCAGTTTCAATGCCATTCAAAAGTCTACAGTCCAAAGTCTCCTCTGAGACTCAGGCCAATCTCCTAAACTGTAAGCTCCTGTAAAATCAAAAGGCAAATCACAAACTCCCAATGTACGGAACTGCATACACATTCCCATTCCAAAAGGGAGGAATAGAGGCACAGTGAGGAAATACTGGACCAAAACAAGACCCAAAACCAGCAGGGCAAACACCAAGTCCAGTAGCTCCATGTGCAACTTCTGGGACTTGACTTCCAAAGGGCTTAGATGGCTTAGCTCTTCCAGCTTTGCTTGCAACCTACAACTCTTTCTTGGGCTGGTACCACTCCCCCCATGCAGCTCTCCCTGGCAAACATCTCACAGGTCTGGCATCTCGAATGTCTTCTTGGGGTCTCTGCTGCCAACCAGGCTTCACATTCACAGCTTCACACAATGGCCTATCAGGGCCTTCTTTATGGAGGGACACCCCTGCTGCACTCTGCCTGACCTTGGCAGCTCTCTGAAACTGTGGAGGAAGAACTGAGGACCCCTTCACTCTTGCAAACTTCATGCCTCTAAAGCCAGCACCACGTGAATGAAACTGCCGAGTTTGGCTGCAAGTTTGGGATGGACCCTGGCCTATTTCAACCACATTTGCAACTTTTCTCTGCCCTGAACTTGGAGCAGAAAACNTGGAATCTATATATTAGTTTGGGTAAGAAATGGAAACATTTTTTTACTATATTAAATTGCTAATCCATGGAGCAAGGAAAATCTTTCATCTTCTGATGTCTTCGTCAAATCTTCTTCAGGGGTTTTAAAAATTTTTTGTAGAGAACTTTGTGTCTTTTGGGTTGGGTTTGGTTGCTAGGTAAAAGGTTATTTGTTTTTGAGGCTACTGGTGAGGTGGAAATTTCTCCTCCTTATAGTCCTTCTCAGTTGCCTGTTGATGGTATAAAGAAAGCTACTAAATTTTTTTTAGGTTTTGGTATCCCGCACTTCCACTGAAACTTTTTTTTATTTTTTGGTCTTTTTGAACATGTCTCCCGTAGCTCTGGCTGTCCCTGAACTCTCCTATGTAGAGACCAGCAGCCTTTGAACTCACAAAATCCGCCTGCCCTCTGCCTCCCGAGTGCTGATTAAGGCGAGCGCCCACCCCATGCCCGGGACTGAAACCGTAATCATTGTCGGTTTTCTGGGGTTTTTGGGGGTTTTTTTGTGGTGTGTTTTTTAGCATTCCTAAATCAGACAGCAAGCGTGTGAAGGAAATAAGGTCGACAATTGACACGCGGGAGACCTCTTTAAATTCAAAAGCTTCTTTAGAGTGAAAGAAACAATCAGGGAAGGAAAGAGAAAACCCACAGAGTGGGAGGAAACTCTCACTGCTGATACATCTGACAGAGCAGGATTCCAGAATATATAAGCTACTCAAAAAACCCAAAGAACTAAGAAAACAAATGACTCACTCAAAGATGGAGTAAAGAGCTGAACAGATACTTCACAAGTGAGAAATAAAGATGCTTGAAATACCTTAAAAAGTGTTCTACATTGCTAATAATATAAGGAAATGCAAATGAAAACAAAACCACTTTAACATATCATGGCTCACTCTGATAAGACTGGCTAGGATCAAGAAAACAATGATAACAAATGTTTGGAGGAGGATTGTGGGGAAAGAGGACACTCATCCACTGGCTGGCGGTAATGTAAAGTCATACAACCACTATGGAAAGCAGTGTGGAGAACCTTAAAAGACGCAAAATGAGAACTAGTCACCAGGACCCATTCCACACCACTATCTGGGTATATACCCTAAGGACTCATCCTACTGCAGAGATAAACATGCACGTCCATGTTTACTGCAGCTCCATTCAACATAGTGAGAGAGCTAAACCATCCAGTGCCCCTTCAACCAATGTGGGATAAAGAAAATAATGGTAATCTACACAATTAGTTCTATGCAGCGGTAAAAGAAAGATGAACATCAGCTGGAGAGATAGCCTAGCGGTAAAGGCACTGACTGCTCTTGCAGAGACCCGGGTTCGATCCCCAGCACCCACATGGGCTAGGAACCGGCCTGTAAACCTCCAGTCCAGAGAACTCCAGTTCCAGGGGAATCCGAGACCTCTCCTGACCTCCGCAGCATTGCACGACACGGTGCACATGCCTACATGCAGACAGTACATGGCAACAACAGAAAATAAATAAATAAATAACTGGTCATGGGGGGTGCACGCCTTTAACCTAGCACTTGAGGAGCAAGAGGCAGGTGGATCGTTTTTAGTTAATGCCAGCCCTGTCTACAGAGCTAGTTCCAGGACAGTGGGGCTACAGGGTAACCCATGTTTAAAAAAGACCAAAAAGGGGCTGGAGAGATAAGCCTAGCGGGTAAGAGCTCCGACGATTTGCAGAGGACCCGGTTCGATCCGCCAGCACCCACATTGCGGCTAAGAACCGCTGTAACTCCAATTACCAGGAGAACTCCAGTCCATGGTAATCCGAGACCCTCTTCCGGAACCTCCGCGGCAATTGCACGACACGGGTGCACAGACCTGCATGCAGACAGTACATTCATACACATAAAAAAGGAAAAAAAAAAAAATACAAAAAATAAAATAAAAAAAGAGAAAAATAAATAAATAAAAGAAAGATGACATCATGAACTATGCAGGTAACTAGATGGAGCTAGAAGAAATTATAGCTAATAAAGTAACACAGTCGCAGAAAAACAAAAAACGAATTGTATCCTCATTTGGATGCTAGCACCAAGTACTAGTTTTAAGGCAAACTGAACAACATTAATGTTGTTTAATATTTTCTCTTTATCTGAAAGCACTGTGCTCTTATAATGTGAATCACCTTTAACCTATCACTTATTTATTTACATAAGGAATGTTGGCATATAAGGTAGAGGGTATGTATGAAATATGTTAGATGATCAAATTACAAGGAAAAAAATGTGGGAAATCCTGAGATAATGATTGGCAATAAACATATTTCAGATGAGGTATTAGTCAGTTTTCTGTGCGGTGATCAAACACCATGACCAAGGAACTTATAAGGAAGTTATTGAGCTTACGATTGAACGTTCCAGGAAATTAAGTCCATTTGGTGGGAGGCATGGCGGCTGGATCGGGAACAGGAAGCCGAGGGTCACATATCACAAAGACAACAGGAAGCAGAGAGAGAGAGTGGTTGGAGACCACGAGGCTTGTTAACTCACCAAGCCTGCCCCAGTGGGACATAACCCCCCCATCACGGCCACACCTTCTAAGCCTCAAAATGAGTGCCACCACATCCACTCCCTGGGCCCCCATAGGCTCCTGACCATATAAAATGCAAATGCATTTTGTCCAACCTTAAAAGTCCATAGTCTTTACCAGTTTTCAATGCCATTTCAAAAAGTCCAAGTCCAAAGTCTCCTCTGAGACTCAGGCCAATCTCCTAAACTGGAAGCTCCTGTAAAATCAAAGGCAAATTACAAACTCCCGAGGTAGCGGAACTGAATACACATTCCCCATTCCAAAAGGAGGAATAGAGGCACAGTGAGGAAATACGGGACAAACAAGACCCAAAACAAGCAGGGCAACCCAGTACCAGTAGCTCCATGTGCAACTTCTGTGACTTGACTTCCAAAGGGCTGAGATGGCTTAGCTATTCCAGCGTTGCTTGCACCTGACAACTCTTCTTGGGCTGGTACCACTCCCCCCATGCAGCTCTCCCTGGCAAACATCTCACAAGTCTGGCATCTCGAATGTCTTCTTTGGTTCTCTGCTGCCAACCAGGCTCACATTCACAGTCAGCATCACACAATGGCCTATCAGGGCTTACTTTATTCAGGGACACCCCTGCTGCACTCGGCCTGACCTTGGCAGCTCTCCTGAAACTGTGGAGGGAGAACTGAGGACCCCTTCACTCTTTCAAACTTCATGCATCTAAAGCCAGCACCACGTGAATGAAACTGCCAGGTTTGGCTGCAAGTTTGGGATGGACCATGGCCTATTTCAACCACATTTGCAACTTTTCTCTGGCCTGAACTTGTAGCAGAAACGCTTTCATTATTTTCCTTTCCAAAAGTTGGAGGATTAGTTGGGTGTGGTCTTGCCTGAAGCTACCATTCTTTTTGTTACTGTAAACCCGTCAAGGCTCTCCTTATTCACTTAGTCCTCCTTATAAGGGAGCCTCGCTTCACATACCTTGGACACACTTTAATCTTTCCTAGGGCAGTTGTCAGATCCAGACTATACATTCTTAATCACTTTAGTCTCCTTATGAAGGGAGCCTCTCCTTCACAAACCTTGGCCACACTTTTAATCTTCCTAATGCACTTTTCAGATCAGATCCAAACTGTACATGCTGCATTTCCTTCGGCCCCATTTTAATCTTTTTTCCACTGTAGATCTGAGTAATATCCACCATTAATAGCCAAGCATCAGTCTGGCCGTGGGGCGCACCTGTAAATACTAGCACTCCAGGGAAGGCAGAGGCAGGCGGATCTTTGTGATTCAAGGCCAGCCGGGTCTACAGAGGTAGTTTTCCAGGATAGCTAAGGGCTACAGGGAAACCCTGTCTCAAAAAAAAAAAAAAAAAAAAAAAAAAGCCATTCCACCATTTCTACATTAGGCTGGTCTTGAAATATCCTTGGCCAAAAGAATATTAGTCCATTGCTTTTCTTGTTTTTTTTTTTTTGTTTGGTTTGTTTGGTTTTTTTTGAGACAGGGTCCCTCCCTATAGCTCCAGCCTGTCCTGGAACAGTCACTCTGTAGACCAGGCGCCTTGAATTCACAAAGATCCGCCTGCCCCTCTGCCTCCCGAGTGCTAGGATTAAGGTGTGCGCAACCACGCCGGCCAGTCCATTGCTTGTCAACTTAGCATCAGGCAGCAGTTGTGGGCTGTGGGCAAACTGCTGCCAGACTCTTTATCAAAATATCCCAGTTGCTGCCTAAGTCTTTATTTTCCTCTGGAACTACATTTTTTGCAGCCATGCTTTCTTCCAGGCTTCCACTAAAATGGCCCCTTAAGCTCTGCTTACAGTAGTCAACAGCTTTTCTAGCCCAAAGTTCCAAAGTCTTCCACATTTCTCCAAACATCCACATGGTCAGGTTCTTCACAGCCAACAGCCCACTCTCTGGTACCAAATAACTGTATTAGGTCACTTTTCTGTTGCTGTGATAAAACACGATGACCAAGGAACTTATAAAAGGAAGAGTTTATCTGAGCTTACGATTGACGGTTCCAGGGAATTAGAGTCCATTGTGGCGGGAGGCATGGCGGCTCAATCTGGAGCAGAAAGCCAAGGGTCACATCTCACAAAGAGCACAGGAAACAGAGAGAGAGCGGCTGGAGACCATGAGGCTTGTTAAACTCACCAAGCCTGCCCCCAGTGACATACCTCCCCCAGCATGGCCACACCTTCTAAGACCTCCCAAAACAGCGCCACCAACTGGAGACAAATGTCTGAATACTTACAGCCTATGGGGGACACTCATTCAAACCACCACAGATGATATAATTTTAGTATAGGTGTCACACACACACACACACACACACACACAGATATATATGCATATGTTGAAGCAATACAAATTGGAGGGAGCAACAACAACAAAAGAACTGGGACAAAGAATCAACTGAAATAGTAAAGTTCTCCCCAAAACAATAATCCCCTGCTTTGAAAAACTTTAAAAAGACTCAGGAAAAGATACAAGACATGTATGGCAGAATGCATAAACTTGGTTGGGGTGGGGGACATGGAAAGGGAAATGAGTCTAAATTGGAATAAGAAATGATGTATGAAATGCACAAAACTTTAATTAAAATATTTTTTTAAAAAAGAAATACAAGTTGCCTACAGGAATGAAAACTGAAGGGTGAGAAAGATCTTTTAGTGTATACTCCTCTTTAACATTTTTGAAAAAAAAAAAAATTTTTTTTTTTGTCCTTTTGAGACAGGGTCTCCTAGAAGACATAGCTGTCCTGGAACTCTCTATGTAGACCAGGCTGGCCTTGAACTCACAGAGATCTGCTTGCCTCTGCCTCCCAAGTGCTGGGATTAAAGGCGTGCACCACTACGCCTGGCCCAACACTTTTGAAGTTTAAATCTATTAGGTGGCTTTAAAATTCCAATTGTGAAGCCAGGGGTGGTGGCGCATGCCTTTAATCTCAGCACTTGGTAGGCAGAAGAGCTCTGTGAGATAAAGGACAGCCTGATCTACTGAGTCCAGGCCAGCTAAGGTTAGAGGGAAACCCTGTCTAAACCAAAACCCAAATCAAAAGTAACAAACAAACAAAAAAGAGGGTGGAGATGACAAGAGGTAGCAGAAGGAATGGAGCTAAGCAGCACACTGGCCGAGGAAACAGCTACTAAAGCCAGCCTGCCACCTGGCCCCTCCCCCAATACTCCAAGGAATCTTTATAACACAACACACACACACACACACACACACACACACACACACACACACACACACACGCAATATTTCAAGGGCCAGTTTGTTATAATTTGAGGTAACAAATTATTCAGAATAGGGAACACTCACTCTTTAAGTCCATTGGAATATCATATATTGTCTTTGAGAAGATTAATGGGGTATCATGTGTATCATACCTGCTTGAATCTATGAGTTGGGTTTTTTTTTCCTGTAATACAATCAAGTGGGAAATTCTCTTTTTTCCCTCTATTTATTTTTTTTTATCAAATCTAGACCTGTGTCCCCCCCATTCCCCCACCCCACCAGAGCTCATGCATTCTGCCAAACATGCTTCTCATCTCCTTCTCAGTCTTTCTCAATATTCTCCATGTGGAAGTTGACTGTTTTGAGCAGAAGTTCACTGTTTCAGTCAGTTCTTTGATGCAGAAGAATCCTTTCTGTTGTTGTTGTTGTTTCCAATATGCATCACTCCCAACTGCTTTGGACAAAAGCTCAAGGGGCCATGCCCAAGAAATACTTACAACTAGGTAATTGGCACTAGCATCCACAGATGAGGGATACCATTCATTGTTTGTTTTTCTGGGACTGTGTTACTTCACTCAGCATGATATCTTCTAGCTCCAGCCATTTTCCTGCAAAGCTCATGATGTCGTCTTTCTTTACTGCTGCGTAGAATTCCACTGTGTAGATGTACCACATTTTCTCTATCCAATCATCAGTTGAGGGGCATTTAGGTTAGTTCCAGCTCCTTGCTATTGTGAAGAGAGCTGAAATAAACATGGCTGTGCATGTATCTCTGCGGTGGGGTGAGTCTTGAGGGTACTTGCCTAGGAGTGGCATGGCTGGGTCGGGTGGCAAGTTCATTCCAAGTCTTCCAAGGGTTCTCCACACTGCTTCCCATAGTGGCTGTACGTTTACATTCCCACCAGCAGTGGATGAGTGTTCACCTTTCCCCATAACCTCTCCAGCACTTGGTATCATTTGTTTTCTTGATCCTAGCCAGTCTTACTGGAGTAAGATGATATCTTAAAGTGGTTTTGATTTGCATTTCCTTAATGATTAGTGATGTTGAGCAGTTCTTGAGGTGTTTCTCAGACATCTCTAATTCCTCGCTTGTGAAGTCTCTGTTCAGTTCTTTGCTCCATCTATTGAGCGGGTCGTTTGTTTTCTTTTTTCTTTGTTTTTTGAGTAGTTTATATATTCTGGAAATCAATGCTTTGTCAGATGTATCTGCAGTGAAGGTTTCCTCCCACTCTGTGGGATTTCTCTTCACTTCCTTGATTGTTTCTTTTGATGTACAGAAGCTTTTGAGTTTGATGAGGTCCCATTTGTCAATTGTCGACCTTAATTCTTGTGCAGCTGCTGTCTGATTTAGGAAGTCTTTTCCTACGCCTATGTCTTGTAGTCTGCTGCCAACTTTTTCTTCTATCACCTTCAGAGTTTGGGGTTTCACGTTGAGGTCTTTAATCCATCTGGAGTTGACTTTTGTACAGGGTGAGAGGTAGGGGTTTAATTTCATTCTTCTACAAGTGGTGATCCAGTTTTGCCAACACCACTTGCTGAAGATGCTGTCTTTTCTCCATTGTGGTTTCTTGGCCCCCTTGTCAAATATGAGATGGCTGAAATTGTATGTGCTCAGANCAAATGAATTTAAGGACTTTTTTTCCAAGCCTGTGAAGAAACTCTTCGGGATTTTCATTGGAATTGCATTAAATCTATACAAGAGTTTTGGAAAAATGGACATTTTTACAATGTTAATTTTCCCAATCCATGAGCATGGGAGGTTTTTCCACCTTCTGATGTCTTCTTCAATTTCTTTCTTTAAAGGTTTAAATTTTTTGTTGTAGAGATCTTTGGTGTCTTTGGTTAGGTTTGTTCCTAGGTATTTTATTGCTTTTGAGAATTCTTTTTTTTTTATAAAGTGCCTCACATTTCAGTATAAAGCACACTAGAAAGATTTTTTTTAAAGCTATTTACACTACAGTGCTGACACATTTTTAAAATGGGAAAAAATGGTATATATAAGCTCTATGGAAAAGCCTTTAATCGACAAAAAAGAATTCTGGCTCACATTACTGTATGATGGTGCCAGCTCTATTCTAAAACCTACAACTCCAACTCAAGTGACTTCTTTAAAGACTCTTATGTTAAAGCTGCAATGTTTCCAGTGCACCTAGCCCTAGTGCTGAGACTTCACAGTTACAGACAGGCACTGAGGAATGGTACAAAGCTACACAAACTGTATTTTGTAACAGACTTGAGAGAAGTCCTACACTTGCTTTCAGATATCATGAATTATTATGACCTTATTTATTTTAAGAATTTTAAATGCTATGTACAATTTAAAATGTCACTATCATTTTTATCTTGATTTGAATGTATAGAACTATGTTGTCTTGTATCAACTATATAAGACTTCAAGGACACAATTCTTTTAGTTCTTTGCTGCTATTTTCAAATGAATCAATGTCAATTTTAAAATCTGTAAACTGAACATGATCCAATTTTGCCTTAACATTCTCGCCATCTATACTATTCGGTGTTCTAGTCTTTTCAGTAATACTTACTTTCACAGGTTCTTCCTTGATTCTTATACATGCAATGGGTTCCTGTTTAATTTGTTATAATTCATGTTTAGAATGAAGTTTGTCTGAAAACACAGAATCCAAGGAGGTTTTGTTCACATCACAGATCCTGTCATCGGTATGAGTTCCAAGAACTGATGATATGGGATCTGGTGATCTGCCTGTTTCATGAGCAGCTGCGCTGTGAGACGTGTCTTCCTCTGCATGATATAATTTAAGCCGAACATGCCATGCTAAACTGCATATAGCTGAAACTGTCTTGAACTGATGAACAACATTCCTTGGAATAAAATAAATGTCATTATCATAGAGCTGAATCCTGGCATAGCGAATGCCTTCCCTCCTCAGTTGATTAAGTTTTGCATCATCAACCCACTGGACACACTGGGACAGTGGAGGTTCATGTAAATCTAATTGCATTCGTTGAACTACTTCTAAGAAATCTTCTGCATGAAAACAAATTACATCTTTGGTTATTCGGGGTTGATCAGTCCAGTCTTCACAGTGCACAGCTTTTAGCACTCCAAGAGCAGCTGTAGTCTGTGGTTCAAAACCTTGTCCTATGTGATCTGCATGGGCTCTCATCCTGTCTTCAATTTTATTTATTTTTTATTTTTATTTATTTATGTGTATGAATGTACTGTTTTGCGTGTAGGTCTGTGCACCCGTGTCGTGCAATGCCGCGGAGGTCAGAAGGGGGTCTCGGATTCCCCTGGAACTGGAGTTCTCCTGGAATTAGAGTTACAGACGGTTCTCGGCCGCCATGTGGGTGCTGGGGATAGAACCCGGGTCCTCTGCAAGACCGGTCGGCGCTCTTAACCGCTAGGCCATCTCTCCAGCCCCTCGTCCTGTCTTCAAAGAGCATCTCCCGAGGCTCACTGGTTCGAGGTAGGTACTGAAGGTTTTTTATTTCATTGGTAGTTCTTTTCCTTTTGAAGGGTGACTTTGGCATATCAGCCATAGGAATCATTTGTTCTCCTGGATGTACCCACATAATGGGGCCATCATCACTATTTTTTCGACTCTCTAATTTTAGACTAGACAGTGTTCCCCATGGCAGTGTACATTTTAAAAATGGTGACTCTTCCAACATGTTAAGGAACTCAGGGAAATAATCTCCCACTTCTTCATCAACCACTCCCACCAAGCTTATTTGTCTCATTGGACCAGCTCTGTAAGTACCATGAGAATACGTTCTTTTTACCTGAGCAGGAAATTCTTTTAGCTTGGTAACAGTGCTCTTTCAAAAGCTTTTGTCTTAGGCACTCAGCTGACTCATCCTGGAGCAGCATGGGCCTCAAAGGCACCCACCATTGCCAGTTTAGTATAGTTACTGGCTTATTTATGAACCTATTCACCTTAACAGCAGAATTTTGAAATGGTAACATTGAATAAACTCTCACTTTAATTCCTTTTCCCAGTATTTACTGTAGGCAGATGGTTAAGTTCTCAGCTTACTGAGGTGGGCCTGATATTCAAATAATGGTTACAAAAACCCAAACTGTCTTCTGTTAATAGGGAACAGGTGAATAACTGAACATATTTTTGTGGTCATCAGAGAAATTATAGTTTTTTGACATAAAAATCTTTTTGTGGGCAAGATAGTTGGGGGGGAGGAAAAGAAAAGGAGGAATCTTAGTCTCCGTATTTTCTACTGTTCACTTGCTAAGAATGTTAACATTTGTTGCATAAAAAGCTGCAAGAAGCCCTGGGTGTGGTGGCGCACGCCTTTAATCCTAGCACTTGGGAGGCAGGGGCAGGCGGATCTTTGTTCAAGGCCAGCCTGGTCTAAAGAGTGAGTTCCAGGACAGCTCGGGCTACAGGGAGACCCTGTCTCGAAAAGACCAAAAAAAAAAAAAAAAAGCTGCAAGTAAGTGTACACTGCCACTTTTATTTCTTCCTTGCTTTACATATAGCAGGATTTAGTCATTCATTCATTCATTTATTGTGGTGCTGGGGACTAAATTCAATGTATTTTACTTGTACTTTTATTTGAACTGAGAAACTTCCAAAATCAAAAATCCAAATGTAGTGTTGGTTAATAAATTCCCACACAGCCACAGGTCTTTTTGCTTTGCGGTGTGGTGCTAGGCATCAACTCCAGAGCCTCAGGCATGGGAGGCAAGGTTGCACTGCTGCAATCCATCCCCGGTCATCAATAGGTACTTTATTTTTTTTTATTTCTATATGTGTATGAATGTACTGTCTGCAGGCAGGTTTGTGCACCCATGTCGTGCAATGCCACAGAGGTCAGAAGAGGGTGTCGGATTCCCCTGGAACTGGAGTTCTCCTGGAATTGGAGTTACAGATGGTTCTCGGCTGCCATGTGGGTGCTGGGGATCGAACCCGGGTCCTCTGTAAGAGCGGTCGGCGCTCTTAACCGCTAGGCCATCTCTCCAGCCCCAATAGGTACTTTTGACATATGGTTTACAAGAATAATTTATTGTGTAGGTTGGCAGGACGAACAACTCTTCTAGACAGACTGAGAATTTCTGAAGAACACTTTCCATTTAGCTGCAGAGAGCACACGCCAGATGAAGGGACAGGGCTGACTGCCTCACAGAGATGGAAGCGACACGGGAAGAGGGTGGGGTGTGGAGAATAGCATCACTCTGCACCCCAAAAAGAACTGCCAGGCAGAGGAAGCTGCTCTGGAAAGGCTCTTCTGCCCCTTCTATCTCCTCCCTGATGCTGAGGTACAGAGGGTGAGCTGTTACTGCACATGAACGAAGGAGGCAAAGAATCAGAAGCTGGGCCCTGGCCGGCCACAACTCCCCTTTCTTAGGTTTCTTTGTGTCTGACTTGTCACCTGTAGGATGTTTATCAGATACAGAAATTTAGAAATACTGCTAGGAATTGTATTCTTAAGTCTGCTAACTTCTTACAGTCTTTAGTGCTTGTTTTCTCTCTTCAAAAGTTTCTTGTGATTGAAGAACCTGGACACTGCTACTCAAATCTGCTCAGAAAGGCCAAAATGTCCAGAAAGCTTGAAAGCTCTAACGAAGATTTTAGCTGCTTCTACTAGTTTCAAGATTCAGAGCATAGGGGAAAAAATAAAAGTGCCAGTGACAAAAACCACTTTGGATGATAATTCTGTTTTTCTGAGGTCATAGTGGTTATACTCAAGGTTATGTACATGCTAATCTGTACTGACTTAAAATTCCTATTTGAGGGCTGGGCGTGGTGGCTCATGCCTTTAATCCCAGCACTCAGGAAGCAGAGGCAAGTGGATCTCTGTGAGTTCGAAGTCAGCCTGGTCTGCATAGTGAGTTCCAGGACAGCTGGGACTGCAGGGAGACCCTGTGTCAAAAAGACCAAAAAAAAAAAAATCTATTTGAAGCTACAGGTTGTTACTGGAATTTTATAGTTTGATTTCCAACTGGGACAGTGAAAAACAGTCTTTACCTGCTCCGAGGTTGGCTGGCAGGAAAGCAGCTAAGCCCACAATCTTAAACTTGGTTCCCCAGATATTGGACGTGACCTGAGCAAGATAGTTGTGCTGTAGGGAAGAATGGGAAAGAAAAAGTGAGAATCTTTGTCTACTTCGTATTTTCTATTGCTCACTCAGTAAGAAAGTTAACATTTCCTGCATTAAAAGCTCCAAGTATGCACTGCCAGAAATACCATTCCTCCCACTGCTCTGCATCCATCCATGCATCCATGCATCCATCCATGCATCCATCCATCATCTATCATCTATCTATCATCTATCTATCTATCTATCTATCTATCTATCTATCTATCTATCTATCTATCATCTCTATTTTAGACTGTTTTCCCTGTAGTCCCAGGTGGCCTGGAACTAACTATGTACAACAGGCTGGCCTGCATCTCAGAGATCCACCTGCCTCTGCCTCCTGAGTGCTGGGATTAAAGGCACACCCAAGCCCCGTCTACCATCTTAATGTCATAGGTTAACTAGAGCATGACTGGTTCCCATTCTCCAGGGGTAGAGCACTACATAAACTGGGCTGGGCGATACAGACCTATAGTTTCAGCACTGTGAGGTGGGAGACAGAAGGGTCAGGAGTTCAAGGTCATAAGTTTGAGGCCAGGTTGAGAAAACCTTGTTTTAATAAAAAAAAAAAAAAAAAAAAAAAGAAAAGTCATCAAAGTTGAGTGTGGTGGTGCATGTCTGTAGTCCAAGCTGATGAGGAGGATGAAATGGGAGGGCTGCTCGAACCCAGGAATTTGAGGCCACCATGGAGAATATAGCATGCCTGCATCTCCAAACAAACAAACAAACAAACAAACAAACAAACAAACAATGGCCACCTGTAATTTCAGCAAGTGGCAGGCTGAGACAGGAGTACTGTGAGTTCCAGACCAGATGATCTTTAAAAAATTAATAGCAAGTTCTTTAAAAAATTAATCAGCAACAACATAAAATAAATAAATAAAAAATTACGAGGTACATTTTTGTTCCCTTCTCCTTTCTCCTAATCAGGGGACTGAAGAAGGAGCCCATCTCTGAACCCCTTTTTATCCTTGATTGTTCAAATAGATTGCATGGACACCATTATGTCCAATCATCCTGTTTTCTCATTTATTTTTTATTTATTTTTTATTTTTGGTCTTTTTGAGACAGGGTCTCCCTGTAGCCCCAGCTGTCCTGGAACTCACTATGTAGACCAGGCTGGTCTTGAACTCACAAAGATCCACCTGCCTCTGCCTCCCAAGTGCTAGGATTAAAGGCGTGTGCCACCATGCCCGGCATTTTTTTTTTTTTTTCTGTTTTCTCATTTAATTCAATAAAAAGCATTTTAAAATTTGCTCTATGCTTAGGGAATAAGTGTGCACATGCACATACCCAGGGCAAAATTACAAATGGGTGAAACACAGGTCCATGAAGAACTTATGGCCTAATGGAAGGATAAGGTTTTTAGTGTTCTGGAAACAAAGAAGTCCTTGAGAAACACCAGGAGGGGATTGGAAACCCAATGTATTGGTACATGGTGGCTGGGTCAGGGTAGGAAGCCTTCACAGTGAAGGTGACAATGAGGTGGATGAGGGCAGAAACAAGGAAGAGGGAATGGAGAGTGCAGTCTAGGCAGACGAGTAGCGTAGGGGAAGGGCAAAGCCTGTGTCCAGGGGACCTGGGGAAGGTAGGCAAGCAAGGCCAGACTGTGGGGCTGTGAAAGTTCTCTTCTGATACTCTAGAGTGTCACTGCAGGACCAGAACAGGCTTGAGGAAGCAGTGGTACTAAAGTATGCACAGCAGAGATCCCCTGGAGGTAGAGAAGGTACACTGGAGGGGGCTGGGTATCCTGCAGGTTGGCACAGCAATGAGTAGGACAGCAAATGTGTTGGACAGCTTTAGTGTCAACTTGACACACGTGGGTTGAGGGAGGCTCAGTTGGGGAATTGGCTCCATTGGATTGGCCTGTGGCCACATCTGTGGAGTATTGTCTTGATTGTCAAGCAGTGTGGGAGGGCCCAGCCCACGATGAGTGGTGCCAACCTGGGCAGGTTGTTGTGTGCTGTATAGGAAGGCAGGCTGGGCATGGGCCAGGGGAGCAAGCCAGTGAACAGCATTCCTCCATGGCCTGTGCTTCAGCTCCTGCCTCCAGGTTCCTGCCCTGACTTCCTGCTTTGGGCTCCCCGAGTGATGAACTTTGACCCAGGAGATGTAAGCTGAATAAAACCTTTCCTCCCCAAGTTGGTGTCGGTCAGAGTGTTTTGTCACAGCAATGGAAGACACACTAGAACAGCAAGCAACATGGGAAGGAAGGGGATACTTCCAGGTAGCCCGAGGGACTGATCGACTGTATGGAGGCTGCACTGTCAGGTACATGCTTCTACCTGAGCCACGTCTTCAAAAGGAAACTCCCTCCGCGTCAGGCTGGGTGAGCCCATAGAGGGTTTGCGCATGGGCAATCGGGGAGACCGGGAGATCTCCTGACCAGCACGGGGAAGCTTGGGTGACTTGCGGGCCTCAATGCTGATCCTGTAGAGACAAGACCAGGTAGGGTCAGGCATGCATGGAGAGGCATGGTTGGATGCGACAGTCTTCTTTCCCCTAGGTGACTAGCTGTGGATATGGGCTCTTGATGGCCAGAGACCTAATTTCACAAAGCTTTCTCATGCTTTTGCTTAAGGAACACGTGGAAAAAAATGCCAGCTGAATACTGAACCATATATACAGAATTAAAAAAAAAATTAAGGTTAGATTAAGCAATTAGTTTAACACTTCAGAGAATTAACTCCCAGTATCTACTGACTTACAACAAGTTTGGAAATGGCCACATGCCTCTTACCTGGGATTTATAGGATCAGACCTAGGGGAAAGGCAGGAGGGATCTCATTTCTCACTTTAAGGCCAATGGCGGTTTTCTTTTTTTTTTTTTTTCCATGACTTATTTTTTTTTTCATTTTTTAACAATAAGTAATAATTGATGAGTACAAGCATCCTTCATGTAAAACCAAGCCATGGTGGTTTTCAAACTCCCTTCTATGTCAGTCTGAATTTTAACAGATTAATTAGCATTTTATTGCCTGTAATATTTCAGTTAAATAGGGAATTTAGAGCTTTTCTGCTGCCTTTTGATCCCATGTTTTATTCTACTTCTTATTTATAATCTACAGATACTTATGTTTAACACTAGTCTACCTAAAAAGAGGGTGGTGGGAAAATGAAAAGTGGTAAGGTTTATAACATCCTATGAGAAGCATGCTATTCGCACTACACTCAAACTTGGTAAGAAACTTCAAGCTCCTGAGGAATGGGAAGATGTGAAATTAAGCTGAGTAGAGCTGTGAGTTAAGGTCATTAGCATGGCTGCTCTGTAGAAGGAGTTCTAGGTAGAAAGAGAAGGAAGGAGGGGGACAAGCCAAAGGGAGGCATCTCTAGGCACAATGTGTGGTAAATGCCATGTCTGTCTAAATAATGAAAAAAGCCAAAACACTGCTGAAATGCTAAAAGTTCATAACAAGCTTTAGATGGAAAAAAATCAATCACACTGAACAGCTGGATAGCAACATAGAAAAAAATGGTTTATTCTTCATTTATATCCAAAAATTAATCTGGATATAAAGGGTATCTGAGATTTAATGTGAAAACTAAAATCCGAAAGCTCCTGGAAAGACCATGGTCTTTGGGTAGACAAGTTTTCCTAAAACATGATACAAAATTGATCATAAATGGACTTCACATATTGCACATCTGTGTATCTGAAAGGAGTCCTCTCTAGGTTATAGAAAGAAATTTTACAAATAATTAAGATCCTAAAAAAATGAGCAAAGACTTGAACAGACAGTTCACTAAAGGAAATAAGCAGACAGCTGATTAACACATGAAACACGCTCTGCATCATCCCTGCAAAGTCTGGAATTAAACTACTATAGGCTAGATACCACTAAGATGCACCAGATGGGGTAAAATTTTCTTAAAAGTGACAACAGAGCTGTAAGTGAGACTGGAACCAGCTGGAATTTGCATACACTGTTGTGGGAATTTAACTTTGTGGAGCTAGATTGCAACACTATTTAGCAGTTTTCATGTTTAACATACATTTAACTCATGACCCTATAACTCCCTTCATAAATACATATGTAAGAGAAATGAGTACACATATCCATAAACAACTTTCATAAATATTTTGTTTAAAATGAATTTTAAAGGGCTGGAGAGATAGCCTAGCGGTTAAGAGCACCGACGCTCTTGCAGAGGACCCGGGTTCGATCCCCAGCACCCACATGGCGGCTGAGAACCGTCTGTAACTCCAATTCCAGGAGAACTCCAGTTCCAGGGGAATCTGAGACCCTCTTCTGACCTCCGCGGCATTGCACGACACGGGTGCACAGACCTGCATGCAGACANTTATTTCTCCTGGAATTGGAGTTACAGGATGGTTTCTCGGCTGCCATGTGGGTGCTGGGATCGAACCGGGTCCTCTTACAGCGCGGTCGGAGTCTTTCTCAACCGCTAGGCCATCTCTTCGCACAAATCCCAAATGGTTTACTTTTTCTTTGACATATTTCAGCCCATCAATAGTACTTTTGACATATGGGTTTTTACAAGAATAATTATTGTTGTAGGTGCGTAGAATCGAACAGGACGAACAACTCTTCTAGACAGACTGAGAATTTCTGAAGAACACTTTCCATTTAGCTGCAGAGAGCACACGCCAGATGACGAGAGAGGTGACAGGGGCTCCCTCCTCGCTGACTGCTCTCACAGAGTGAAGGAAGCGACACGGGGAAGAGCGGTTGTGGGTGTGGAGAATAGCATCCCACTCTGCACCCCAAAAAAGAACTGCCAGGCAGAGGAAGCCGCTGCTCTGGAAAGGCTCTTCTGCCCCTTCTATCTCCTCCCTGATGCTGAGGTACAGAGGGTGAGCTGTTACTGCACATGAACGAAGGAGGCAAAGAATCAGAAGCTGGGCCCTGGCCGGCCACCAACTTCCCCTTTCTTGGTTTCTCTGTGTTCTCTGACTTGTCACCTGTAGGATGTTTATCAGATACCAAAATTTAGATCGTACTGCGGTATTGTGAAGAGTATTGTTTTTTTTTTTTTTTTTTTTTTTTTTTTTTTTTTTTTGTCTTTACCAGACAAGGGTCTTCTCCTGTACCTCAGCGGTCTGGAACTCACTCTGGTAGACCAAGGCTGACCTTGAACTTACAAAATCCTCCTGCCTCTACTCCCAAGTGGCTAGGAAATAATTGTAATTATTAAAGGCGTTGCGCCACCACGCCGCTGGGATTAGGAATTGTATTCTTAAGTCGCTACTACTTCTTCAGTCTTTAGTGCCTTGTTTTCTCCTTCAAAAGTTTCTGTTGTTGGAGAAGAACCTGGACACTGCTACTCAAATCTGCTCAGAAAGGCCAAAATGTCCAGAAAGCTTGAAAGCTCTAACGAAGATTTTAGCTGCTTTTTCTACCTAGTTTCAAGATTCAGGCATAGGAGGAAAGAAGAAAACAATAAAACAGTGCCAGTGACAAAAACCGGACTCTTTGGATATATTCGTTTGTCTCTGAGTGTCATGTGAGTTGGTATATACTCAAGGTTATGTACATTAGCTATCATAGTGTGTACTGCTTCAACTTAAAATTCCCTATTGAGGGGCTGGGCGTGTTGGGGCGGTTGGCATGCCTTTATCCAGCACTCAGGAAGGCAGAGGCAAGTGTGATCTCTGTGAGTTCGAAGTCCAGCCTGTGTCTGCCATAGTGAGTGTCCAGAGCCAGCTGGGACTGGCAGGGAGGCCCCCGGTGTCAAAAAGACCCAAAAAAAAAACAAATCTTTTGAACAGTTAGAAGCTACAGGTTGTTACTGGATTCTAATTTTATAGTTATTTCCATACTGGGGACCAGTGAAAAATAAAACTAGTCTTTACCTGCTCCGAGGTTGTGGGAGAAGCTTGAGGGAGGCGAAGGGAAAGCAGCTAAGCCCACAATCTTAAACTTGGATTCCCCAGATATTGGAGTGGCCTGAGCAAGATAGTGTGCTGTGGGAAGATGGGAAAGAAAAAGGAGAATCTTTGGTCTACTTCGGTGATTTTCATTGCTCACTCAGTAACGAAAGTTACATTTCCTGCATTAAAAGCTCCAAGTATGGCACTGCCAGAAATACCATTTGCCTCCCACTTGACTGGGGCATCCATTCATCATCCATGTCACCATCCCATCCATCCATCCATCTCTATCATTCTATCTACACGTTATGCTATCTACTAATCTATCTATCTATCTCGATATATCTATCTATCATCTCTATTTTAGACAAGGCTTTTCCCCCTGTAGTCCCCAGGTGGCCTGGAGGATGGAACTATACTATGTACAACAGGCTGGCTAGGCACTCAGAGATCCACCTGCCTCTGCCTGCCCTGAGGGCTGGGTTTAAGGCACACCCAAGCCCCCGTCTTCTACTCATTCTTAATGGTCATAGGTTAACTAGAGGATGACTGGTTCCCATTCTCAGAGTTAGTAGGGTAGAGCCTACATAACATAAAACTGGTGCTGGGCGACTACAGTAACAGACCTCATAGTTTCAGCACTGTGAGGTGGGAGACAGAAGGGTCAGTGAGTTCAAGGTTTCCTGTATATAGAGTTTGAGGCCAGGTTAGGAGAAAACCTGTTTAATAAAAAAAAAAAAAAAAAAAAAAAAAAAAAAAAAAAAAAAAAGAAAGTCACAAAGTTGAGTGTGGGTGGTGGCATGTCGTGTAGTCCAAGCATTCATGAGGAGGGAATTGAAAGGAGGGCTGACCGAGGAGGCTGCTCGAACCCAAGCATAATTTGATGCCAACCATGTGAAATAAAGCATGCCTGCATCTCACAAAACAAACAAAACAAACAACAAACAAACAAACAACAAACAATGGCCACCTGTTACTTCGCATGCAGCGGATTGAGTGACTGTCTGTGAGGACGGTGAAGAGACAGGAGTACTGTGAGTTCCAGACCAGATGCTCTTTAAAAAATAATAGCAGTTCTTTTAAAAATACTTCACAAACAACTTAAATAATACAATAAAAAATCACGGAGGTAATTTTTGTTCCCTTTCTCCTTTCCCTAATCAGGGGATCTGATAAGAAGGAGCCCATCTCTGAAAACCCGGCTTTTTTTATCCGTTGATGTTCAAATAGATTGCCATGGACCCCACAGCCCATTGATGTCCAATCAATCCTGTTTTCCTCATTTATGGTTTATTTTAGTTTTTTATTTTTGGTCTTTTTGTTGAGACAGGGTCTCCGTCGTAGCCCCAGCTGTCCTGGAACTCACAGTGTAACCCAGGCTGGTCCTTGAACTCACAAAGATCCAACCGCCATCTGCCTCCCAGCGGCTTTAGGATTAAAGGCGGTGCCAACCATGACCCGGCATATTTTTTTTTTTTTTTCTGTTTTCCGCATATTTAATTTCAAAAAGTAAAAAGCATTTTAAAATTTGCTTCTATGCTTGGGACATAAGTGTGCCCACACTGCAACCCCCATACCCAGGGCAAAATTACAAATGGGTGAAACACAGGTCCATGAAGAACTTACTGGTCCTTAATGGAAGGTAGGTTTTTAGTGTTCTGGAACATCCAGAAGATGCTCCTTGAGAAACACCAGGCGGGGATTGAAACCCAATGTATTGGTACATGGTGGCTGGGTCAGGAGGTAGGATATGAGCCTTACAGATTAAAAAAAGATAGTGTGGTGACAATGAGTGGTGGATGCAGAACCAGAGAAATGACAGGACAAGGAAAGAGAAAAATACAGAAGAGGGCAATGAGCGAAGGGGAAGAAATGGAGAGTTGCAGTCTAGCCGACATTCAGATGTACTAGTATGTAGCGTAGGGGAAGGGCAAAAAGCCTGTTTGTCAGGGGACTGGGGAAGGTAGGACAAGCAAAGGACAGACTGTGGGGCGTGTGAAAGTATACTCTTCTGATACCTTAGAGTCTCGTCAGGAACAGGGACAAGAGAACAGGCTTGAGGAAGCAGTTGGTAGAGCAATCCCAAGTACTGACACTATTATAGCAAGAGAGATCCCTGGGCTTTGTTAGAGGTTAGAGAAGGTACACGGAGGGGGTGGTGGGGTTATATGCAGGTTGGCGAACAGACAATGTAGTAGGACAGATGGAAAAATTGGTGTAAAATGGACAAAAGCTTTGAGGAGGATCCTACATCCCGTTTGCTGACCCTCAGTGGGGAAATTGCTCCATGGATTGGGCCGTGGGGCACATCTGTGAGTATTGTCTATGATTGTCCAAGCAGGGGGAGGGCCCAGACCAAGATGAGTGTGAAACCTGGCAGTTGTGTTGGTGTGCTTGTTATAGGAACATAGGAGGCGCTGGGGCATTGGCCAGCGAGCAGCCAGTGGAACAGCGATTCCTCCATGGCCCTGTGCTTCAAGCTCCTGCCTCCAAGGTCCTGCCCTCTGATTCCTGCTGTTGCTCCCCCAGAAGTGTACTGCGTGAACTTATGTTGACCCGGAGAGTCATGGTAGATTGGCATTTAGAAGATAAAACCTTTCCTCCCCACAGGTTGTTTTCTGTCGTCAGAGTGGTTTTGGTCACAGCAATGAATAACTACTAGAACAAGTCAAGCCAACCATGGGAAGTGAAGGAAGGGAATTACTTCCAGGTAGCCCGAGGGACTGCTGATCGACTGTATGGAGGCTGCACTGTCAGGTACATGCTTCTACCTGAGCCACGTCTTCAAAAGGAAACTCCCTCCGCGTCAGGCTGGGTGAGCCCATAGAGGGTTTGCGCATGGGCAATCGGGGAGACCGGGAGATCTCCTGACCAGCACGGGGAAGCTTGGGTGACTTGCGGGCCTCAATGCTGATCCTGTAGAGACAAGACCAGGTAGGGTCAGGCATGCATGGAGAGGCATGGTTGGATGCGACAGTCTTCTTTCCCCTAGGTGACTAGCTGTGGATATGGGCTCTTGATGGCCAGAGACCTAATTTCACAAAGCTTTCTCATGCTTTTGCTTAAGGAACACGTGGAAAAAAATGCCAGCTAATACTGAACCATATATACAGAATTATAAAAAAAAATTAAGGTTAGATTAAGCAATTAGTTTAACACTTCAGAGAATTAACTCCCATATCTTACTGACTTACACAAGTTGGAAATGGCATCCTCTTGTAACCTGGGATTTCATAAGGATCAGACCTGGAGGCGTGAGGGAATAGGCAGAGGGAGGGAATCCATTTCCTCTCAATTTAAAGAGGCCAAGGCGGCGTTTTCCTTGAGGTTTGTATGTTTTGTTTTTTCTCTTTTTTCTGTTTTTGAAACTTCATTTTTTACAAATAAATAGTAATAATTGATGAGTACACAGCATCCATCTCATGTAAAACCAAGCCATGGTGGTTTTCAAACTCCCTTCTATGTCAGTCTGAATTTTAACAGATTAATTAGCATTTTATTGCCTGTAATATTTCAGTTAAATAGGGAATTTAGAGCTTTTCTGCTGCCTTTTGATCCCATGTTTTATTCTACTTCTTATTTATAATCTACAGATACTTATGTTTAACACTAGTCTACCTAAAAAGAGGGTGGTGGGAAAATGAAAAGTGGTAAGGTTTATAACATCCTATGAGAAGCATGCTATTCGCACTACACTCAAACTTGGTAAGAAACTTCAAGCTCCTGAGGAATGGGAAGATGTGAAATTAAGCTGAGTAGAGCTGTGAGTTAAGGTCATTAGCATGGCTGCTCTGTAGAAGGAGTTCTAGGTGAAGAAAAACAGCGGACAAGGAGAAGGAAAAGGAGGGGGACAAGCCAAAGGGAGGCATCCTAGGCACAATGGTGTGGTAAATGCCATGTCGTCTAAATAATGAAAAAAGCCAAAACACTGCTGAAATGCTAAAAGTTCATAACAAGCTTTAGATGGAAAAAAATCAATCACACTGAACAGCTGGATAGCAAATGAGAACCAAAATATGGCTTTCATTCTTTCATTTATACCAAAAGATTTAATTAGGATATAAAGGGGTATCTGAGATTATTTAATGTGGAAAACTAAAAATCCGAAAGCTCCTGAAAATGATTCGCAGACGGCGCGATATCAACGGACCGTGGGCATTAGAATGGCTGCCGCTAGAAAGTTTTCCTTAAAACATGATTACATTTAAACTTGATCTTGACTATATGGTAGTAGCGGTCCGACTGGATTTTAGTGGGCAAATCAACGAAGTGCAAACTTTGCGCGGAAACCGAAGGTCGAGAACGCAATGTCAAAGTGATTTCACCGCAATTCCGTTGATATAGCCCTTATCTCCTAGAAAGGAGTCCTCTCTTAGAGTTATATAAGAAAGAAATTTTTACAAATAACTTAAGATCCTAATAAACTCTGAGCAAGACTTGAAAGCAGTTCACTAAAGGGAAATAAGCAGGACAGGCTTCTGGATTTAAACAATTGAAACACAGCCTCGCATCCTCCTGCAAAGTTTGGAATATCAAATACTATAGGCTAGATACCCCCCTTCTAAGTGCTACGCGTGTAAGCATGGCACAGAGAGTATGGGGGCTTGCTAGTAGGCCTAACTTTTCTTATTGGACTTAAAAGATGCACAACCAAGAGCTTCTAAGTGAGTACTGCGAGGAAACAGCTGGGTCTCTATAATTGCATACACTGTTGTGGAATTTAAACTTTTTGAGCTAGATTTGCAATCACTTATGCATCTCCCGACTCCACCCAACAGACTCGACCCTCCTTTTAGGTTCAATATTCTACGATATGAGAAGTAGGGAAATAATTCTCATACGCTCCATCATTGTTACATTTCCTGACTTTCATCCCGGTGAATACTTTCTCTTTTATCCTAACAGGAGGTCCTTCTCGCGTTTAGCCGAGTCGATTAGTTAAACCATCCAACATTTAACTCCCCAAACTTGGACCCTAATAACTCAATCTCCCTTTCATAAATACATGTTATGTAATGAAATGCCCAGAATATACATATTCACAATCCCGGCTTCGAACTGTCTCTAAACTAACCCACTGTCATAAAAGTGATTTTTTGCTTTTTCTTCAAAATGATGACCTCCCCCTAAATTATTTCAAGGGCTCTGAGAAGATAGTACTAGCGAATTCGCTTTCCACAAGCACCCACACCTACCCCAGGGATTTAAGCGCACGACCGACATCCTGCTCGCATCGCACACGCGCACCCACGCCACCTCACCACGCGAGGTAGGAGAAGAGCAGGAGATACTGAGACCTAAGGCGGAGCGATGGTACGACAGATACGGATCGGCGTGTACTCCACACAAGTAGAGTGATTCTGCTGTTTCCGGGGCTCCACCTTTGTCAGGATAGTGTACCCAACGGGCACCGAAGTCTCACCGCGCGCTGTGCTCCGGAGTACTGACAGCTGTAAAACTTTCTGTGGCCACGCTGAGAATCCAAAGTCGGCCAATCTCAATGAGATGAGGCGCAACTGAACACTTGCCGAGACCGATCACTAGGCCTTTCCACCTTATTGGAGACCTTCGTATGTGTCTCCAGGCTCTCCACCCCACCTGACTGCCAAGGGGGAGTGGCAGTGTTCTAGCATCTTCACGAGGGCCTATCCTCGACACATCCGTGATCTGAGCTCGAGACCTGCCTTGTCCACAGACTTGTACTGACCCAGAGAGCCTAATCGACGATTTCAACGCCGGGCCATCAGTACCCGATCGAACGCACAGAATTTTGCAGTCGACCTCCACCACTGCGTCAACGTACTTGCCTGTCTGGCGGTTGCTCTTTCCGTGGCTCGCCGAAGCAACGGTTCAAGCTTGAGCACATTGCCAAGGTGACGAAGGCATCAGAACGAGTGAAGAGCCATGTGGGGCACGATATCAAGCCAGCTACGCATGCAAAAACGAAAAGTTACCCTCTCATTTAATTAGAAACTCAGCGAGACGTTAAATAAAATAAACTAAAATTCGGGAATCTTTATTTTAAAATTTAATTTACATTTAAAGTCTGAAAAACTGTTGATCTTAAATATGAACTTAACTCACTACAGGCCTATATGTCATTCTGGGACTGTCCGAAGCCATGGAAATCCATACCACCGACCGTAAACCCACAAGTTCGTTACCGGCGTGCTCCCTTTAAGAGCAGCCAATTGCAAGATAGGAAAAACAGCAGCAATAGCGAACGCTTGAAGCACAATGCCTTCGGAAACAGTTGCGGCAACTCAGCGTTCATTTCCCATGCATTAAGAGTTCGGACCGCTGAACCGGTGACACACGTATCGCGCTTGCTCTGCATGATTGACACAAAACTGAATCTTAAAATTGGTTAGTTGTAGTTGCTTACGAGAGTAAACGTAGTAAAAGAACAGAGTCACCCAGGGCAGTAGATAAAACGACGTACGGGGTAGCGGCACAGGTAGATGCGTCCATAACCCCAGTTGAGTGAGAAGATAAACGAGGCAAACAGGGTCTGAGGAAGAGGAAAACACAGAGAACAAGGGTCAAGTCAACTGATCAGGGGATTCTTAGATCCGACTCGAGAGGTCGAGCCCTGTTGAGGTAAGAAATATAGGCACGTGCCATGAATTGGATTGTGTCGGGTTGGGCGGAATAAAAGGGGCCTCGACCCAGTCCGGATTTAGGGTCCGGGCCGGCCGTCTTGGGGTGGCGCACCCAAACGCCTTCTAGTCCCTAGCACTTGGGACGGCTAGCAGAGGCAGGCGGCTCTTTGTTGTGAGTTCAAGGTCAGTGCCGGGGCGACTACAGGTGGAGAGTCCAGGATGACGCATACGCGCGCGCAGGGGCATCCAGCGTATGCTGGGGCGGACCAGCGAGACCCTTGTCGCAAAAAGGACCCCCCCCCCCCCCCCCCCCCCCCCCCCCCCCTCCCCCACCACAAAAAAAAAAAAAGTGTTAAAAGAAAAAAAAGCAGCAGGTTTTGTGGCATATGCCTTTAATACAGCAATATGGGTGACCGGAGATTGTATTTTTTTTTTTTTTTGGGGGGGATTGCTGTGCGGGTTAACCAGGGCCGGCTATGGTCTATATAGACCAGGATTTGAGGTAGATCGAGCGCTCGGACACCGTTGGTATCTAAAAAAGGGCTAAACGGGCAGAACCCAGATCTCAAAAATATTTCAAAAAACGTGTTCGTTTAAATTATATAATCGTTCTTATTTGAAATACCAAAAAAAAAAAAAAAAAAGAAAAAGAAAAAAAAAGAAAAAAAAGAAAAAAATGAAAAAACAAAAAAAAAAAAACAAAAGAAAATAAACAAAAAAGGAAAAAAAAAATGTGTTGAGAGCGAAGAAAACAAAAAAAAAAAAAAAAAAGATGTCCATAATTCATATGACAATATTAAAAAAAGAGGAAAACTAAGTTCTACAAAGGAACAGAAATCATACTGAAAGTAAGAAGCACAAAAGACCTTCCAGGATGATGGGCAAGACTTTTATTCTGAACTGGGTAGACACACAGGTGAATCAACTGCCCAATGAACTGTTTAAGGTTGCACATTTGGGCATGTCCAGAGAGTATGTAAATCACACCTTAATTCTGAATGCTGTCACAGAATTGTAAAGCAAGCACAGGTCTTGGTGGGGATCTGTCTACCCACTTATGTACATAGATAAAGGAAATCCTTCTGTTGATCTAATGTACAAGCATCAGTTTCCTTCCCTTCTTTTTCTTTTTTTTTTTTTTTTTTTTTTTTAAAAAAAAAAAAAGGGTTCTAGAATTGGGCTGCATTGCATGGTGGAGAATCCTCATTAGTCAGCTTCAATGGGACTCTCTTGTTGGAAAAAACACAATTACCTCATGTTAGAGGCACAAAAAGGTAAACACCCCAAAGCCTCATCTTACCTTGGGAGTTTGGGTGATTTGCTAGCTCTGGGAATTTTGGGAGACTTCTTGGCAGCCCAGTCGTCACTCAGCTCAATGTCACTGGAGTCTGAACAGTTGCAGCTGTCAATCACAGTAGAAACTAAGCTGTTCCCATAGATCTCATCTGTAAGAAGCCAATCATGAAAAGGGAAGGTAAATCATAAGTCCAACCACCATCAGTGCTACAAAGGACAGACCCACACCAGTGGCCTCCCATTTTAGGTTTAAAGATTAAAATAAAAAGAAGGGGCTCTTTCTTTACTTTTTTTTTTTTTTTTTTTTTTTTTGTCTTTTTGAGACAGGGTCTCCTCGTAGCCCCAGCTGTCCTGGAACTCACTCTGTAGACCAGGCTGGCCTTGAACTCACAAAAATCTGCCTGTCTCTGTCTCCCAAGTGCTAGGGTTAAAGGCGTGCGCCACCACGCCTGGCTCTCTTTACATTTTTATGCTATTTTCTAAGCAGAGGAAAGCAATTTCAACTACTGCTGTCAAAATGGTATGGTATTTTAGTGCCCTTATGATTGTACAAAATTGTCTATCACACCAAAAGCTAAAAACAAATGGTTTACTATTGAGCTGCACAACACTCAAGTGACCTCCTGGGCTTGCGTGGACTTTCAAGTAGCCTGGAAAACTTGGCTGAGGGCTTGCTGACAGATTCCCTGGTACCTGCTTCTGACCTAGAACCTGCTTTTGACCTTGATTGTCCCAGTCCTACAGGGACTACCATCTTGCAGAACTAGGCTCTGGAGTTGGCCATGGTCTCTAGCAGTCTGTGTGGAATGACAGGTTGGCTGGACGGCCTGGGAATTCCAGCTGCTGCAACTGCCTGCCTATCAGGGAAATGAAGACCCTGGAGGGTGAGAACTTTCAATGGTCCCTCTGGGTTGCTCTGTGGGAACCTAGTATGGAAGCCACTTATAGTAACTTTTACCAATTAGTCGTCAGAAGGGAGATTAGAAGCCCAAGACAGAAGATGAGAAAAATGTGCAAAGTGGGCCAATCCCAGAACTCCAAAACAGACAGGTTCATCCTCCTGAAATCTGCTGTTCTCACCAGCCCACTCTCAATACCCACAGATCCACCATGTATCTGCCCTCAATGTTAGAATCCCATTCTTCAAAATTTGTTTTGCTAACAAATTTTACTCTCTCAGGTACTCAAGAGACTTAACAAGTAATAAAAAGTTGAATCATTTAATCAAAACAAGAGAACATGAAGTAATCTTGAAATTTAAAATGATGGTTGAAATGATGAGTTTGTCAATCTGAGCCCATCTCTGAACTTCTGAGTATGTGATGGTGACATGTGAGAACAGGAGCCTAGTTCAAACAGGAGGAGCTTGGCTACTAGAAGAGACTGGTGCCCAGCCCAAGTCATATCTGTCACTCCCTTTTAAACATCAAAGCAGAGTCATATGACTCTTGCATCTAGCAAGCCACAGTGCTATGTGCCAGAATCTTATCACATAAAAAGGGCTAATTCATACACAATGAGCAGTGCTTTCTATTTTTCAATTATGAGTCCCTGGAATCCTAATCCGCAGGCGCTCTCACAGATGCTCCTAGAAGTGTGAACTGGTCTTAGGGAACTCAATCACTTATCATCCACTTGAACACTGACTTCCTCTCCATGCCAGGGTTTCTGTCCCAGGCCATTTGCCCTTCTTTTTCTTTGGCTCATAATGACTTTTTTTTTTTTTTTGTATTTTTGAGACAGGGTTTCCTTCAGTCCCCGTTGGCCTGGAGCTCACTCTGTAGACCAGGCTGGCCTTGAACTCATAGAGATCCGCCTGCCTCTGCCTCCCAAGTGCTAGGATTAAAGGCATGTGCCACCATGCCCAGCTCATAATGACTTTTCAATTGCCTGTCTCCCCAGCTAGGGAGTAAGCTACTACATAGGAAGGAAAGCTGTCTGTCCTGCCTCCTCCACAGCCCCAGGGACTAGTACAATCCCTGCAAACCTGATGAAGACTTTCAGAAAGAATGAATGAGGACCTGAGGTTGCGGGTGAAGGGTGCTTTTGGAGCAAATGCTTGTACACAGTTGTAACTGTACCTCAATAGGCACTGCCTCCTGATAACACGTCATCACAACCAGAAGTTCCCTATACTGCCTTATATCAATACTCAGGAAGAGAAGAATAGTCAAGGGGTAAATTACATACTTCTAGAGATTCTGTGTCATTGATTCATTATGTGAGTTCTAGAACAAACATCCAAGGTGTGGAAAAATGTGAACTCAGATTGGTCTTTGGGAACCAAAGAAAACGCTAATATTTAGATTTCACATTCCAATTTTATCAGTTTTCAAGAACATGCTAATATAATTTGGGTTGAAAACATTCTAAACATGCATCCTGAATTAGGTATGTTTGCTGAATTAAAAAAACACAACTTGGCCGGGCGTGGTGGTGCACGCCTTTAATCCTAGCACTTGGAGGCAGAGGCAGGGCAGGATCTTTTGTGAGTTCAAGCAGCCTGGTCCTAGCAGAGTGAGTTCCAGGACAGCTGGGCTACAGGAGACCCTGTCTCGAAAAATACAAAAAAAAAAAAAACCAAAAACAAAAACCAAAAACACAATTTGTCCAGAGAGGTAGCTCAATTGGTGAAGTGCTTACTGTGCAAGCACGGGGACCTTTGATCTCCAGCACCCAAGCAAAACACCAGGCATGGTGACATGTTTCTTTAATACCAGCCTTGGGGTGTCGGGGGGCAGGGCAGAAACAACTTAGCCTAACTGGCAAGCTCCAGACCCTAGTGAGAGACCATGTCTCAAAAATCCAGGAAGCTGACTTCTGGAGAATGATGTACAAAGCTGACTTTGGCTTCCATATGCACATGTACACATGTGTACTTCCATATTCACATGTGTGTACTTCCATATGTACACACACATGTGTACTTCCATATGTACACACACATGTGTACTTCTATATGCACATGCACACATGTGTGCTTCCTTATGCACACATGTGTACTTCCTTATGCACACATGTACTTCCATATGCACATGTACAGATGTGTACTTCCATATGCACACACGTGTACTTCCATATGCACATGCATGCATGTGTACTTCCATATGTACATGTATACATGTGTACTTCTCCTAACCCCCCAGAAAACCTCCTTTAAAACCTATCTTAAAGATTATTGTTTTGCTGGCATTAAAGGTGGCACACACCTTTAATGCCTATCACTTGGGAAACAGAGGCAGGGTGGATCTTTTAAGTTCAAGGCCAGCATGGTTTACATAGGGAGTTTTAGGACAGCTGTGACTACAGGAGACCCTGTCTGGAAAAGAACCAAAAAAAAAAAAAAAAAACAAAAAAAAGTTTTTTTTTTTTTTTAAAAATATTTTACTTTATTTTTATTTATGTATATGAGTGTATGCCTGCATGGTGTTAAGTGTACCTGTGTCAAGCAATGGCTCCAGAGTCAGAAGAGGGTGTCAGATCCCATGGACCTGGGATTACAGATGGTTGTTAGCTGCCATGTAGGTGCTGGGAACTGAACCGAGGTCCTCTGCAAGAGCAGCCAGTGCTCTCAAATGCTGAGCCATCTCTTCAGCCCTTAAAGATTATTTTTTAAAACTGTGCATATATGTGGAGGTAGTACATGTGTGAATATGAATGCTCGAAGGGGCCAAAAGAGGGTGTTGGATCTGCTGGTGCTGGAGTTACAAGGAGTTATGAGCTGCCTGACATGGGTGCTGAGAATTGGGTTTTGGGAAACTAGGGACCTCTGAAATTGCAGAACATGGTCTTAACTACTGAGTCAGCTCTCCAGCCCCCAAAACATTTTAATGGCTTTAAAATATAAGTACCTTGGGGCGTGGTGGTGCACACTTTTAATCTTAGCACTTGAGGTAGAGGCAGGGCGGAGCTCTTAGAGTTCAAGGCCATCCTGGGCTATGAGTGAGTTCCAGGCCAGCCTGGCGAAACAGGGAGACCTTTGTCTCAAACACACACAACACACACACCACCCACACACACACAAACACACACATACACACACAAACACACTCTATATTTATATGCACCACCTTATTCTTAAGATTTTAAATGTAATTCTTCTCATTTAATAATCAACAGATACAATATGCAGCAATGCCATTTTTCTGTATTGATATCATCGACAATATCCAATTAGTAGTCATGTTTCTCAAAATTTGAAGTTTGTCAAGGTTAAGACATAAGAAATGTTGATTGCTTTGAAAATGATTAAAACCAATATTAAACTGAGCAGTTGAATTGATAAAGGAGAGAAATGGGAAAACTTGGGAATGATTTAAGTCATGGATCATAAGTAAGAATACAATCCAACTTTTTGTTTTTTTGTCTTTTTTGAAGCAGGGTCTCCCTGTAGCCAGCTGTCGCTGGAAACTCACTTTGTAGACAAGGCTGGCCTTGAACTCAAAATCTGCCTGCCTCTGCCGTCCCAAGTGCGAGGGTTAAAGGCGTGCCCACCACGCCTGGCAGATACAATCCACTTTAAAATAATCAATTTTGCTGGGGGTGGTGGCGCATGTGCCTTAATCCCCAGAAGAGGCAAGGCAAGAATCTGGTAAATTCAAGGCCAGCCTGTCTAACAAAGTGAGTTTAAGGGCCAGCGGGGACGACAGAGAAAACCCTGTTCTCTGTCGTCAAGAAATACAAAAAAAAAAAAGGCCAGCCTAGTCTACAAAGTGAGTTCCAGGCCAGTTGGGACTACAGATAAACCCTGTCTCTGTCTCAAAAATACAAAAACAAAAAAAAAACAAAACAAAAAACAAAAAAAAATCAATTAAAAAAATTTTAAAGGAGCCTTTATTATTTGCACACCAGTGTACCTGCCAAAATAAGTATGCACCAACTATTTACTTCTCTCCTCAGACATTACAGAACTGTAATTATTCAACAGCTTATAACACATTTCAGAGAATCAATTTTTGTTCTGTCCAGCAGGATCAGTAGCAGAACTCAGTCTCAAATATTTACCTGGTAAGAGCTAATGCTCAATAAACCATGAATTGACACTCTCTAAACTGTTTCAAACTTGCGGCCAGTTAGTCTAATAAATCTCTCCCTTTTTATTTATTTTTTTCAAAGCCAATTTTTATTGAAGCTTTGTGTATTTCATACAAAATTTCCAATCAAATCTAGACCTGTTCCCCTTTTTTTGCTCCCCCCACCCCACCAGAGCTCATGCATTCTGCCAGACATGTTTTTCATCTTAAAAAAAAAATCAATTTTGGGCTGGAGAGATGGCCTAGTGGTTAAGAGTGTTGACTGCTCTTGCAGAGGACCCAGGTTCAATTCCCAGCACCCACATGGTGGCTAAGAACCGTCTTTAACTCCAGTTCCAGGGGAATCCAACACCCTCTTCTTACCTCCAGCAGCATTGCATGACACGGGTGCACAGACCTGCATGCAGACAGTACACTCATACACATTAAAAAAAATAAAAAATAATAATTATGACCTCTGAGAATAAACTGTATGTTAATTCCAAAATATGTTTAAGCATTCACATTTTTCCCCCTTAATTCTGTATTACTCTAAGATATAAATACGTACCTTCCACCCATATACAGTAATTACAGAGTCTGAAAATAAATGATAGGTCAATTCTAGAGCCCGTTAAGAGATTCATATTATAACAGCACAGTTGCTTTCACATAAAAAGAAATATAACAATAATGTTGTTCAGCTTGTGTTTCAACTGGGGATTTGTGTTTCAACTAGGGATTTGGTGTTACCCTCATCCACAAATGAAGGTAACCATTTTTGGAATTCACATTTTCCCCTTTAATTTTATATTACTCTAAAGTATACATACATACCCTCCCCCCCATATACCATAATTACAAAGTCTGAAAATAAGTGGTAAGTTAATTCTAGATCCCATTAAGGTATTCACATTATAATGGTACAGTTGCTTTCAGGTAAAAGAATATATATATATATATATATATANTTGTTTTGAAAGAAAGCATTGTTTCCCAACTAAGAAAAAGGTCTGTATTAAATGTTTATGGTAAAGTGCTTGGTCTCTGACTTCCAGATGCACGAGTTGGCAGACATATACCAAGAACGAATCTCTCTCTGTGTCTCTCTCTAGCTCTTTCTCTTTTCTTTCCATCCCTGTTTTACAATGGTCAATTCCATTTTTTAAATATTTTCTTTCTTAGCCGGGCGTGGTGGCACACACCTTTAATCCTAGCACTTGAGAGGCAGAGGTAGGCAGATCGTTGTGAGTTTAAGGCCAGCCTGGTCTACAGAGCAAGTTCAGGACAGCTGGGGCTACAGGGAGACCCTGTCTTGAAAAGACCAAATATATATTTTTTTTTCTTCTTATTTTTTTGTTACATTTGTGATCGTTTTGCCTGCAGGCAGGAAGTTCGGGAAGGACTCCTGAGATCTGTTCAAAAGGTTCAGTCCTATTCTCCATAAAGATCATATAAAAGTATTCCCAGAGGTTTGCAAGCTCAGTACCTTCAGGATTTGGCATAAGAATTCAAACTTATCATCATGTTAATAGTTAATCTCAGAGCCAACAGCAGTGTTTTTTTCTTTTTGGCCCCTCCACCTGCCTTGTTTTTTTTGTTTTTTTTGTTTCCTTTTCGAGACAGGGTCTCCCTGTAGCCCCAGCTGTCTGGAACTCACTCTGTAGACCAGGCTGGCCTTGAACTACAACAGATCCGCCTGCCTCTGCCTCCCAAGTGCTAGGATAAAGGCGTGCGCCACCACGCCCGGCAGACGACGGATGGTGTTTGTATAAGATCTTGACAATGAACTTGAGGCAAATAAATCATTTTTATCTAATAAAATAAATAAATGTTTCGTTATGGTTAAAGTGATCTCCATTGGAATTCTTTGATCCCTTTGTGATGCTTACAGTTTCATTCGAGTCCTTTGAATTCCGTCTTTTGGTTAGCCCATTCTCCCATGCCCAAACCCTTTGATTATAAAGCAAAAGGAGAAGGCTGATTGTGATTTGCACACATGTCTGAGGATTCCCACCACAAGATGCCCTCTTGAGGTGGAGATGTTGAGGAATTCTCTAAAAAATATTTTAAATGTGGGGCTGGAGAGATGGCTCAGTGGTTAAGAGCACCGACTACTCTTGCAGAGGACCCAGGTTCAATTCCCAGCACCCACATGGTGGCTAAGAACCGTCTTTAACTCCAGTTCCAGGGGAATCCAACACCCTCTTCTGACCTCCGTGACACGGGTCCACAAACCTGCATGCAGACAGTACATTCATACACATAAAAACAGATCAATTTTAAGACTATTAGATTATGCACTTGCTCCTCAGTGGTGTGTGCGTGCGCACTCACACATATGTATTCTGATACAAAGATTTTATACAGTATTCTTAGTATAAAATAAAGCATTTTTTATTACTTCTTTAAAAAATTTCTCCAAAGCCTATTTTAATGGCTTTTAAGTATAAGCACTACAGTAGTCTTGTTTGGGTACCATAATAAAATACCATAAACTAGGTGGTTTAAACAATGGAAATTTATTTTCTCATGGTTCCAGAGATTGTGAGTCCTAGATCAGGGTGCCAACAAGGTAGGATTCTGTCTTCTTCCTTCTGAACTCACCTGGCCTTTCCTCAGAGTGCACACACAAAGAAAAAAAAGTCTCTCCTCCTATTCTTCTAAGGACACCAATGCTAATGTTGTAAGATTAACCCCCCCCAATCATTATGACCTCATTAAACCTTAATTGTCCCCTCAAAACCGTATCTCCAACATGCTGCCACACTGGGGGTAGGGCTTTGACATAGAAATGGGGGAGGGACAGGGACAACAACACAATTTAGTCTCATAGTGTTTGGTACCTGGGCTCTCTAAAATTCATATCCTCCCATGCAGGATGCATTCACTCTATCACATTAGGCCAAGTTAAAGACATTACGTCATGCTAGGCGTGGCACAACATGCCTTTAATCCCAGCACTTGGGAGGCAGAGGCAGGCTGATCTCTGTGAGTTCAAGACCAGCTTGGTCTACATATCGAGCTCTAGGCCAGCTGGGACTAAAGGGAGACCTGTCTTTTTTTTTTTTTTTTTTTTGTCTTTTCGAGACAGGGTCTCCCTGTAGCCCCAGCTGTCCTTGAACTCACTCTGTAGACAAGGCTGTCCTTGAACTCACAGAGATCCGCCTGCCTCTGCCTCCCAAGTGCTAGGATTAAAGGCGTGCGCCACCACGCCCGGCTGGGAGACCCTGTCTTAAAAGTCACCACCCCCCAACAAAAGGGATTACATCATTCTGGTACCAACTATAAAGTCCAGAATCTTATCTAAATGTTAGCTGAATCTGATATGGGTGAGACTTGAGGTAAGACTCATCCTAAGGCAAAACTATGAAACCAGACAAGCTACATGCAACCAATACCAAAGGTGGGACTGGAACAGGAGAAACTGGAAGAGAGGTGACCAGTCCCAAGCAAGTTCAAAGCTCAGTAAGGCAAATTTGATCAGTTCTAAGCACTGAGAATAATCCTCTTGGGTTTGATGCTCTTTACTTGGACCCACTGGGGTCAGCATCACCTTCACAGGTACAGGTGTGGACACTATTCCCACGGCTCTGCCAGGCAACCTGGTTATCGAGGCTCCAGGAAGAGGCCATCTAACCTGTTGGAACCAAGGTAGAGGACCTCCTGTCAGCTGAGTCACCTCTGGGAATACCCTTTTCTCATTTTAAAGAACAGTGCAAGTGAGCAGCCAGATACCTCCACTGCCTGGACCTGCTGAAGCTGGAAGTCCATTTTATTGTTTCCAGTCCCTTCTGGTCAAACTGGTAGTGCTTCTACTTATATAATATCTTTATCAATGATAGGCCACATCCTTGCTCCAGAATATGTTTCCCATTTCTTGCAATATGGAAACGATCATAATTCTGAAAATCTTCAAGTTCCGAATCCCAAAGGTTAATCAATCCTTCTTAAATCCATCTCTTCCCTTCAGTACATTATTATACATAGAAGGGACCAGGAACCACGGCATGTTTCAGCAATGTGCTTAGAGATAGCTTCAGTAAAATATCTACATTCATCACACCAAAGTTCTTCCACACAACACTGGAACACACTTCAGCCTCATTCTTTGCCACTTTATTTATTTATTTTTATTTTCTTATACATTTTTATATTTGTTTTTTCCACAGGGTCTCACTAGTCATAGCCCATCCAGAACATTGCCCAGGTTGACCTCGATCTCTCAGTGATCCTCCTGCCTCTGCCTCCCGCGGCTAGGATTAAAGGCGCACGCCACCATGCCCGGCTCTTTGTCACTTTATATCAATGACTGCCGGGCCTGGTGGCGCACGCCTTTAATCCTAGCACTTAGGAGGCAGAGGCAGGTGGATCGTTGTGAGCTCAAGGCCAGCCTGGTCTACAGAGTGAGTTCCAGGACAGCTGGGGCTACAGGGAGACTGTCTCAAAAAGACAAAAAAAAAAGAAAAAAAAAAAAGGGCGAACGCCAACCATGCACTGGCTCTTTTGTCACTTTATACCAGTGACATACCTTTTCTCTATAGTTTGCAATGACAGGACGTCATTTTATCCAGCCTCTAATGCCTCTATATCTTTAGTTTTATTTTATTTTTATTATTTATTTTTGTATGTGTATGACTGTATTGTCTAGCATGCAGGTCTGTGCACCCGTGTCGTGCAATGCCGCGGGGTCAGAAGAGGGTGTTGGATTCCCCTGGAAAACTGGAGTCCTCCTGGAATTGGCAGTTACAGAAGCGGTTCTTAGCCGATGTGGGTGGGTGGGGATCGAACCCGGGTCCCCTCTAAGAGCAGTCGGTGCTCTTAACACGCTAGGCTATCTCTCCAGCCCCATGCTATATTTTAACCGCTACCTAGTTAAAAGCTTCTTTCAACTGCCTGACATTTGTTGTAGTGGCAGAAACTTTTCAGTTCCAATCTGTATTAATCAGATTCTTCAGGGAAATAAATTCAATACTCTTTATTTCCCCTTTCCTTGCTATCAGGCTTATTGGGGACTGCATCACACAATTATGGAAGCTTAGCAGTCCCAATATTAAGACATTACCACAGGTGGTTCCTGAGAAGACTTCAAATTTGTAGATGGTAGCTGGAACTCTCGAAGTATGCATAGGCCCTGTCCTTACCACTTGGGTGTGGAGAAATTGCTCTCTTCCCCTATTTTTTTAAAATTAAAATATTACAGATTAGTTGTGTGCATGTGAGTGGAGGTCAGGGGAAAGTCTCACCATCTGGAATCCCAAGGACACGAACCTCAGGTTGTTAGGACTGGTAGTAAATGCCTCACTCACTGAACCACCTTGTCAGTCCTCACCCTCGTTCTTTTCTTTTTTTTTTTTTTTTGGTCTTGGTTCTCGAGACAGGGCGGGTCTCCCTGTAGCCCGCCGCTGTCTGGACTCCACTTCTGCTAGACCAGGCTGACCTTAGAACATCACAACAGATCCGCCTGCCTCTGGGCCTTCCCAGGCTAGGAAGTTACAAGGCGTGCGCCACCACGCCAGGCTCATCTCCACCCTCTTCTTATAATGGTCACCAATTCCATTAGATTAGGGATCTGCCCATTAACTTATTTGACCTTGCATTATCCCTAAAAGCTCTCTTCTCTCGTGGTAACAACCTTGCCTCTCAAAACTACAGCCCTGGATTTCATCTCCAACATCTCTTGCCCCCAGAAATTTCTTTTTGCGGCTTATTGTGTGCATGTGGAAGTAGCTGCAGAGTACTGTTCTTCAAAAGCTACCTTGAAAGGCAGTCTTGAACTCAACAGAGATCCGCCTGCCTCCTGCACTCCCGCAATTGCTAGGAACGTGTGTGCACGTATTTTTTTTTTTTAATTAAGTTTGCCCTTTTTTTTTTTAATTTTATTTTTTTTTATGTATGTTTTTTATGTACTGTCTGCATACAAATTGGTGCACCCGTGTTGTGCCAATGCATGGCGGAGGTTCAGAAGAGGGTGTGATTCCCCTGGAACTGGGAGTTCTCCTGGAATTGGAGTTCAGATCGGTTCTCAGCCGCCCATGTGGGTGCTGGGATCACCGGGATCCTCTGTAAGAGCAAGTCGGGCGCTCTTAACCGCTAAGTCCTGATCTCTCCAGCCCTCCACCACCTATTTTTAAGCCAGGGCCTCTCGCTGGCATGGAACTCACCAAATAGGCGAGATTACTGGCTTCATGAACCTACTGGAATCTGGCTCTCTCGCTTCCCGTAACTTGGATTACAAGCAGATACCACACATGCCGGTCTTTTTGTATTGTGTGATCGTTCTGTGGATTGAAGCTGTCAGGTTCTATAACCAATTGAGTCTGTCTTAAATTCCCGCCTTTTCTCCCTTTAATTCGCACAGGTTCTTCAAACTCTGAGGACTTATATTACACTGTAGAAAAATTTATGGTGTTTTGGAGATCAGGTTTTTCAGTTATAACCCGCAGGCTGGCTTTGATCTTTGCTAAATGCGAGTGGAGGGATGATTTTTGATGTTTTGGATCTTTCTGTCTTTATCATCTCGGAATGCTGAGATTACGGGTATCTTTTATATGCCCAATTTATTTGTGCATTGAAACCCAGGGACTTTTGTTATGCTAGGCAAGCACTCAATAGTCTATCAGCTCAATCTCTAGCCCCAAGATGGTAATTCCTGAGGATTCATGGGCTACTGTCAAGTTTACTTGGAGACTTCAGAGCAATGAATTCTACAAAATTCAGGGCATATTGAAATCACTTGGACGGAACCCACTAAGATTGGGTCTGGTATATCTAGGTAGCCTTTTTCATATTTCTGTGATAGCATTCACAATGTACCAAGCGCCACTTTATTAAAAGGCAGCAGTTTACTGTCTGGTGGTGGGATGGGCACACTACTTTACTAATCCCGCAACTCGGGATGCCGAGGCGAGGAGGATCTTGTGAGTTCAAGGCCAGCCATGGCTCTTGGTCACAGAGTAAGTTCCAGGCCAGCTGGGGGCTACATGGGAGACCTTTTCTCAAAACCTACTTACTATTTCTCTCACACACACACACACACACCACACACAACAGGGAACAGAGTTTATTTGAACTTGTGGTTTCCCAGGGAATGTCCGTCGTGTCGGAAAAAGGCCGATTGTGTATGGCGGAGGCCTTAGAGCAGAGGTATAACAGGAAAGGCAGAAAGTTTCCAATGCTTGCAAGTAGTGCCGTCACAGGAGCAGAGCATCGACCTGGGAGATTGGGCAAGGATCTAAGCCTGTCCCCCAGTGTACATGTTGTTCTGCTTCCAGGAATGGCGCACATCATTCTATATATCTCCCAAACAGATCCTAACAACTAGGGACAGAATGGTCCAAATATACCTTGAGCTTATGGGGGTACTTTATTCTCATTCACACCTTATATCAGGGTCTAATCCAGAGCAATAACTTCAAGTGTTAATAAGGGGCTTGGGAGAATTTACAGTTAAATATCTTTCTCAGCGTGATTTCAATGGCAGTGATCCATTACGGGCCACATTTTTGAGACATAATGCCAAGGCAGCTATGAAAGTGTTAATTCAGTTTCCATCATGATGAGAAAATTCCTGGCTTTTCAAAGATCCAAATAATTTCCATCTTTGATTCAGTTGGCAATTAGTTATACTGTAGCTTGTGACACAGGTGACACATCTTCTATTTTTGTCATGAGGTGTTTGAGATATTGACTTTTGATGAAATTTTTTTTTTTCATCGTGGCACACGCCCCTTATATTTCAATTTATTTATATTGATTTATTTCATTTCTGTATATGTATATTCATATGTGACTGTCTTGCATGCAGATAATCTGTGCACCCATGGTCCATGGCAAATGCCACGGAGGTCAGAAGGTAGGTGTCGGATTTCCCTGGAACTGGAGTTTTCTCTGGATGGAGTCTTCAGAACGGTTTTCTCAGCCGCATGTGGTGCTGGGAGATCGAACTGCGGTCCCTCGTAAAAAGTGGTCGGTCGCTCTTAACTGTCTGGACCATCTCTCCAGCCCCTCATGGATTGAAACTTCTCATATGTGTCTTCGTTGTCTATGGCCTAGGCCATGTGGGTTTAATAACTTAAGAGCTAGATATATCCCTGGCGACTCTTTAAAGATCTCAGTGGCCCAAGAACCAGGGCATAAAGAACGGGGCACTGACTAATATATGGATTGATTCTTGCTCTTATAATACTGTAACTGATAAAAATTATGAAGTATAAGGGGGCTGGAGAGGGCTCAGTTGATTAAGGACTGGGCTGCTCTTGCAGAGGAACCCCAGGTTTGGTTCCTCAAGCATGCATAACACAGGTGGCCTAACCAACCATCCCTAAACTCAAGTTTAGGGGAATCTGATTTCCTTTTCTGACTTCCGCAGCACTGCGNTTTTTTTGGTCTTTTCGAGACAGGGTCTCCCTGTAGCCCCAGCTGTCCTGGAACTCACTCTGTAGACCAGGCTGGCCTTGAACTCACAAAGATCCGCCTGCCTCTGCCTCCCAAGTGCTAGGATTAAAGGCGTGCGCCACCACGCCCGGCTATCTCCCCCTCTTCTTATAAGGTCACCAATTCCATTAGATTAGGACTTGCCCCATTAACTTATTTGACCTTGATTATCCCTTAAAAGCTCTCTCTCTCAGTGGTAGACAACTTGCCTCTCAAATACAAAGCCCTGGATTTCATCTCCAACATCTCTTGCCCCCAGAAATTTCTTTTTGCGGCTTATTGTGTGCATGTGGAAGTAGCTGCAGAGTACTGTTCTTCAAAAGCTACCTTGAACTAGTCTTGAACTCACAGAGATCCGCCTGCCTCTGCCTCCCAAGTGCTAGGATAAAAGGTGTGCACCACCACCTATTTTTTTTTTAATTTTATTTATTTCTGTATGTGTATGAATGTACTGTCTGCATGCAAGTTTGTGCACCCGTGTCGTGCAATGCTGCGGAGGTCAGAAGAGGGTGTCGGATTCCCCTGGAACTGGAGTTCTCCTGGAATTGGAGTTTCAGACGGTTCTCAGCCGCCATGTGGGTGCTGGGGATCGAACCGGGATCCTCTGTAAGAGCAGTCGGCGCTCTTAACCGCTAGGCCATCTCTCCAGCCCTCCACCACCTATTTTTAAGCCAGGGCCTCTCGCTGGCATGGAACTCACCAAATAGGCGAGATTAGCTGGCTCATGAACCTATGGAATCTGGCTCTCTCTGTCTTCCCAGTACTAGGATTACAAGCAGATACCACCATGCCGGTCTTTTTGTTTGTGTGATTTCTGTGGATTGAGTTCAGGTTCTACCAATTGAGCTGTCTAATTCCCCCTTTCCCCATTCACAGGTTTTCACTCTAGGACTTATATTACACTGTAGAAAAATATGTGTGTTTTGAGACAGTGTTTCATATATCCCAGGCTGGCTTTGATCTTGCTATGCAGTGGAGGATGATTTTGAGTTTTGGATCTTTCTGTCTTTACTTCTGGAATGCTGAGATTACAGGTATCTTTTATCATGCCCAATTTATTTGGTGCATTGAACCCAGGACTTTGTGTATGCTAGGCAAGCACTCAATAGTCTAAGCTACATCTCTAGCCCCACAATGGTAATCCTGAGGATCATGCTTGTTCAAGTTACTTGGAGAACATTCAGAGCAATGAATCACAAAATTCAGGGCATAAAAATCACTTGGAGGAACCCACTAAGATTGTCTGGTATATTAGTGCCTTTTCTATTTTGTGATACATTCACAATGACCAAGCGACTTATAAAAGGCAGAGTTTAGCTGGGCGTGGTGGCACACACCTTTAATCCCAGCACTCGGGAGGCAGAGGCAGGAGGATCTCTGTGAGTTCAAGGCCAGCCTGGTCCACAGAGTAAGTTCCAGGCCAGCTGGGGCTACAGGGAGACCTTGTCTCAAACACACACACACACACACACACACACACACACACACACACACGACAGAGTTTATTTGAACTTATGGTTCCAGGGGAATTAGAGTCCATCATGGAAAGGCGGCATGGTGGCAGGAGGTGTTAGAGCAGGAACAGAAAGCAGAAGTTCACATCTTCAAGTAGGCACAGGAAGCAGGGCATGACTGGAGATTGGCAAGGATCTAAGCCTGTCCCCAGTGACATGTTTGCTCCAGGATGGCCACATCTTCTAAGATCTCCCAAAACAGTACCAACAACTAGGGACAGAATGTCCAAATACTTGGAGCTTATGGGGTACATTCTCATTCACACCATATCAGGGTCTAATCCAGACAATAATTCAATGTAATAAGGGAGCTTAGGAATTTACAGTTAAATATCTTTCTCAGGTGATTTCAATGGCAGTGATCCATGGGCCACATTTTGAGACATAATGCCAGGCAGCCTAGAAGTGTTAATCAGTTTCCCATGATGAGAAATTCCTGGCTTTTCAAAGTCACAAATAATTTCCATTCTTTGATTCAGTTGGCAATTAGTTATACTGTAGCTTGTGACACAGGTGACACATCTTCTATTTTTGTCATGAGGTGTTTGAATCTTGACTTTCATGATGAACTTTTTTTTTTTCATTGTGGCACACGCCTTTATTTATTTATTTATTTATTTTATTTATTTCTGTATGTATATCAATGTACTGTCTGCATGCAGATCTGTGCACCTGTGTCATGCAATGCCACGGAGGTCAGAAGAGGGTGTCGGATTTCCCTGGAACTGGAGTTCTCCTGGAATTGGAGTTTCAGACGGTTCTCAGCCGCCATGTGGGTGCTGGGGATCGAACTCGGGTCCTCTGTAAGAGTGGTCGGCGCTCTTAACTGCTAGGCCATCTCTCCAGCCCTCATGATGAACTTCTCAAGTGCTTCGTTGTCTATGGCCTGGCCAGGTTTACTAACTTAAGAGCTAATATACCCTGGCACTCTTTAAAGATCTCAGTGGCCCAAGAACCACATAAAGCGGGCACTGACTAAATATGGATTGATTTTGCTCTATAACTGTAACTATAAAAATTATGAAGATAAGGGGGCTGGAGAGGGCTCAGTGATTAAGAGCACTGGCTGCTCTTGCAGAGGACCCAGGTTTGGTTCCTAGCATGCAAACAGTGGCTAACAACCATCCCTAACTCCAGTTCTAGGGGATCTGATTTCTTTTTCTGACTTCCACAGGCACTGCACAACATGGGTGCACCGAAATACATGGAGGAAATACACTCATACACATAAAATAAAAAAGTTAAAAAAATTTTGAAGACAAAAGTACCTCATTTCCCAAAAGACTGTTAGCAATTGAGCCAGTCTGTGTTTAGTGAGAGATGGTAAGGAAAAGCAGGCATGCGAGGCAGGCAAGTCAGATTTTGAACAAGTCTGGCCCTGGGAGGATGCAGCCCTCTCTGCAGAAGGAATTTATGCACATGGGGAGATACAGAAGCTCTTTATGCAGAGATCTTAACACACAAGAGATCTCAACATACAAGAGATCTTAACACACAAGCTCAGCCTATGTGCCTAGAGAAGAACCCTGGGAGAGAATGACACCCAGTGAGGAGTGTGCAGCTCAGAGGGGCCTGCCCCAGCATTCTTCACAGCCACTCCACCATGAGCTCTCCTCTGAAGCCACTCTTTGCAGTTGCCGTGGTCTCTTTCTGCCCTAACAGCCTACTCTACTTGTTCTGTCTACTCCTGGCACTAGTTTGTCATGAGTCAGAAACTGAAAAGAATGACATTTTAAAAGAAGTTTCTGTTTCTGATCTTATATTGCAACACTGGTAGCAGAATGCTGCTACAGAGATGAGTGAACAATGCCTAGCCAGCACAGCTAGAGCAGCTATGCGACACACTGCCATGGGAAGCTGAGGCTGAGGGCAAACGAGGCCACTGCTTTAAAGACTAGAAGACTCTGGCTGGGCGTGGTGGCGCACGCCTTTAATCCTAGCACTTGGGAGGCAGAGACAGGCGGATCTCTGTGAGTTCGAGGCCAGCCTGGTCTACAGAGTGAGTTCCAGGACAGCCAGAGCTACAGGGAGACCCTGTCTCAAAAAAAACAAAAACAAAAAAATTAAAAAAAAAGACTAGAAGACTCTGGTCACACATTATGGCAGATTCATGGACACAATGAGAGAGAAAGCCAAGTCCAATTGGTGGGAAGAGGACTGAATTGGCACCAGGAAGTAGAGAAGTATTAATTAATGCAATGAATCTAATCTAACCAATATTTTCTCAAGGTCAGAAGTTTACAAGACACTCTGGAGTACAAAGATGACTAGTTCCTTCCCTCTAGGCCCTCAGAAGTTGGAGGAAAAGCAGAATCCTGGGTATGATGATCTCCTGAGTAGTATACCCAGTAGGACACCATAACAGGCAAAAGACTCCCAGGTCCGTCCTGTGCATTCTGTAGCAGTTTATGGAAGGCTCATGGAGAGGTGTCAGAATTCATGAGCAGCAGATGCTCACAGGTACATGCACACTGGGTTGGCACTAAGCACAAACCCCGCAAAGTCCCGTCCTGTGGGAGCCTCAGTCTAAGATTCCAGAAAGACACCTTTGACAAGACTGAGCACCATGTAGGCGGTATGTTACCTTCTCCTTATTTGTATGTTTACCATATACTTTGATATTTGAAATGGTATATAGTGGAAAGGTCACTTGTATTTCTAGAACAGATTGGATTTTATGCAACTTTTTCCCTCGAATTAACAGCAATAGAAAGAAAGAAAGAAAGAAAGAAAGAAAGAAAGAAAGAAAGAAAAAAGCAAGCAAGCAAGCAAGCTTAAAAACAAAAACAAAAACAAAGACTGAGCAATGAGAGCTGAGAAGGAATTGCTCTAAAAACTTTTATGGACCAGCAAAAATTTTCACTAGAATTAGCTAAAAAGCTGAATAACATATGAGCAGGGGCAGAGGCAGAAGGCTGACGTAAGGCTGAAGGTGTGAAAATCTGAATTCTATAATCCACCTGGGAGGTCATGCACCTATCCCATTATGAGTTCCTACTCACCTCTATATTATAGTAAAGGATTCAGTAATGCTTAATCAGTGACCTCTTGGTGCCAGAAGGCCTATCTAAGCTTTCCCTGGATTGGAGCTATTGTTTCCTCAATACCATACCTATGGAATGTTGTGAAAAGCCTCTCAGAAAGGACATTTACACAAGTGTTCACTTACATGGCAACGAGGGAATGGGTAGTTCAGGAATGCTCACATAAGACACTGTAGGCTCATAGCCCATAAACAGGCATTCTCTCTGCATGGCTTCTGAGAAGTGACATTCTACAACCACATGAAAACAAGGACGTGGTCCCAGCAGCAAGGGCCTACCTGACTTGCTGTCTGTCCGAGGGTCCATGATGACAAACTCTGGCCGCAACTTGCTGATGCGTCTTCCCTTGAGGATGGGCACAAGACCGCCCAGGTACTCCAGGTAGAGTGTGTAGCAGGGGCCGCCCACTTCTGGGTCATCCTCAGTGCGTTTCATGGTGCAGTGCAGCCGCTCGTTGCCCGCTGAGGGGTAGCTGACAAAGTCTCGCATGTTGTTGGGGTCTGGAATTGGGGGCTAGAGGCAGGACACATGTAGAAAAGTCAGAGTGGGACTCCAGAGAGACAGAGTGGGCACAGGGAAGGTTGGCTACAGAGTCACTGTCATTCTGTTAGAGTACAGGCTAGTAGCCAGGCTGAGATTAACTGTGGTATAGAACAGTGATTCAGAACTATCAGAACTGTGGGGGCTTTTAAACAAAGAGCTGTAGCTGGGGGCTGGCCATGGTGGCGCATGCCTTTAATCCCAGCAGTCAGGAGGTGGAGACAGGCGGATCTCCGTGAGTTCCAGGCCAGCTGGGAATAAAGGGAGACCCTGTCTCAAAAATACCAAAAACAAACAAATAAAAAACAAAATACCCCAATACCTAGCTGGGATCCCACTTCAGACAATTAAATGTACTCTCTGGGGACAGCTTGGAAATCTCCTTTTTCTGATATAATACACAAAGACTGAGGACTGCTGGCACAGAATCAATATTATAAGGCAACTTGGAAAAAAAAATCATGAGATTGTAAAATTGACACACTGGCAGAAAAGTAACCAGTACCTGACTCAGTCTAGAGACAATACAGAAAAGGTTCCAGGTGTCTGAGATTAGCGGAACCAACACCTGAGCAGCAACTGGTTCACTTCTTCCCTGTGCAGCCTCTATACAGGCAGTTTCCCTAGTGACAGCCTGTATAAAAAGTGGCTGGAAGGTACACTACTTGAGTCACCCCTCAGCATAGTGGGAAGGACAGCAAACCTGAGAACTGGATTGGGTCAAATCCTGATAGTCTCCTACCCAGCTTTGGAACAAGTCACTTCCCTTCTATGAACTTGTTTCCTGCTTTATCAAGTGAGAACAGTGTTAGAGCCTCTCAGGAAGTTGTGATCAAACAAAAGAGATCTTCACAAAGTACTTGGTGCAATGCCAAGTACATGGGAAGCAGAAGATGAATGTCCACTCCTTTGATCATCAGGATGGCACAGTAATTAGGCTGGTCACGACAAGCAGGCATGTAAGAACACACTGGCCTCTGTGAAGCCTCATCCGCCCATCCCCAGGCACTCCGGTGAAGCACACAAACTCCGGGTACTACCTCTGCAAACCTCCCCCATCCCTCCTCCCTCATGCGTCCTGTCTCTGTGGCAGAAAGGCCAGAAAGGAAGAAGAGTTTACCTTGATGGTGGGAATGAAGGCTGTGCAGAGGTACGAGCAAAGGCGGGGGGGCAAGGTCAGCTTGCTGACATCCTTGTCTTCTCTCAGGGTGCTGGCGATGGCCTGTTGGCACAACAGCTGGAGGCTGGATACCCGGTGTTCCACCCGAACCACATACAGGGCCGGGCCTGAGGCCAGGAGCAGCCGGGAGTCCCGGTGGCCCCAGCAGATGGAGATGATGGGGCGCTGCAGGACAGGAAGCAAGAAGACAGCTAAGCTTCTGCTCCTCTGGTGAGCAAAGCAGGACAATGCACACTTGTCTCAGCAAGATAGTCACTTGACAGTTTGGAAAGCACTGATTTTCAAAGACCAGTAGAGAATCCTCGCTCTGTATGACACTTTTCTACTAGTAGAGGCAACTGCCTCAGAGCTCAGACATCCATACTCCTCACTACAGTGCTGGTCCTTTAGATCATCAAACTGTCCAGTGGTTCCCATGGACTGGGAAGATGATGAAAAGGTAGACCAGATGACCTTTCTCTTCTCTCCTAACAGGCAGAAGGTCAGAGTCAAATCAACATTGAATGTGGGTTTTCTAGCTGTGAAATTCTGGACTATTTTCCAAGTGGAGCAGCCCACTTTTCTTAGGAGTCAGGTTGAGCGCTGTGAGGACTGAAGGATTAGAGAATGCCATGGTACCTCTGGGACCCATTACAGCTATAACCCAGGTGTCACATCATTGTTCTCAACCATTCTCAAAGTGATGGGCCAGTGACGGCAAATAAGCATCTCTCTGGAAAAGGGAGAGATGGGGAAGTGGAGTTCCTAAGGACGACTTACGAGGGGTTTATAGGGATCATTTTCTTTGAAAAAGCAGGCTAAAATCCAAATGCACATATATTAGAAACTTGCACTGAAATAAACCCCCAATTCCAAAGTGTGATCTAAGTAAGATCAGCCGAACAAGGATGAGATAAAGACCTATGATGGAGAAACAGGAGGATTTGTTCATTCTGATCTAGACAGATGGAACACTAATTTAATGAGGTCTTGAGGGGTTTCAGAGATCATAAGTGGGGATGCCAGGTCTTTTATATGAATGACAGATAAGAGCAGAATTTTCACATTTTACTGACAAACAGCAAGATAAAAGGAACACATGAAGATAATTCCTTAAAACAGGCTTGAGGGTCAGCTAATCCTGGGTTCGACTTCAAAGCAAAACACAAGGCTGAAGATATTTTATCCTGCATTTTTATCCATGAGCCTGATGAGTCCAGGCAGCCTGAGGTCGAGAGGGGAGGAGGCAGTCACAGCTCCCCTGCCAAGGAGGAGGATGCATTTGTTAGCCATAGAGCCAGGAACCCAAGTCTGGGATCTTCTAGAGCACATCAAGCTGCTGCTGCTGACTGACTTACGGCCTATGACATGACAGGCCACTACAATAGAAAAACTACCCTGGTATCAGAAAGTCTTGTGACTACATGTTAGGACAGAAGCTGTAGCAGCACCAAAATGATGATGATGCTTTATTATTATTATTATTTTGGTGGTGCCAGAGATTGAACTTATGCCTCTCACCATACTGTATAAACACACTAAGACTGAGCTACATTCCCAGCCCTCATCCTTTCTTTGAAAGGCACACTCCTCCTGCCGGGCGTGGTGGCACACGCCTTTACTCCTAGCACTTGGGAGGCAGAGGCAGGCCGATCTTTGTGAGTTCAAGGCCAGCCTGGTCTACAGAGTGAGTTCCAGGACAGCTGGGGCTACAGGGAGACCCTGTCTCAAAAAGACAAAAAAAAAAAAANCTACATAGTGAGTTCCAGGTCAACCTGGGCTCCTCAGCAAAGACTCTCACACAACCAATAAATGCTGGGGTGTTGGAGTGGGGGAGAACAATGCTAGCCCTGGTGGCATACACCTTTAATCCCAGCACTCGGGAGGCAGAGGCAGGTGGATCTCTGTGAGGTCAAGGCCAGCCTGGTCTACATAGGCTAGCTGGGGCTACAGAGAGACATGTCTTACAAAGACAAAATTTAAATAAAAAGGAAGAAGAAAATTTATATGCATATTATCAGTTGGCAGGTGGAAAATGTCATCTTACTAGGGTTTTTGGTTTGATTTTGTTTTGGTGGTGCTAGGGATAAAACCCCAGATTTTGCTCATGATAGTCAAGTGACCAGTTGTAAACAACTTCTGCGCCCCTCCTTCTTTAAGCACTTGATGAAGGAAAACTACTAAAAGTCCAGCCTCACTTGATTTTTAGGGTAATTTTAGGTTGATATACAATCGAGCAGACTGTTCGGGGAGTTCCGTAGCCCCTGCCCCTGCATAGGCTTACCTCCTCTACTGTCAGCATTTCTCTCCCCAGAGGATACACCTGTTACCACTAGTGACATGCAGCCAAGTGTATCTTATTCTTTTTTTTTTTTTTTTGAGACAGGGTCTCCCTGTTGCCCCAGCTACCCTGGAACTCTGTAGACCAGGCTGGCCTTCCTCACAGAGATCTGCCTGCCTCTGCCTCCCGAGTGCTAGGATTAAAGGCCAGCTTGTTCCTCTCTTTTTGAGGTTAACTACTGTTTTACTTTTTTTGATACAGGGTCTCACTATGTAGCCCTGGCTGGCCTAGAACTTGCTATGTAGACCAGGCTGGCCTGGCACTCACAAGAGATCTGCATGGCCCTGCTTCCTGAGTGTGGGGATTAAAGGAATGCACCATCATTGCAGGCTCCTTTTCCTTATGGTCGTACAGCTCTTCCTGTACATGTCTTACAGTCTTCCCTACTGTCCTCCAACCCACCTTCTACCCTGCCATTCAGCTTCTGTTTCTTTGTTTTCCCCAACTGCTTATTTGCTTATAAATACAGTCCTGTCTCTGTTTCAAGTTACCTCTCACTTTTCACCCCCGCATACCTTATCGAACAGTTTTCACATTAAATTATGGCACCTTACTTTGCTCTGCTTCTTCAGTAAACATGTTGTCACTAACTCTTTATCTTGACTGTGGCAGCTACATCTCCAGCATCTAGAACAATGCTTGGCACACAAATGGCTCCATAAAGACTGACTGAAAATCTTTTACAACATGACATCCATCATTATACTGAGACCACTCACTGACTTTAAGACCCCCAAACCCAACTTTTTTCACGTCTACATCAACTGCTGACCACTAGGCTGACATACTTCCCTTCCATAGTTCTTCATGACAGCTCCCCTGCCTCCTGCTAAATGAGAGGCCTTACTCTAACATCTGAGCATAGATACCTAGCCCTTTCCACATTTGCCTTTTCTCTCTAATCATTCCTCAGCATTAGCATTGAATCCAATTTCACTTTTTTTCCTTGGTCTTTTTCAGACAGGGTGTCCCTGTAGCCCCAGCTTTCCTGGAGCTCATTATGTAGACCACGCTGGCCTTGAACTCACAGATTCGTCCATCAGCCTCTGCCTCCTGAGTGCTAGGATTAAAGGCCACCTTGCCCGGCCCAATTTCACTTCTTTATGGTCTCTATGTAGGTGCTTGGGAATCTCTATCTTCAACCTAGTCTCTTGTTTGAGTTCAGTCCCACATACCCAACTGCTTCCTAACTATCTCCACCTACACATCTAGCTGGACTTCTAGCTGAAAGTCAGCCTTCCCTGGCCCTGGCACCCCCCTCATGTCAAGGAGTCCAGTCTCTCAGCTCTCTGAACCCTCTCTCCTACTCTCTTCTCACTATCCTGCCTCCCCCCTTCCTCATTCCTCTGCCCAGAATTTAGCAGCACTGCTGGGAGATTACTTTTCCAAAGTCCTCTCCTGTCTTTCTCTTGCTCATAAAACAAAAATTCAGACACCAAATATAGTATAAATTTTGGCCAATGCTACTGTCTGAAGGTGTTCAACCAAAATGAAACTCAAGTCCACTGTATATTATTAAGAGGCAGGGATTTAGGGTAAAATGCTTGTGCAAACCTGAGAACCTGAGTTTGGATCCCCAGAACCCATGTAAAACAAGATATGGCATCTCACATCTGTAACTCCAGCATGTGTGCAGTGAGGTGGAGGTGGGATCAGGAGAGTCCCTGAGAATAACTACCCAGCTGAAGGTATCCTCCCCTCCGTACTTGGGACTGAATTTAGGACCTGTTACACGTACTCAGTGCTCTACTACTGAGTTACATGCCCCAGCTGTCAGTCTAAGGTGTATTGTTACAGCAGTCTGAATAAACTAAGATAGGATTTCAGGATGTAACATATTTGTTCTCTGTTTTTTCCCTTGTCTTTTTGAGACAGGGTCTCCCTGTAGCCCCAGCTGGCCTGGAACTCACCACGAAGGTCAGGTTGGCCTCAAACTCACAGAGATCCACCTGCCTCTGCCTTCCAAGTGCTGGGATTAAAGGCACGTACCACCACACCCGGCCTTGCAATTTATAGTTTTTTAAAAAGAAATTATGATTCACAAAACTTTAAAAATGAGGTAATACAAATGGCAAAGAATTGTTAAGTTGTCTGATTCTTGGGAATCATATAACTCATTAGGCAGTGCACAGTGATCATAAGGCTCAATGACTGACTTAACCACTGCTTGCTAAGATTCTACCAAGAGCTACCACAGTTACAGGTACAGAAGTTCAATGGTAGACAAGACAGCTGAGGCTGCTTCATTCAGGTTCCTTGTTTTCCATGGGATGAAACTGATAACGAAAGAATCACAGATTCTGGTAAGTGCTATGACTAAGACAGCGCAATAAGCAGAAGGTAGCTGTGTGTGAATGGATTACCAGAGCCTGTCACGGGAAGCCTGTCATGGGAGGCAAGACGTGGGCTAGGACTTCAAGAGCAAAAAGAGGCTGGTCTTGAGAAAGAGCAGCCAGAGGAAAGCCTCTGGGGTGGAACTCTGAATACAGCAAGGCAGGCAGAACAGACCATGGGAGAACCTTAGACAAGGCTGGAAGGCAACACAGAAAGTGAACAGGAAAGAAATGACTAGAGCTTTCGGGAGGAAGTCTCCAAGGAGTTTTGTTTTTTTTTTTTAATTTTATTTATTTCCGTATGTGTATGAATGTACTGTCTGCATGCAAGTCTGTGTACCCGTGTCGTGCAATGCCGCGGCGGTCAGAAGAGGGTGTCGGATTCCCCTGGAACTGGAGTTCTCCTGGAATTGGAGCTTCAGACGGTTCTCGGCCGCCATGTGGGTGCTGGGGATCGAACCCGGGTCCTCTGCAAGAGCAGTCGGCGCTCTTAACCGCTAGGCCATCTCTCCAGCTCCCTCCAAGGAGTTTTAAGCAGGAATGACATGCTGAGCAGAAACCTTGCAATAGGGTATGAGGTGATGGGCAGTGGAAAAATACATCTTCCATAAAAATACTTATTATCTTTACTGAGTATTAAGTCTGTTCGAATGCCTTTCATTCAATAAAACTTCAGTGATTATTTACTGATTGCCCATGATGTATAAGGCATCATAGACATAACAATTAAATATTAGCAAGATGTGCAGAAGCCTGCTTTCAACGACCTTTAAACAAGTCTTGAAGGAATGATGATGGTTTGATGGGACTTGGGAATCCAAGGCAGGAGAATAACACAATACTGTGGGAAATAAGAGGCACAGGAAGAACTGGGAGAGAGTGGGGCTGTGGGACGACTGAGAAGCAGAACTAGAATTGGCTGAGTCAGAGGAAGATGGGGTGGTGAGAGAGCTAATTCCAGAGTAGAGGTCCTGATAAGGCACTTTATCCTAATTGCAGTAAGAGGCTATATATAGGTCTGAATTACAAAGACTGATTGCCAAGTAAAGAATGTTAAGGGAACAGCAGGTGTGAAGACAGTGGCTTAGACTAAGCTGGGTGCAGCTGAACTAAGGATACAGACACAAGCTGTCTAGGAGGTAAAATATCCACTGAGATTTGAGATGAGTCAGGTTGACCTGGTGTCTGGATGGAGCACTAATGGCTGATGGAACCATGACCTGAGAAGAAGCCTGTTCACGAGGTAGAACCACCTGTTGATGTGTAGTGCTATGAGACACGCAAGCACATATGAATTAAGTGCCTGGGTCTAGAAAGGTCTTTCCTATGCTTCAGACCTTTATAGACATAGTTATAAAAGCTAGAGGATCCTCTCAAATTGCACAAGGACTGCTGAGTGAGGTAAGAGGAGAAACTGGCAGAGCTGGGAAAACAGGCACAAAAAGCAAGTCTCAGTACTCCTGTTCTCCATGTTATCACAGCACCTGGAAAATGGTTCTGATCAAAATCTAAAGCAGTTATCTGTAATATTTATCTATTGTCATTAACTGGTTTCCAAGCCCTTGGGAGGTATGACTTGTGTCTCCTTGTTTAGCTGTTGAATACTGGTACTTTAAAACTTAGTGCCAGCCACACAAAACCTCTCAAAATATTTGCTAGACACTTGGATAAATGGGTGAACAAATATGCTTATTTGCTCAGGAAGATGCTTACATTGTCAAAAGATACATTTAAATATTACAGCTCTTGGGTTGGAGAGATGGCCTAGTGGTTGGGAGCGCCAACTACTCTTGCAGAGGACCCGAGTTCAATCTCCAGCACCCACATGGTGGCCCAGCACCCACATGGCAGCTGAGAACCATCTTTAAACTCCAGTTCCAGGGGAATCTGACACCCTCTTCTGACCTCCGTGGCATTGCACGACATGGGTACACAAACCTACATGCAGACAGTACATTCATACACATAAAAAAAAAACGTTTCACACAAAAAAAATATTACAGCTCAGCTGGGCATGGAGATGAAAGCCTTTAATCTCAGCACTCAGGAAGCAGAGGCCAGCAGATCTGTGTGAGACTGAGGCCAGCCTGGTCTACATAGTAAGTTCCACGTCACCTGGGGCTACAGCGAGACTCTGTCTCAAAAGGACCAAAAGTATAAAAACATAAAAAAAAAGACTACAACAAAATAGCTTGATTAAAAATGGGCAAAAGAGAGGGTTGGAGAGATGGCTCAGCAGTTAAGAGCATTGACTGATCTTGCAGAGAATCCGAGTTCAATTTGCAGCACCCACATGGCAGCTAACAACTATCCCAAACTCCACTTCCAGGGGATCTGATGCTCTCTTCTGACTCCTGCAGGCAAAGTATGACACAGGTGCACTTATATGCATGTAGACAGTATACTCACACACATTAAAAAATGGGCAGGGCGTGGTGGTACACACCTTTAATCCCAGCACTCTGGAGGCAGAGGCAGGAGGATCTCTGTGAGTTCAAGGTCAACCTGGTCTACACAGTGAGCTTCAAACCAACTGGGACTAAAGGGAGACCCTGTCTCAAAAAGGCCCACCCCTCAGAAAATAAGGGGCAGGGGCTGGAGAGATGGCTCAGCAGTTAAAAGCACTGATTGCTCTTGCAGAGGACCCAGGTTCAATTCTCAGCACCCACATGGTAGCTAACAACCAACTGTTTGCAACTCCAGTTCCAGGGGATCCAACATCTTCTGACCTCCAAGGCCATTGCATGACATGGGTACAACTGCATATATGCAAGGAATATACTCATACGCATAAATAAAAAATGGGCAAAAGAAGCACCAGGCATGGTGAGACCTGCCTTTAATCCCAGCCTCTGTGAGACAGAGGCCAGCCTGGTCCACATGATGACTCTAGGCGGGCTGGGACTAGAGAGACCCTGACAAAACCAAACCAAAAAAACAAGCCCCCCAAATGGGCAAAGGACTTAAACAGCCATCTCTCTAAAGCCATATGGGCTGAAGAGATGGCTCAGCAGTTAAGAGCACTGGTTGCTCTTGCAGAGGACTCAGGTTCAATTTCCAGCACCACATGGTGGCCAACAACCATCCGTAACTCCAGTTCCAGGGGATCCAATGCTCTCTCTGCACAATATGGGTGCCCCTACCTATATGCAAGCAATACACTCACATAAAATAAAAATAATAAAATATATTAAAAAAGAAGTTATCAACCACTAGTAAAAGGCTCAATAAGAGTGTTCTAATTATTAGGAAAATGCAAACAGAACTGTAATGAGCTATCACCTCATATCAAGAAGGATAGCTACTATAAAAAGTTAAACAACAACAACAACAACAAGTATTAAAAGTATTGGTAGGAACAGGGAGGAATTTTGGCTCTGCAATGCTGGCAGGACTGTGTAGTGATGCAGGTGCAGTGGAAAGTGGTGAGTCATCAGAAAAATTAAAAATAAAATAATCACATCACTAAGAATTTGACTTCTGGGTACATATTCAAAAGAATTTAAAGAAAGGTCTCAAAAAGGTATCTGTATACCCATGTTCACAGGAGCATTATTTATAATAGTCAAAGGTTGAAGGAACTCAAATGTCCACAGATGGATGAAACAGATATAGTACTATATTCATGTAATGGAATAATATTTATTCATAAAAGGAAGGCAATTTGGACACATACTGTAACTAGAATGAACTCTAAGGTGGCCTTAAATGAAAAGACCAGCAATGAAAGGGAAAGTGCATCATTATTCCACTATGTGAAGAACGTACAGTGTAACTCAGAGAGAGAAAGTGGTACTGTCATGGATTAAGAGAGTAGAAACTTTCATTTGTCAGGGTGTTTCCTTTCTCCATCAGGAAGATGAATCACTAGGGACACTTTATGTGAGAAGGCCCCATAGCAAACTGTAGTCTTGCCTTACATTGTTTCTGCCAAGCCTTTTCCCAAGCTTTGCTTTTTTCCAGCAAAATCTTTAAGTTTGAAGTCTAATATAGCCTTTGAGATCTTGGAAAATCTGCTCATTTCTATGGGTTACTGCCCATATATGGAGGAATTAAATGTAGTATAGTCAATGTCTATTTTTCTCTTGTTAATCTGACTTTTGTTAGCTAGAAGTTCCAATTAAGAACTCATAAAAATGAGTTTTCCTCCCTTGCAAACATCCACTTCTGGGTCTCCACTGCAGATTGCTGGGTCAGTACCAGCTTATTCTTTTTATTTTTATTTTTTTGGTGTTTTTGAGACTCCCAGTAGCCCCGGCTGGCCTGGAACTAGCCCCATATACCAGGCTGGCTTTGAACTCACAGAGATCGATCTGCCTCTGCCTCCCCAGTGTTAGGATTAAAGGTATGTGTCACCATGCCCAGTCCAGCCTACTCTTAACTAGTTACTTTCTACTCATCCAATTTCAAAATGGAATCAAGTATTTCAGTTAAAAGGTAAAAACTACTTTCCTCCCTATTTCCCTAGTGGATACCCATAACTCAATCATGCACACACACAAAGATTAAAATGAAGCTTGTAAAGGAATTATGAAAGTAACCACCAATGCATGAGTATTTAGCAGAGATGAAAGACACCAACCCACAGGTATTTCACTATGTGCTTACCTGCACAAGAGTATCCAGTGTGAAGATGTGCTCCCCTCTAACATTGTAGAACTTGACCATGGCACTCTTCAGAAGGGGACCATTGGGCAGTTCACTGAGCTGGGTCTGCCGCTCCATGCCAGCAACTGCCAGCAAGTCTCCCTGCGTGCACCACTGGGCCACCACCTCTGAAACCACAGAAAACGACTGGTTAACATGAGGGCACAGTCTTCCTTAAATGTCATGCAGCCATGTTCCTGTGTGTCTTCAGCAGTTTAAAACACAGAGCTCTAGAAAAAACTCAATAGTGGCTCTTTTTCTACATTTCTTTTTTTTTTTTTTTGTATGTGTATGAATGTACTGTTTGCATGTAGGTTTGCGCACCCGTGTCGTGCAATGCCGCAGAAGTCAAAGAGGGTGTCGGATTCCCCTGGAACTGGAGTTAAAGACGGTTCTCAGCCACCATGTGGGTGCTGGGGATCAAACCCGGGTCCTCTGCAAGAGCGGTTGGTGCTCCCAACTGCTAGGCCATCTCTCCAGCCCAATCTACATTTCTTTGAGGATAATAATACTCTATTAAAAACAGGTGTTTGTTACATGGATGGGGATTGCAGTTCTCCTGGAAAGGAACTAATTCAGGTTGAAACCCAGATGTAATAAAGTTGACATGTTAAAGTCAGGTGTGGTATTACATGTCAGTAAACCCAGCTACTTGGGAATTTAAGGCAGAAGAATTCCAAATGTGATTAATAAAATAAAAACGAATAAAGAAACAAATGTTGGCGTGTTAAATATCTACCTCTAGTATCAGTATCTCCATAACGAAATTATGGGACTTCTTTAAAGTTTAAAATCCACAACTGTGTCATGTTACCTCAGTACTTTCCTACTGATGTGCCCTTAGTACCCACTGAGGACAGAAGTTTATTTATAATGCTCAAAGTGAAAAGTAAATCAAAGCAAAGCCCAAGGTTATTCATTTGCTGTCTGGGCACCACTGGGCCTACAAGGTCAGGTTTTGGATATATAGGCAAAAGAGAGCTCGGACTTTATTTGAGATTGGTGATGATGTGGGAGCTTGGCAAGGAAAAAAAGCATTCCTGCTGGGTAGCAGTTAGCAGTACTGCTGGAGATGAGATGCTGCCTGCGAACAGCTATTAAATAGTTTATCTTATCCTAGTTCAAATCCTTAATTACTTTTCCCTTGCTGTTAAGAAAAAAAAAAAAACGCTATTAGTACTAGTAAGATTCATAGTTTTCTTTTAGTCCCTTAAGACCTTAAACCCATCATCTAGTTATACAGATATCTGAAATACAGATCAAGCAGCCCATTTTGTAGAGAGGCTGGACTGGGTTAGCAAAGGTGCTCTGTCATGACAGGCACATCTTTAAGAAACCAGGGCCAGAATTCAGCTCCCAAACTGTACCAGGTCACATGTAAATAAACCCATGCAATGGAAATTCTTCCCATGCTAACACCAATGCATTCTGTAAAACCAATGCATTTGGTAGTCACTGAAGTTCTTCCATCTCCTGGAAAACCCAGAGCATTTTCTGAAGCAACACTGGGCCCACAAGGTTCAGTTTCCCAAGTTTAAACCTCCTCACTGAATCCATCACAGTGCAGAAACCGAGAGACAGACAGCTGTGCTGAACACTTAGAGAGACAAAACAGAAAAACCTTTAAACACCTGAAATTGTGCAACCATCAATAAAGGGCTTTTTCAGATGAGTTAAATACAAACCAGAAAACAAAAAGCAACTTTAAAAAAAATCAAGTAAGCACTCAGGAGGCAGAGGCAGGTGGATCTCTGTGAGTTCAAGGCCAGCCTGGTCTACATAGCAAGCTCCAGGCCAGCTGTGACTAAAGGGAGACCCTGTCTCAAAAAGACCAAAAAAAGGGGCTGGAGAGATGGCCTAGCGGTTAAGAGCGTCGACCGCTCTTACAGAGGATGTAGGTTCGATCCCCAGCACCCACATGGCGGCTGAGAACCGTCTGTAACTCCAATTCCAGGAGAACTCCAGTTCCAGGGGAATCCGACACCCTCTTCTGACCTCCGCGGCATTGCACGACACAGGTGCACAGACCTACATGCAGACAATACATTCATACACATAAATAAAGAAAATATAAAAAAAAATTTAAAAAAAGACCAAAAAAAGATCAAGTAAATATCCTGGTGATTAAGATTTTCAAGACAAGAAGAGGAGGCAGCTAGGGGCTTAGGCACATTAAAGTGTGCTCTGTACTTTCCTGGCCAGATTTTGTCTAGGGAAAAGCCTGGTCATGATCATGGTGCTGAAATGACCTTCTTTGGATGTCAGCATTACACACAGGAGGACACCAGGAAAATGTCATGGTCAAGCAGCAATAAACAACATGGCTTCTGACAGTAGCATTACCAGGATGGGGTGTTAATAAAGCTGCTTCTAAGTCTCAGCTGACTTGCCTTGGTTAGTGGGCAAGTGATCAAGTGCACCACTCTTTTTTCCTTTTCTTTTTCAAAGGTTTTCTGAATTTTGCTACAAAGTAGCTTTGAAAAGTAGAAAGCCAGCTGTTGCCCTGCAGCCCTGACCTGGATACAGGCCGCTTCGAGGCAAAACCATGCTGAGCACTCCCCAGGATCTGTCTACTGGAGGTAAGAATGAATCTCAGTCTTTATGAGCAAAAACCTAGGGGATTTCTTTACTGCAGTTGCAAAGTCACACTGAGAGTGGTCATCTGCAAAGGTAAGTTACTCTCTTGAAAAGAACAAGCTCCCGCCGGGCGTGGTGGCGCACGCCTTTAATCCTAGCAGAGGCAGGGGGATCTTTGTGAGTTCAAGGACAGGCTGGTCTACACAGTGAGTTCCAGGACAACTGGGGCTACAGGAGACCCTGTCTCAAAAAGACAAAAAAAAAAAAAAAAAAGCCAAAAGAAAAGAACAAGCTCCCTATGAGCACTGGCACTTGTTTTGGTGATTATGGGACTAGCAGCATCAAGGTGCAGCAGCAGGTACAAGCTCCTCTGATAGAGAGACTAGCCCTGGTCCACACAGTGCACAGGGCTACCTCAAGAAGACAGAAGGATATCAAGAGCAGAACCAAGAAAAAACCCTGGAACTTTTCAGTGTAAGTCAGGGGTACTTAGTATTCTACAAGGGCCGAGTTCCTGGGATTTTAGTTTAAAATCATCACAAATTGCCAGGGAAACAAAAATAAAAGCAAATACTCATTTGATTTCCAGGTGAAGAGAAGGATATAGATACCTACATATGAATGGGAAATAACATTTTCTTTAATAAGTTTATATACGTGTCTATGCTTGCCATGGATGTATGTATGCTTGCAGAGGCTGGAAGAGGGCACTGGATCCCCTAGAGCTAGAGTTACATACAGGTGGTTGTGAGTTGCCTTGCACGAGTATTGGGAACTGAACTCAGGTCCTCTGAAAGAACAGCAAACAGTTTATTTTTGTCTTTTTGACAAAAATAATAGGTCTCTCTCTAGCTCCAGCTGTCCTGGAACCCACTCTGTAGACCAGGCTGGCCTTGAACTCACAGAGATCTGTCTGCCCCTGCCTCCTGAGTGCTAGGATTAAAGGCGTGTGCCACCACGCCCAGCTAAATTTTTTTTTATTTATTATGTTGTATGTGTGTGAAAGTAGTGTCTGCATGTAGGTTGGTGCACCTGTGTCGTGCAATGCCTCGGAGGTCAGAAGAGGGCATCGGATTCCCCTGGAACTGGAGTTAAAGACGGTTCTTAGCTGCCACGTGGGTGCTGGGAATCGAACCTGGGTCCTCTGCAAGAGCAGTCCGTGCTCTTAACCGCTGAGCCATCTCTCCAGCCCAAACAGTCTTTTAAAGAGATTAATTAAGAATTTATTTTTTTATGTGTATAAATGTTTTGCCAGACTGTAAGTGCACCATTGTGTGCAATGCTTGTGGAGGCCAGAAGAGGGCATCGAATTCCCTTGAACTAGAGTTACAAACAGCTGTTATCTGCCATGTAGGTGATGGGAACTGAACCAGGGTCCTGTGAAAGAGCACCAGTGTTCTTAACCTCAGAACCATCTCTCCAGACCCCAGGACAGAACATTTATTATTAATTTTTTTTTTAATTTTGCTTGTTTCACTTAAAAAAATCTTCAAAATTTCTTCGAAAGATTCTTATCATAATTTTGTTTAAATCTCTTAAGATTTTATTTAGAACACAACCTAGAAGGTGCCAACAAATGGTGTTGGTGGAAGTTTCACTTTGCTTTTGGCCACAACTCTTGGCATGCAGGGACACATCCAGGAGCTCTATCCCCTGCACTCCCTGCTTTTCTCCATGGTTGTAGAGATGTGGGCATTTTGGGCACAAAGAAAACCAGCATATTTATGCTCTTCTTGCTCTGGTCAGCTTCAACTGTCAACACGATACAGCCAAGCATCACCTGAAAAGGGGGTCTCAATTGAAGGACTGCCAGTCAACTCATCAGCCTGCCTATGGGCAGGTCAGTGGGGCATGGTATTGATTGTTACGTTATGTGGGAGGGCCTAGTCCACTGTGGGTGGTACTACTACCTGGGCATGCAGCATTACTCCATGGTTTGTTTCTTTCTTTTTTTTTTTTGAGACAGGGTCTTCCTTTAGTCCCAGCTGGCCTGGAACTCATTCTGTAGACAAGGCTGGCCTTGAACTCAGAGATCCATCTGCCTCTGCCTCCCGAGTGCTGGAACCAAAGGCATGCACCACCACGCCCAGCCTTAGACAGTTCTTAGCTGCCATGTGGGTGCTGGGAATTAAACTTGGGTCCTCTGCAAGAGCAGTCAGAGCTCTTAACCCTGAGCCATCTCTCCAGCCCCAACTCCATGGTTTCTGCTTCAAGTTTCTGCCCTAAAAAGGATTGTGACCTGGAAGTGTAAACCAAAGAAACCTTCCTTCCCTAAGTTGTTTTTGGTTCAAGTGGTCTCCTGTAACACAGATGAAAATAGAACACTCCTGGGGCTGGAGAGATAGCCTAGCGGTTAAGAGCACCGACTGCTCTTGCAGAGGACCTGGGTTCGATCCCCAGCACCCACATGGCGGCTAAGAACAGTCTGTAACTCCAATTCCAGGAGAACTCCAGTTCCAGGGGAATCTGAGACCCTCTTCTGACCTCCGCGGCATTGCACGACACGGGTGCACAAACCTACATGCAGACAGTACACTCATACACATACAAAAAATAAATAAAAAAAAAAAAAAGAAAATAGAACACTCCTGTAGGATGACTTTTACAAACATAATCTAATGACTTTTTTTTTTTGGTCTTTTCGAGACAGGGTCTCCCTGTAGCCCCAGCTGTCCTGGAACTCACTCTGTAGACCAGGCTGGCCTTGAACTCACAAAGATCCGCCTGCCTCTGCCTCCCAAGTGGTAGGATTAAAGGCGTGTGCCACCACGCCTGGCTTAATCTAATGACTTTTTAAAAAAAATTTTTATTTTTATTTTTTATGTGTATGAATGTATTGTCTGCATGCAGGTTTGTGCACCCATGTCGTGCAATGCCGCAGAGGTCAGAAGAGGGTGTCGGAGTCCCCTGGAACTGGAGATAAAGGCGGTTCTCAGCCGTCATGTGGGTGCTGGGAATCGAACCCAGGTCCTCTGCAAGAGCAGTCGGTGCTCTTAACTGCTAGGCCATCTCTCCAGCCCCCTCTAATGACTTTTAATCAACCTACAAAACCATGTGTTCTTGTGTCCCATGACCCTGACCTGGGCAACTGGAATTTGGTACTCCACACAAAAGATAAGGAATGTGGGTGTGCTTGAGAATTAATACATCAGAGCATTCAAACACTGAGTGTTTGCTTGAGAATTAATGCAAAAAAAAAATGCAAAAAAATGCAAAAAAAGAGAATTAATTCATCAGAGTGCTCAAACACTGCACTCACCTCACTGCACACAGTGAGAATGAACACATCAGAGTGCTCAAACACTGCACTCTCCTCACTGCACACAGTGAGAATGAACACATCAGAGCGTTCAAACACTGCACTCACCTCACTGCACATAGTGAGAATGAACACATCAGAGTGCTCAAACACTGCACTCACCTCACTGCACACAGTGAGAATGAACACATCAGAGTGCTCAAACACTGCACACAGTGAGAATGAACACATCAGAGTGCTCAAACACTGCACTCACCTCACTGCACACAGTGAGAATGAACATATCAGAGTGCTCAAGCACTGCACTCATCTCACTGCACACAGTGAGAATGAACATATCAGAGTGCTCAAACACTGCACTCATCTCACTGCACACAGTGAGAATGAACACATCAGAGGCTAACACGCTCCATCATGGAACATAATATCAAGACATCAGCGAAACACTCACACTCACTGCACACAGTGAGGACTGGGGAGGATGCCTGACCATGGATTAATCCGAGAACTAGGGACAGAAAGACAGGATGGTCTATCAGGATCAGGGTGGAGCCAAATTTGTACTTCCCCAATTGAAGCTACAGAAATGATTTTGAATATAAAATCATGGGAGGGGCCAATTTGGAGGACAGAGTCCCAGGAATAGTTCCAGCAGCACATTCCCAGGAGACAGACTTCCATTCCCAGAGATATCTGAGGGATAAGTGTCCTCTAAGTTCAGACCCACTCTTAAAAACTAAATTTAAAGCCAATGCATGGTGCCGAACACACCTTTAATCCCAGCATTTGAGAGGCAAAGGCGGGTGGATCTCTGTGAGCTTGAGGCCAGTCTGGTCTGCATAGTGAGTTCCAGGTCAGCATGGGGGCAACAGGGAGACCCTGCTCAAAAAAAAAAAAAAAAAAAAAAAAAAAAAAAAAACCCCAACCCACCAACCAAACAAACAACTAAATTTAAAAGCCAGAATTCTTCCTCACGTAATTGTAATGTTGGCATAGTAACTCTGCACATTCCTTTAGCTTGGCAATCTTAGGGATCTTTTTTGGTAAAAACTCCAGAGGAGAAAATGCACATGTAACAAAAAATACAGCATTTCATAAGCACAAAGAAAGCCTGTTTCTTTCATGATAACAGGGATCTCCTGTTATGGTATCAGTATAGGTCAAAATTAGGCAGCCAAGATTTATCAGGAAAAGAGTTGTTGCCACAGTATATTTTAGCATCATCTGGGAGTCTGAGGTCAACACAGTCCTCTGGCTCCTTTTCTAATCAGTTGCTTTTTTATTAGCCAACAGATATGTGTATATATGTGGGTATGTGTGTGTACATATATGTATTGATGTGGAATGAGACAGAGCTAGAGAGAAGAGAAAAAAAAACCCAAATAATTAGCAAAATGTGATAAAATCACAAGAAAAGTGGTTCCTTAGAGTTTTTAGGGGCAGAGAGCCAGTAAAGTGCTTCTCCTCCAGCCCCCCAAATGCCTGTAAAAATGACAGGCGTGGGTGGGACATGTGTGGAACCCCAGTCGTGGGGAGGTGGCAGACAAGGACACTGGGGTTTGCTAGCTGGCCAGCCTAGCCTAATTGGGAGCGCTGGGCCCTCATAATGAGAGACCCTATCTCAAAGAAGGTGGACAGCATTTCAGACCATGACACTCAAGGTTGTTCTCTGGCCTCCATACGCACCTGTGTGCACACATGAACATAAACCCATTCGTCATACGCACCTGTGTGCACACATGAACATATACCCATTCATACACCCCCAAAGGCAACATTTTTAGGGACCAAAGTAAGGACTGAAAAGTGATCACATGCAGGCCAGAAAAGTCAGCTTCTCTGAATGAAATCACCCATCTAGAAAATTCCTTGATTCCAGAGAGCTCAGGAGCAAACCTGCAAAATGAACCAACCACCACTGTTGTTTTCTGACATGTGGGATACAATGTGAAGGGCCTTTAGAAGCTGGCTTTACCACTGAGACATGTGCTTCCTGGTCAGAGAACATATAAGCTCATGACTAAAATACTTTTTCCTTACGGGGGTAAAAATCACACCAAAAGGTAAAACCTAAAAGATGTGAACACATTTCCTACTCTAAATACAAAGAGCAGAAGTCCAACTCTCAGCAGACTTTTCCCCAAGGCAGAACTTTACAAGCAACAGCTGCACAGTAAAAGTCAGACACAGACTCCAGTCACTACCATAATCAGCAACAAAAATATCCAACAGTGGCAGGTGTGGAAGAGAGCTGGTCATGGGGTCCATGGGTGATTTGAATCTGCACACAGCATCAATACAGTGCTGGCAACGAAGGTGTCATGGGTCATCTTTCTCCTCTGCAAAAGTTCTTTGAGGTAGTTCAAAAGACCAAGAGGATCAGAAACCCTCCAGCTGTCCTCACGAGACCCTGAAGGGACAAGACTGTTTTTCCAAAGAACCCACCAAGCTGGGCATGCTGGTACGTATCTTTAATATGAGCACTCGGGAGGCAAAAGCAGGTGGATCTCTGTGAGATCAAGTCCAGCCTGGTCTACATAGCAAGTTATAGGCCAGCTGGTGCTATAGGGAGATCCTGTCTAAAAATGAAACAAAACAAAATGAAACACCCAGAAAACAAACAAAACCAGTGGCACAACATCTTCAGTTATCCTGTTTTGCAAGCCAGAACATTCCCAGTGTCTCTCCACCAATTTTCCCCAAGGTATTATCATTCTATAATGCCTAAGGCCATCTGACAGCACTCTGCTCCTCTTGCCATTACTTACTAACATAGCCTGTAAGAGAATGGATAAGTATAAATGGGTGGTGACCGAGTCTAAAATATTCTGATGTCAGATAGGATAGAGAAGTATTCTGACATCAAGAAGGAAAAGCGAAATGACTTGTATAGCACTAGTTCAATTAAACCCAACTTTCTGAAATCATGAAGGCACAGCACTACCTATCTAAAAACCTGCCCACCAGCTGTAATACCGAAAGCAACTGAAAACTGTAGACTACATTTAGATTGCTAGCTAGGCAATGACTACAATGTTGAATTTCTCAGAATTTTTAGAAAACAACTTAAGCAAAAAAATTACATTTAGTAAGACTAATTTGGTTCATCTACTGTTTTCCTATCCCCACACTGAACATTTGATGAGAATGTGTTAAAGTGTTGCATTAAGCTGGTCGTGATGGTGCACACCTTTAATCCCAGCACTCAGGAGGCAGAGGCAGGTGGATCTCTGTGAGTTCAAGACTAGCATGGTCTACAGAGTGAGTTCCAGGCCAGTTGGTGCTATAGGGAGACCCTGTCTCAAAAAGAAACAAAACAAAACAAAAAGTGTTGCATTAAGATGGTGCAATTTGATAGACATAGTGAACAATACATTCGAGGAGTAGATAGAATAATCTAAATAATAAAAAAATAAGAGCTTTTCCATGGAGCTGGAAAGATGGTTCAGTGGTTAAGAGCACTGATTGCTCTTGCAGAGGACCCAGGTTCAATTCCCAGCACCCACATGGAGGCTGAGAACCGTCTTTAGCTCCAGTTCCAGGGGAATCCGACACCCTCTTCTGACCTCCTTGGCATTGCACGACATGGATGCACAAGCCTACATACAGTACATTTATACACAAACAAAAAACAAACAAACAAACAAAATAGGATCCTCAGGAGTGACGTAGAAGAGCCAAGTGTATCTGGGGTCAAGAGGTATGATGTACTTTTTTTTTTTTTTTTTTTTTTTTTGAGACAGGGTCTCCCTTTAGCCCCAACTGGCCTGGTGTTTGCTCTGTAGACCAGGCTGGCCTTGAACTCACAGAGATCTGCCTGCCTCTGCCTCCTGAGTGCTGGGATTAAAGGCATGCTCCACCACACCAGGCATGGTATGAGGTACTTCTGCCAACTGTGCACACATACATGTGACATTTTACACCCCTGTGGTTCCTAAAGCCCAGACAAGCAGCAGCAGAGGTAGCAATGTGTCTTTTTCTGTTTGTTTTGTTTTGTGACAGGGTCTCTCTGTAGCCCCAGTGAGCCTGGAATTTGCAATGAAGACCAGGCTGGCCTCAAACTCAGATCTTCAGGCCTCTTGCTTCTCAAGTGCAGGGATTAAAGGCATGCACCACCACCTCCCGCCATGGTGGGCTGGAAACATGGCTTAATGGTTAAAAGTACTGGCTGGGATTTTATAGAGGACCTGGGTTTGGTTTCCAGCACCCACCATGGCAGCTAATAACTGACCATAACTCCAGTTCCAGGGGGTCCAATGTCCTCTTCTAGCCACTGTGGGCACTGCATTCATTAGTGTACTTACATACATGCAGGAAAACAGTCATACACATAAAAATGAAAACAATAATTAGTGGCACGGAAGGTTCCAGTTTGTCTCCTGTCTCCCTATTCAGATGAAAATGGGTCCCTCTATATCACAGACCAGAGCCAGCCCAGGATTTAAACTCTTTCTACATTACCCCTATGAAAAATGAAGAGACAAGATTGATTTATCAAAGACTTCACTAGAGTCATGATGTCATTGGTAATCTTGAGCTGGTAATCCAGAAAACTCCCAGTACGTCAGTCTACCAATTCTCTCAGGGTGATACTTCCAACTTTACCAGGGAGGTGCCAGGATTTGATCATGGCCTTCATGTCAGGACACAATCTGGAACCTCCATAGATCTTTCGACATTACTACGCAATGACCAGTTCCTTAATAAGCTGTGCAGATTCTTAAAATTATAGAAACTTCTATGTGAAGGACAATCTGTGCACCACCTGCTGCTGCTGCCATCTGAGCACAGTGTCAGCCAAGTGTAAATGTCATCTGCACAGGGCCATTCTTCTCAGGGTGAAGGAGAAGGTTAAGACGAAGATAAAGATAAAGTGAACTCCCCACCCAAGGTAACAGTAAATATGGGCTTGTTAGAGAAGCAGAAGGACAAGGGGCCAGCCCTTTGCCAAGGGACTCAACTAAGCCTAGGAAAAGGTCATCGTAGAAGACAGGCATCAACTGAGGGTGTAGTACCAGCCTGGAAGGCAGATGGCCACAGGATCTATGGGGTGAGGTTATGGAGTATTTTGTACCTTTCAACCCTGAGCGGATGACAGTGGGAGACAAGTCGTCATAGTTGTTCATTAAGCTGATGTCTCCTGAGGTGAAGCTGACGGTGAGCAGAGGCTTGATGTTCTGCACAGGGATGGGGTATGCTGCAGGACCATCTGTGGAAACACAAGGGGCAAGGCAAGTAAAAAGCTGGGAATGGGCACATAATCCAATCTAGGCTGCATTCGTGCACGGTGCTCTAAAAGTTGTCTAATAAAATGAAGCTCTCACTCTGGCCTGGCATGACACCAAATGAAGCAAGTACTGCAGCACTCAGGAGCCACACAGTAGGGCTCTAGCTGAGAATGTTGGAATAAAACACGATGTGGGCTATGCAGCCTCAGAGGGAACTAAGGGTGACAACATGTTGCAAAGTTTATTGACTTGTATGTTAATGTCTTGTATGTTTCTTCTGATATATAAATGTGAATTATTTTAATGTTGTGCAACATAAAGAATGGTGGGAAGGGAGGTAAATTTTTTTTTTTTTAATTCTAGTCCAATGCACAGACCAAAGCTGCTTTTGAAAAATAAATGTTCTGGGGCCTGTCACCATTGGGAATCTTGAGTGTGCAGGGCCTTGCCAGGACCACCTGAAGCACAGGTAGGAGCTGGGCACTTCAGCCAGGCAGATTTTAGAATAGATCTATTCTTGTGTTGCTGGATAATTGATTCGTTGGTTTGTGGTGGGGTACAGTGGCTCTGCTTGCTGGGATCAAACGTGGGCCTGTTAAACCCTTGTTGGGTGTAGCTGTCTGGGCAGGGTCACCCTTCGCCCTTGTAGCCGGTAGTAAAACCTGGCCTGTCGCCATTGTGAGACTTGAGTGTGTAGTGGTCAGGTCAGGGCCTTGCCAGGACCACCCAAAGCACAGAGTACCAGGGCATGGGCTAAGTCAGACATATATACCCCCCCCCCCAGCTGCCCTGCAAACTGGAATTGCTGAGAGAGTGTCCAAGTGGATTTTTTTGGAGAACCTTCAGAACAGAAAGGGAAGAGTGAATTAGATTTCCAATATATAAACAAAATTGAAAGCCTGAAACCTAGAAAAGTCAACACTCCATAAGCGAGGAAAGAAAAAAAAGAAAAAAAAAAAAAGGAGGAAAAAAAAGGCATCTGAAGGAGGCAAGCAAAGCAAGCCTTCAACACAGTGAAAAGACATTTGTGATTAACATCAGAATATAGGCAAAAAAAGGGAAACCCACATGCCAGGGACACGACAAAGGGACAACATGGGAAAGGTGCAAGATAATTCCACACCAAGCTCTACCAACCTTGTAGGAAACTGCTACAGTGGGATCCCCCTGGAGGTGACCCAAGAAACAGATCTTAGATGAACAATTGCAGACCTATTCAGAGAAACTAAAGAATATAAAGAAGAAGTCAGAGAACTAAGGAGAGAGAATGAAAAACTCGGGGCTGGAGAGATGGCCTAGTGGTTGAGAGTGCCAACCGCTCTTGCAGAGGACCCGGGTTTGATCCCCAGCACCCACATGGTGGCCGAGAACCGTCTGGAACTCCAGTTCCAGGAGAATTCCAGCTCCAGGGGAATCCGACGCTCTCTTCTGACCTCCGCGGCATTGCACGACACGGGTGCACAGACTTGCATGCAGACAGTACATTCGTACACATGCAGAAATAAATAAAATTAATAAAAAAAAAATTAAAAAAAAAAAAAAAGAAAGAAAAACTCAAGAAGGACCTAGAGGGAGACAATGACAAACTTTGGAAAGAACTAAAGGGAGAATATGACAAACCCCAGAAAGAACTAAAGGGAGAAAATGACAAACTCCAGAAGGAAGTGGAAACACTGAAAAAGGAAGCCAACCAGAGAAGTAAGGAGCACCAAGAAGAGATTGAGAAGTTCCAAAAGGAAGTGGAAATACTAAAGTTATCACAGGTCGAAATGAAAAAGAGAATAGAACACTCATCCAATCAAGAGGAAAGGAATGGAAAAAGCCTAAGAAATAGACTGGAGGAAGCAGAACAAAGAATATCAGACTTGGAAGATAACACAGAGCAAATAAAAAGCTCAAATAGAGATTATGAAAAAAATTAAAAATACACAAAAGTGGAACAACCAGGAAATATGGGACACTATGAAAAGATCAAACCTTCAAATCATACGAATAGAGGAAGGAGAAGAATCTCAAGAGAATATTATTGATCAGATATTCAACAGAGTAACAGATGAACATTTCCCCAAACTAAAAAAAGACAAACCCATACAAATACAAGAAGCACACAGAACTCCAAATGGACAAGATCAGAAATGAAACTCCCCACACCATATCATAGTTAAAACGCTAGATGCCAAAAACAACGACAAAATTCTGAAAGTTACGAAAGAAAAACAACAAGTCACATATAAGGGGAAACCCATCAGAATTACAACTGACTTCTCAGTGCAAACCATGAAAGCAAGAAGAACATGGAGCAAAGCACTCCCCATGTTAAAGGACTATGGATGCCAACCCAGAATACTATACCCAGCAAAAATGTCAATTATAGTTGAAGGAGAGAGAAAAATCTTCCATGACATAAACAAGATGATAGAATACATGTCTGGAAAACCAACTCTTCAGAAAATACTTGAAGCAATTCAAAGGGCAGAAGAGAGGGGCAATTATCCCCAAGCACCTAGAAAGAGAAACTAATAAAAATATAACTGCAGAAGTAGAAACCGAGACTAAAAATGCAAATGGATAGTAAGGTGAAAGGAAGCAACATGCACCTTTCAATTATAACCTTAAATATTAATGGACTAAACTCCCCAATCAAAAGACATAGACTGGGAGATTGGATTAGGAAACAAAACCCATCATCTATATGCTGTCTACAAGAAACCCATCTCAATCTCTAGGATAGGCACCAACTTAAGGTGAAGGGATGGAAAAAATATTCTAAGCAAATGGTACCAAAAAGAAAGCAGGTGTTGATATTTTAATATCAGACAAAATAGACTTCAACAAGTAAAAGAAATCAAAAGAGACAAAGAGGGCCACTACATCTTTATCAAAGGAACAACTGACCATGAAGACTTCACAATCATGAATAAATATGCACCAAATTCTGGTGCACCAAACTTTATAAAGACAATTCTTCAGGACCTCAAGGCACAGATTAACCCCAGCACACTAATAGTAGGGGACTTCAATTCCCCACTAAGTCCTTTGGGCAGATTAACAGGACAAAGAATAAACAGATAGACATCTGAACTGAATGATACAATATACCAAATGGACCTCACAGACATCTATTGAACATTCCACCCAAACACCAGAGAATACACTTTCTACTCAGCACCCCATGGAACTTTCTCCAAAATAGACCATATACTGGGACACAGGAAAAAACTCAACAAATACAAAAAGATTGAAATAATCTCACACATTCTATCACAGTGCACCACAGTGCAATAAAGCTCAATATCAACACCAGAATAAGCCCTACAACCTACAAGAACAAATGGAGACTAAACAACATTCTCCTGAATAATGAATGGGTCAAGGAAGAAATAAAGAAATAAAAGCATTCCTGGAACTGAATGACAATGACAATACAACACAACAAAACCTATGGGATACCTTAAAAGCAGTCCTAAGAGGGAAATTTATAGCCCTGGGTGCCTACATTAGAAAAACAGAAAGAGCACAAGTGAATGATCTAACACTACAGCTAAAAGCACTTGAGAGGCAACAACAGATGAACCCTAAACGCAACAGACAGGAAGAAATAACAAAAATCAGAGCAGAAATCAATGAAATAGAAACAAAGAAAACAATACAAAAAATCAATGAAGCCAAAAGTTGGTTCTTTGAAAGAATAAACAAGATAGACAGACCTCTAGCCCAGTTAACAAAAAGAAAGAAGGAACAACTCCAAATCAATACAATCTGTGATGAAAAGGGAAATATCACAACGGACAAGGAAAAGATCAAGAAAATTATATGGGAATATTACAAGAACCTATATTCTACCAAGTTTGAAAATCTAGAAGAAATGGATGAATATCTGAAATCCTGGGAATCACCAAAGCTTGGCCAAGAGGAGACCAGCAGCTTAAACAGACCCATAACATATGAAGAAATAGAGGATGTAGTAAGAAGCCTCCCAACTAAAAAAAGCCCAGGCCCAGACGGTTTCACAGCAGAATTCTATAAAACATTTCAAAAAGACCTACAACCATTATTTCTGAAACTGTTTAGAAGTATACAATCAGAGGGAATTCTCCCAAATTCCTTCTATGAAGCCAACATCACTCTATTACCAAAACCAGGCAAAGATCCAACTAAAAAGGAGAATTATAGACCCATCTCCCTAATGAACACAGATGCCAAAATTCTAAATAAGATAGTGGCAAATTGCATACAGACCCACATCAAGAAGATCATCCATCATGACCAAGTTGGATTCATACCAGAAATGCAGGGATGGTTCAATATATGAAAATCAATAAATATCATGAAATATATAAATGGACTGAAAGACAAAAACCACACGATCATCTCAATTGACATAGAAAAAGCCTTTGACAAAATCCAGCATCCTTTCATGCTTAAAGTCCTAGAGGGAATTGGATTGGAGGGATCATTCCTCAATGCAATCAAAGCCATATACAGGAAACCCACAGCCAATATCATCCTAAATGGGGACATGACAGAAGCATTCCCTTTAAAGGTAGGAACTTGGCAAGGCTGCCCCCTGTCATCTAGTCCTTTTCAATATAGTGCTTGAAACACTTGCTAGGGCAATAAGGCAAGAAAATGAAATTAAAGGAGTTCTAATTGGAAAAGAGGAAGTCAAGCTATCCTTTTTTGCTGATATGATCATTTACTTAAGGGATGCTAAAATCTCCACCAGAAAACTCCAAGAAACGATTTAAGAGCTTCAGTAAAGTGGCAGGATACAAAACAAATCTAGAAAAATCAGTAGCCTTTCTTTACACCACCAACAAGCAACAGAAGAAGGAATACAAGGAGACCTTCCCACTCACAATAGCCTCAAAAACAATAAAATACCTAGGAACAAACCTAACCAAAGACACCAAAGATCTCTACAACAAAAATTTTAAACCCTTGAAGCAGGAAATTAAAGAAGATATCAAAATATGGAAAAACCTCCCCGCTCATGGATTGGGAAAATTTATATAGTAAAAATGTCCATTCTACCCAAACTCTTGTACAGATTTAATACAATTCCAATTAAAATCCCCAAGAATTTCTTCTCAGGCTTGGAAAAAAAATCCTTAATTTCATTTGGAAAAACAAAAGACCCTGAAGAGCCAAAGCAACCCTGAGTGAAAAGAGCAATACAGGGGGGAATCTCTATACCAGACTTCAAACTAGACTACAGGGATATAGTCATAAAAACAGCTTGGTACTGGCACAAAAACAGACCTGTTGACCAATGGAACAAAACTGAAGATCCAAACCTGAGCACATACCATTTCAGCCACCTCATATTTGACAAGGGGGCCAAGAAGACACAATGGAGGAAAGACAGCATCTTCAGCAAGTGGTGTTGACAAAACTGGATCACCACTTATAGAAGAATGAAATTAAACCCCTACCTCTCGCCCTGTACAAAAGTCAATTCCAGATGGATCAAAGACCTCAATGTGAAACCCCAAACTCTGGAGGCAATAGAAGAATAAGTTGGCAGCAGACTACAAGACAGAGGTATAGGAAAAGACTTCCCAAATTGGACAGCAGCTGCACAAGAATTAAGGTCAACAATTGACAAATGGGATCTCATTAAACTCAAAAGCTTCTGTACATCAAAAGAAACAATCAAGGAAGTGAAGAGAAAACCCACAGAGTGGGAGGAAACCTTCACCACAGATACATCTGACAAAGCACTGATTTCCAGGCATATAAACTACTCAAAAACAAAGAAGAAAGAAAACAAATGACCCACTCAATAGATGGAGCAAAGAGCTGAACAGAGACTTCACAAGTGAGGAATTAGATATGGCCGAGAAACATCTTAAAAAGTGTTCAACATCACTAATAATTAGGGAAATGCCAATTAAAACCACTTTAAGCTATCATCTCACTCCAATAAGACTGGCTAGGATCAAGAAAACAAATGATACCAAATGCTGGAGAGGTTGTGGGGAAAGAGGAACACTCCTGCATTGCTGGTGGGAATGTTTTTTCCTTTTTTTGGTATTTTTTTTGATGCAGGGTCTCCCTTTAGTACCAGCTGTCCTGGAGCTTGCTCTGTAGACCAGGCTGGCCTTGAACTCACAGAGATCCAACTACCTCTACCTCCCGAGTGCTGGGATTAAAGGCATGCACCATCATGCCCGGCTTGCTGGTGGGTATGTAAACCTGTACAGCCACTATGGAAAGCAGTGTGGAGAAACCTTGGAAGACTCAAAATGAGCTTGCCATCTGACCCAGTCATGCCACTCCTGGGCATATACCCACAAGACTCATCTTACCGCAGAGATACATGCATAGCTATATTTATTGCAGCTCTGTTCATAATAGCAAAAAGCTGGAACCAACCCAAATGCCCCTCAACTGACGAGTGGATAGAGAAAATGTGGTACATCTACACAATGGAGTTTTATGCAACACTAAAAAAAGACAAACATCATGAACAGGTAAATGGATGGAACTAGAAGATATTATGTTAAGTGAAGTAAAACAGTTCCAGAAAAACAAACAACGAATGGTGTCCCTCTTCTGTGGATGCTAGCGCCAATAACCCAGTTGTAAATATTTCTTGTGGGGAGTGATGCATATTGGAAAGAACAACAACAACACCAACAACAGAAAAGATTGCATCAAAGAAGTGACTGAAATGGTGAATCTGGTCAGGTGGGAGCATTGGGAGGGGGACATGGGCCTATATTCAATTAATGTATACTTAATCGATGTGAGTTTCCAAATTTGCCCAAACTTTGTCTACATATTATATGGTATTTTAGGACTTAGTAAAAGTAAAAATGTCTGTATTAAACAACATTGGTTAAAAGGTTTTAATAAAAACGGTAATACATTTAAGCTAATTGGAAATATAAATTGTTGTCCATATTTGTTTTACTTAAAATTTGTATAACAACAACTTTGGGATTAATGGATACAAATATTCTCTATAATTTTTGTGTTGTACAGTATCATCTTGTAACATTTTTTTTTTAATTTTTAAAATTTATTTTCTATGTGTATGAATGTACTGTCTGCATGTAGGTTTGTGCACCCGTGTCGTGCAATGCCGTGGAGGTCAGAAGAGGGTGTCAGATTCCCCTGGAACTGGAGTTCTCCTGGAATTGGAGTTACAGACGGTTCTCAGCCACCATGAGGGTGCTGGGGATCGAACCTGGGTCCTCTGCAAGAGCAGTTGGTGCTCTTAACCACTATGCTATCTCTCTAGCCCTGTAACATTTTCTTTTACCTGTAGGATAATTTAACTTAAGGAATTAAGTTTGCTTCCCAAATTAACAACGTACAGTCAATGATAAACAGCTTGGGTAAATTTAATGAAAATTTACACCTTGATTCCTGCCTATAGTTATGTGTACTACAACTGCCTTTTTGAGATTCATGGGTCAAAAAATAAAAACCTAAACTAAAAAAGGGAGGATACAGTTAAACCTTTTGTCAAATTTTTCAATTTAAATCTTTTTTTTTTTTTTTTTTGGTCTTTTTTGAGACAGGGTCTCCCTGTAGACCAGGTTGGCCTTGAACTCACAAAGATCCTGCCTCTGCCTCCCAAGTGCTAGGATTAAAGGTGTGCGCCACCACGCCCGGCTTCAATTTAAATCTTAAAACAAACTATGGGGAAAGATTGGTATGTTCCCACAAGTCAGCTACACCTCACCTGCCTGGAAATATTGTGCAGCAGTGGCAGCCATATGTCTGTATATCCCAAATCTAATTGGCTATTAGCTCTCTCCTTGGAGGAATAATTCATGGCTGATGCCACAAGCTTACATCCTCTAGTGGTTAGGAGATGTTATAAGCCACAGTAAGACCTTGTCATCTTTTACAGAAAAGCTATAGTTCATGGATTAGCATACCATCCAAACATCTGGGTCTATATCAATGTAACCTACCATAATAACTCGAAAAGACCAAAAAAAAAAAAAAAAAAATTAGTACTGTTTAAATGCCTGTATATCTAATTGTTTGTGCTTCATTAGTAGGATTGAAAGGTTATTCCTGGATAAACTGCCAACCCATGAAAGGAAACAGCCTGAACTGATCTGAGTCCAAAACGGCATCTCCAGAGAAAGTATACTGTTTGGCTTCTCGCCCACTTGTGCCCTTTTTCTAAAGCCTAGGGAACAATCTGCGGAAGAGGGGGTGTGGTAGAATGTAAGGGCTGCGATTGGGGTGAATTGTGAAACTATAGTAATATATACTGGACACTTATTTGATCAACATGATTGTACATACAAGTCCCTCTAGCTGGATGGTTGGGAGCCTTGTGCTGTGTGAGTTTGGGCATAGCTGCTTGCAAATTGGTTTTATATGAAGGATGCTTGTATTCATTACTTATTACTTATTGTTAAAAAAAATCAAATAAAAAATAATAAAAAAATGAAACAGAAAAAAAAGCTAAAAAAAAAAAGAAAAAGAAATGTTCTTTCCTGACATTACAGGCAATGAGTAGCCTCAGCAGAGCAAGTAGTTCCTGCTTACTGAAGTTTTTACCATGGAAGACATCAAATTTGTAGAGAAGGCTGAGCCTAGATGTGGCTGGCTCATAATGTATTTTATTACACGTGGAGTACATGGATGGCATAAGGAAACCCTGCTTGCAGAGTTCCAGGAGTATTCCAATACAATACACCATGGCCCAGCTCTTTCATGTATTGTTTAAGGAAGTCAAAGTTCCTACAGACCTGGATGAGTTGGGCACTTGGGAAGCCTCTCACTGTACCACAGTCATGTTGAGTTCACCTCTGCAGCCATTGGGTGGAGGGGGCGCTACCTGAAAATCACCTGCTGGAAACCCCAGACTGCTTTCCTTTATTTCATGCTAAGACACAGGGTCACACTACCTCTGCACTAGTACACCTGAAAGATGAATACGGCTAGCCCCTGAAGTGCCCCCTTACTTCTGAGACAAGCAACTGTGGTCACAGAAGCACGACTATCTGCAGCCTTGGATCAACTTGGGGCTCGTTTTGTAACCTTGGTCTCTGCATTCCTTTTTCCCCCTAATAAGAGTGAATAAATATGCATGCAAACAGAACGTCTAAATGCCGGCCTTTATCTATCTACCAGACAGGACTTCTGTTTTAAGGTATGCTAAGTGCATTTCACAGACATTGACTTTATTACTCTGAGGCTGTAGAAATATGAACATTTTGCTGAAGGCTGTGTCCCATTAGGAAAGAAACAGTTACCTCCCAAATAGATTATGGGTGCTAGGAACACTTTCCCTAGTAAGACACATTATCTTCAAACTCCTCTGCCATTTTTTTTTTCACATGGGAAAAATACTTTCATTCCATACACATGCATGTGAATGGAAGCACATCTCTGTCTCTGTGACATGGGAGAAGAGTGCACCAGAGGTGGCACTGATGGGGTGGGTCTGTTTTGCACTGTTCCCTAGTCCAGCCCTTCACAGGATGGCATGCCCCATGACGACAGGAAAAGTGAGAAACTGCCCGGTGTATGTCTTCAACTCAAGGGCACACAGCAGTGTCAGTCACGAACAGGAGCCTGCACCTGTCCGGCACCTTCTAAGCAAGGAGCCATTCCTTTCCATCACTTTGGAACACATCTTTCTTTAAAAAACAAGAAAGAAAAGGAAGAAAAAGAAGATGGAAGAGCAACTGGATACTGGGGAGTGCCCAATGGTGCTCTGGTGGACAACCTGCTAGCAGGATGCTCTTATCTTTTCCCTTTGCTTTTTTTTTTTTTTTTAAATTTTTTTTTTTTTTTTTTTTTTTTTTTATTAATTTTATTTATTTCTGTATGTGTTTGAATGTACTGTCTGCATGCAAGTTTGTGCACCCGTGTCGTGCAACGCCGCGGAGGTCAGAAGAGGGTATCGGATTCCCCTGGAACTGGGGTTCTCCTGGAATTGGAGTTTCAGACGGTTCTTAGCCGCCATGTGGGTGCTGGGGATCGAACCGGCGTCCTCTGTAAGAGCGGTCGGCGCTCTTAACCGCTAGGCTATCTCTCCAGCCCTGCTTTTACACATCCAATGTATAAAAAAAATACTACTGGGGGTGAAAGAAGTTAGATCCTGAAATGAGCCCCACCAGGAGTATCTGACAATGAGGTTGACAGGGGGACTAGGGAGTCCCTGAGAAGGAGAAGAGTAGGCAGGACATGGAGTACCAGCTGCAGGTGCTGGCCTCCAGAAGGGCAGAACGAATCCTTTTCCCATGCAACTAAAGCTGAGCCACTGGCTTCAAAACCACTGGGCATTTGGCTACATCACACATTAAGCTACATTAGCAGCAGAGAATTTTTCATCTGCAATGCTCTTTTATCTTGCTAAGAAGCTAAGCCCCACAACACTCTAGGGACCTAGGAGGAGCCATATATCTCATTTTATATCTAGGAAAACCTAGGCCCTTGGAGTAGAATCAACTTTACCAATGATTTTGAGAGAAAGGACAGCAGGGAAGACTCAGTCACATCCCACAGACAGATTAGGCCAGTCCTGCTGCATATCCACTTAAGAACTGTGCCCAGTAAGTTAGAGAGGTCTGTGTAAGAAGGTAGACTCCACCTCCCTCCTCTGTGTAGGTTTACTCTCTTTCAATATGCTTGCCAAATGGCAAGCAAAATGAAGGCCAGCAGACTGGCTACCTTGGGGAGGGGAGTAATCATCTGAATCTGTGTCGCTCTCGCTGCTGTCCTCCACCAGGAAGATGGGGTAATTCCAGGACATGCTGAGGATGCCGTCAGACTCGTGCAGGAGGACATGGGCCAGCATCCTGCCATGGCAGTCCATGACGATCACCTGCCCATCTGCTGTACCAAACAGCACCTGCAACCAAAGATCAGGACTCTTGACCAAGTAGGAATAAACCTCAGTGTTCATTTGTTTTGGGAAGACAAAAACATATTGAAAACTAAAAGGATAAACCAATCCAACAACTGAGGGTACCAAGACATTAAATAGTAGAAACTGAACTGGCCACGGTCTCAGCTTCTTTCTGCTGCTGTAATAAGATACTCGGACAAAAGCAACTCAAAGGAGAAAGGGTTCCTTTTAGCTCACAGTTCCAGGTTATAGTCCACCACCAGAGAGAGTGGGTAAGTCACAGCAGCAGGAACTTTGGGGAGCTGGTCACACACTGCATCCATAACCAGGAACACACAGCACTGAAGGCATGTGTGGATGGTCTTCATTTCTACAGTCTAGGATCCCACAGGGTTCTGCCACCCACAGTGGCTGGGTCTTCCCATCTTAACATAATCAAGCAATCCTCCCATGGGAATGCTCAAGGACCCATCTCCCAGGTGAGTCTAGATTTCGCTCAGGTTGGCAATCAACACTAACTATCACAGACATACTGCAAGAATTTTAGACCTCATATTAACATGTGACTAACAACACAATGAATATATTATGTTGTATAGACACTTTCTTTTTTTTTTTTTTTTAAATTTTATTTATTTTATGTGTATGAACGTACTGTCTGCATGTAGGTCCGTGCACCCGTGTCGTGCAATGCTGTGGACGTCAGAAGAGGGCATCGGATTCCCCTGGAACTGGAGTCAAAGACAGATCTCAACCGCCATGTGGGTGCTGGGGATCAAACCTGGGTCCTCTGCAAGAGCAGTCAGTTCTCTTAACCGCTAGGCCATCTCTCCAGCCCGTATAGACACTTTCAAATAATACCAGAAAATACTCTTCATGATTGTTCTTTATTTGTTTTATCTTATTTATTTATTTATTTATTTATTAATTATTTTTGGTCTTTTTGAGACAGGGTCTTTCTATAACCCCAGCTGTTCTGGAACCAGGCTGGCCTTGAACTCACAGAGATCACTTGCCTCCTGAGTGCTGGGATAACAGGCTTGTGCCACCATGCCCAGCTTGTTTTCTCTTTTGGTTGAAGGAAAGAGTGGCACATACCTTTAATCCTAGCACTCAGGAGGCAGAGGCAGGTGGATCTTTGTGAGTTCAAGGCCAGCCTGGTCTACAGAGTGAGTTCCAGGACAGCTGGGGCTACAGGGAGACCCTGTCTCAAAAAGACCTCCCTCCCCCCAAAAGATACTCATTTATTTTTTCTGAAAAATAAAGATGCAGCAGAAATTCATTATTATAATTTTCTCTAATTTCAAGAAAATGTTTATGTCTGACCAAAGACATATGTATGATCAGGTAAGCATTAAGCATGTTATCTAAACATATTTGGAAAACAAGATATTCTTGAAATGATTTTAGTTAAATTATCTGCCATATAAAATAATGGGTTTTATTATCATATTCTCAGACATGTATATTATACTTTCCTGAAAATTTTATTTTTAATGCTTAATATTTTATTTCACTGATGATAATGGCATTTAGCATATTAATAATGCAATGATGTATGAATGGTATTAACACACTGAGTGCCTACTTTGTTTTTTTTTTTTTTTGGTCTTTTCAAGACAGGGTCTCCCTGTAGCCCCAGCTGTCCTAGAACTCACTCTGTAGAACAGGCTGGCCTTGAACTCACAAAGATCTGCCTGCCTCTGCCTCCCAAGTGCTAAGGATTAAAGGCGTGCACCACCACGCCCGGCTCTGAGTGCCTACTTTGTATTAAGCACTATGCTAAAAACTTCATCACAATAACAGGTCTATGCTGGAATGGACCTCAGAGGGGCCTGAAGCTTCAGTGTTCCTGGGACCACTCCTGGGAACTTTTCTTTGATTCTCTAGCTCTCAAGAGGATGCATACAAATCATGCTGGGGGTGGAAGTTGGGGTGGAGGGCAGATGATGCAGGCAGACATACATCAAAGCTAGCAAATTCTCAGAGAAGGCTCCAGGGGTGTCAGTTCCTCACCAAGAACAGCATGGGCACCTCACAGCTACTAGAAGCCACCCTGGACATTAAGTGTGTCCAAAAGGAACCTTGAGGCACAGGAAGCAAGATTAGTATTGGAAATTCTTGTGCCAACACCATTAAAAACTGTTTTTTCAGGCTGGAGAGATGGCCTAGCAGTTAAGAGCGCCGACTGCTCTTGCAGAGGACCCGGGTTCGATCCCCAGCACCCACATGGCGGCTGAAAACCGTCTTTGACTCCAGTTCCAGGGGAACCCAATGTCCTCTTCTGACCTCCGCGGCATTGCACGACACAGGTGCACGAACCTACATGCATACAGTACATTCATACACATACAAAAATAAATAAAAAAATTAAAAAACAAAACAAAACTGTATTTTCATGTGTGATCATCAACTTCTTGTGACAAGCATGCTAATCATCATCTCTATTTGATAGACACAAACAACTTATGAGACCAAGGAAGCTGATAAAGCCATGAAGTAGACAAGGCCAGGACCATCTATCTGATTGGAAGAGCTAGAATTTACAACCAGTACAAGTTATTATTTAAAACCTTTTCTTCCTTCCTGTTTTTGTGCTTGAAGTTTTGATGGAAAGCTCCTTAGGGCAGGTTGCATGGTTACAGCCCTGGCACATACGCAGTGGGCACTTGATATTTTTTTATGAAATTAATTAAATCAAAATTAATGACAACAGCAAATTTAAGACATATTTCAAGGTAAGATATTCTCCTTAAGAACTAATAAGGGCATAGACTTTATGTAGCTGGTTTTGTGTTTTTGGCTTTTTTTTTTTGGTCTTTTTGAGACGGGGTCTCCCTGCAGCTCACTATGTAGACCAGGCTGGACTTAAACTGACAGAAATACACTTGCCTTTCCCAAGTCCACCCTTCTGTAGCTGTTTTAGACTCATTCAACCAATCATTAAGTATATATATNAAAAAAAAAAAAAAAGTGGATAGAATGAACAAGTCTTTGAGCCCAGCTTTTCAGCCCCTGTGTAACTAAAGCTAAATGGTGAATGCTGAACACACAGGCATGGTTCTCTCCACTCAGTTCTCTCAGTTCAAGTTACCTGTGGCTTCCCTAAAAACAAACCCAAGCACACACTTTAATCCCAGCACTTGGGAGACAGAGGTAGGCAGATCTCTATGAGATCAAGGCCAGCCTGGTCTACAGAGTGATTTCTAGGCCAGCTGTGGCTATGGGGAGACTATGTCTGAAAGCAAACAACAAATTCAAGGCCTGGCAAGATAGCTCAGTGGATAAAGGCACTTCTGTCAGACCAAACCATCTCAGTTCAGTTCCTGAGACCAACGGGGTGGAAGGAGCGAAACAACCCCTAAGTTTTCCCTTGACCTTCACATGTGCGCCATGGCATGTGTGCACCCACACTCGAACACAAACAAAATAAATGAAAATTCAAATACTCTTGAAAATAATCAACACCTTCAAAACCATTAAGTACATGAGATTTTCATTTATAGAGCAATTAATTATTCTTTTTCAGACATATTTAAAGTATTTATAAAGAAAAACATAAAGCCTGCTTTAAAACAACTGTAGATAAAGATGTTTCCCAGTCATGAAGTTTTAACTTGATGTCTTGAAAGCTTCATTCTTACATAAAAGGATATCATGTTGTTTAGGCAAGTATTCAAAATTTATTTCAAAATCATTCCACTTTGATACTGTATTAACAGATGCAAAATAATGACACCAATTATCAAACAGCACCCACAACACTCACTCTGTTGCTTCCTACAGTTGCAAATACTAACGGATCTCCTTCTTTACTGTGCCAGTTAAATTGAACTCCAAACAACGGCTGGTTATGATCTTCCTACAAAATAATCATGAAATAAGAAAATTGAATATATTTTAGAAAACAAAAAATGATAAAGTAAAATAACATTGCTCTCCCCAAAATGCAGCCTATTATTACTTTGTATACCATAACATAAGATGACTTCTGGCACTAAAACTGAAAGACACTCCAAGTTTCTTTCTGTGTCTTAAAATACGTAAGAGAACATTCTCTAACAAAGACCTAGATCCAGTTAGAAAACAGCTATTTATCTTGGAATACACTTTGATATCTGCCTGGTTTTTTTTTTGTTTTGTTTTGTTTTTTTTGGTCTTTTCCAGACAGGGTCTCCCTGTAGCCCCAGATGTCCTGGAACTCACTCTGTAGACCAGGCTGTCCTTGAACTCACAAAGATCCGCCTGCCTCTGCCTCCCAAGTGCTAAGGATTAAAGGCGTGTGCCACCACGCCCTGCAATCATTAAGTATTCTTTTGTTGCTGTTTCTCACACAGGATCTACATAGCTCAGGTTACATTCAAACTTGTGTGTGTTGTCTCAGCTTCCAGTGTTCTGTGATTATAGGCATGTACTACAATGCTGAATATTCCTTTAAAGAGGTTCTACAGTTTAATGGAACAATGTTTCCCTAGAGGCAGTGATGAACTCATTTAATGGATGTAGCTTAAAGGAAAAATGGACAAAACTATTGAGAATTCAGTGAAATTCATCTTAGAGTAAGTTTAATTTGGCTGTCAACAGAAAACCCAGTATTTGATGACATGTCTATGAAACATTCAAGAAACACGGGCAAAGAGATGAAAATCCAGACCTACTGGATTCTGTCCTAGAAGACATAGGTGTTTAATGAACAATTTTCAATAACAAACTTAGAACGTGTCCTCTTACAATATACACATTTCAGAAGGTAAAAAGGTGTGGGGATTCCAAGTTGTCTGTGGGGTAGGCTTCTCTTCCCTTCCCACATTCCCACTCATTCCCTCATGTAAGTTTTGAAAATAGCTGTTCCTTCATGCTACATAAGCACGTAAGGCTTACTGAAGAAACAACTCTTTAGCAGCTGACAGCAACTGTTCTTCAAAGTATTCAGAACTAATACATGTCGTTCCAAACACCTCCTCAGAGCCCTCCCTGCCTGTTGTGAGCATTCCTGTGACCACAGTGTTCTCATTGGCACCCTCATCAACTCATCTGCCAAGTGATTAGTTTTCTGGCTCCCTCTTGAGGACATGGGGTGGTAATGGGCTGAACTTAATGAATCTGCCAAACCTATATGCTGGTGGTGGCTGGAGATGAGGCTTATTTATGGGAGGTCATTAGTTCTAGAGAATGGTCAAAAGAATGGGCTTTTAAGGTGGGATTACTACCCTTCTAAGAGAGAGAGAGGAAGGGAGGGACAGAGGGTGTGCTCTCTTCATGCCAAAGCATTGTAGGTAGTAGGAAGACCTGAAGGGGCAGCTACCTGTAATAGGAGGTCTCAGCCTCCAGAACTATGAAATCAAGACAACATGAAATCAGACTCAAAGATGCTCTATTACTTCTTTTCATGCCTAATTACTTCCAATGAGATAAAGTGAGCAAAGGACATCAGGAGATTAAGACAGACTAATAATAATGAACACACACATGGAAAGACATCAGGCTCTGCTTCCTGTCCTGGCTAAGTAGCAAGCATGACTGAGATGTGCTGGTGCTTCTTCCAGGGCATAGTCATCATCCAGGATGCTCTCTATCTTGCTGCTCAAGGTTGGGTCACTAACTTTCTTCTCTCGCAGAGATCATAATCATGCTCCATGTCTCGGAAACTTAAATTATAATCAGCCTCCTTACCAAGCTTCTCCCCTGGGCCCTGGAGCCCAGCTTCCCACCTGCCATCTTCACTTATGCCAGACCTTTCCATGTCAGCATGTCCAAGAAGAAATGCATGCTCTTGTCTTCTTCCAGAGCAACACAGATTTAGTTCCCTGCCAGTAAAGACTGTGGCTTTGCTGCATCTCTAATGTCCAGCACACCATCTGGTACATAACAGGTGCTCAGACAACAATATGAGGGAATATATTTCCATACAGTCCATTTAGAACACAGAATTATTTCACTCTAACCCTGGCCTCCATAGCACTCTGAATGCTCCTCTGGTTTTGTGTCAGTCTCTGATCACATTTCTTGAGTCTGTACTTCCAGGCTGTCACACTGTGCCATTAAGAATACATCACATTCTGCTTAGCCATGCATGGTGATGCATGCCTTTATTCCTAGCACTGGAGAAGCAGAGGCAGGAAGATCTCTGTGAGTTCAGGGCCAGCCTAGTCTATGTAGAAAGTTCCAAGCCAGCCAGGCCTACACAGTGAAACCTTGTCTCAATTTTTTTTCCTGCAAAAATCATTGGCTTTTGGCTAAGTTTTCTTATAAATGAAACACTTTCTTTTTTTTAAAAACTACCACTCAGGTTTTTGTAAAGTACTTCTGTTTATTGTGCACAAAATTGAATCCACAACATTTAAAAAAAATTTTTTTTATTATGTGTATGAATGCACTGTCTGCATGCAGGTCTGTGCACCCGTGTCATGCAATGCCTCAGAGGTCAGAAGAGGGTGTCGGACTCCCCAGGAACTGGATCCAAAGATGGTTCTCAGCCGCCATGTGGGTGCTGGGGATTGAACCCGGTCCTCTGCAAAAGCAGTTGGCACTCTTAACCACTAGGCCATCTCTTCAGCCCCCTATCCACAACATTTTAAGCTTCATAAATGATCTAAAGTGAGTGTATGGTAAAATGTAGAGCTAGTGACATAGCCAACTTGTGACTGTGTTAGCATTAACAGAAAAGATTGCTTTGACACACAGGATTGTTCTTTCACCTCTGGATGGTGTGAGTCAAGACGTATTCTGGCACTGGAGGGCCAGAGGGAAGCTTGTAGGGAGAGATCTGCACAGGTGTGTCCAGGCTAGTGTTCATGTGAACCGCTGATGTGTATCTTCTGGTTACACCACAGGAATGCATTAATTCATCTACTTGTGAATATTTTACTATCTTGATCTAATAGTAAATTGAACTCTGTGCTTACTATAGTCTCTTGCTTTATGTTTCCTTTTAAAGTGAGCATTAAGGGAATACAGACTTTAATTGTAACTTTGCCAGTATTTCTATCTATAGGCCTGCTGCCATTTTTGTCTTCTGTGAAATTTTTGTGGTGAAGGAAGACATGATTACAGTTTGTCTGACAGATTGAGATGGCCTGGTATATTCTTAGTTATCAGAATACTCATGTAGCGTGGGGTTTTTGAGTTAGTGAATATTCACAGTGTGTTGGAAAGCATGATACATACTTTATTGTCTCAATTACCTAAATGGGTGTACACACCCAGGATATAGAAGGACACGTCCTTCTATATCATATGTGACTGGATGATTTTGTTCTTGGCTTCTTGCATTTTGCTTTTTGTAATGCACATATTTAAAAAAATAAAGACGCTTAAAAAAAAAAAACTACCCCTCAAATCTTCCATTAAGTCTGCCTTCCAGAACACTTTCAAAGATGGAGTGTGTAAGCAATACCCTGTCATTTCTTCAGGAGGCCCCTAAGCTCCATGCAAAGGCAGGTAGGTACAAGACCTTAGGTTATGCAATCCCCTCATACTTAGGTAGCTGGCTCAATGCTGTTTCTCTGTATTTCAATTGTTTTCCAGCTAGAAATACAAACTGTAAGGCAGGTTTTAAGAAAAAAGATTTGGAAGTGCTCTTAATTGCTGAGCCATCTCTCCAGGCCCAGTTGTGGTTTTTTTTTTTTTTTGTCTGTTTGAGATAGGGTCTCCCTGTTGCTCTGGCTGGCCTGGAACTCACTCGTAGACCAGGGTGCCCTTGAACTCACAAAGATCCACCTGCCTCTGCCTCCTGAGTGCTAGGATTAAAGGTGTACACCACCACGCCTGGCCAGCCCATTTTTAAAAATATTTTAAACAACAATGCAATCATAGTATCTACATACAATCTCTTCATTTTCATGTAATTTATTTAGAACTATTTTTAGATGCAACTATTTTTAGATAAGCACAATTATTTAACATGAACTAAGCTCCAGACCAAAGTGGTACAGACAGAGGTGTAGAGTCATCCCCAAAGACTCAGCTGCTGGAAGCAACAGCATCTCACTAGTGCCTTTGTCTTTGCACACAATCCTCATTTACACTCTTGAGTAAGACCAGACAGAGTTTAATGTCAACAAAACATACTTCCATGAACTTGCCCTTTTGTACTGGAGTGTAATTGCCAGGATTAGAGCTAGGTCCTGAAGGAGGTGACTTTTTCCATAGGCATAATGGCCTAAAGCTGGAGGACCATTAAAACTGCACTGGGCTGGGCATGGTGGGGCACGCCTTTAATCCTAGCACTTGGGAGGCAGAGGCAGGCGGATCTTTGTGAGTTCAAGGCCAGCCTGGTCTACAGAGCGAGTTCCAGGACAGCTGGGGCTACAGAGAGACCCTGTCTCAAAAAGACAAAAAAAAAAAAACAACTGGACACCTCGACACTGATGGAGGCAGCACTGAATGAAATGCTGAGGGCAGGAACTAACCCTTCTGCTCTTCAGAAGGAGGCCTCTGTTCTGGAATGCTATCAAGCCAAACCTCACTCAAAAATCTTCCTGGTGGGCTTTAGAACACTGGTCTTCAAAGGAGCTTCCAAGCCAGGCCTGGACATTTTATAATTGAAGGAACAGTGACTGAAACTGGGCTCCTGTAACTGAAAGAGTCTCTCATCTCACACACTACTTCCTACTTTATTTTTATTTTTTATGTGTATGAATGTACTGTCTGCATGTAGGTCTGCACACCCTTGTTGTGCAATGCCAAGGAGGTCAGAAGACGGTGTCGGATTCCCCTGGAGCTGGAGTTCTCCTGGAATTGGAGTTACAGATAGTTCTCAGCCGCCATGTAGGTGCTGGGGATTGAACCCGGGTCCTCTGCAACAGCAGTCGGTGCTCTTAACCACTAGGCTATCTCTCTAGCCCCATAAGTTTTTTGGTCTTTTCGAGACAGGGTCTCCCTGTAGCCCCAGCTGGCCTGGAACTCACTCTGTAGACCAGGCTGGCCTTGAATGCACAAAGATCCACTTGCCTCTGCCTCCCAAGTGCTAGGATTAAAGGCGTGCGCCACCACACCCAGCCCTATTTTATTTTAAAAAGATATAAAATGCAATTTCTAGGCTGACTGTAACAATACTTCTAAAACTGTATCTTAGGGCTAAACAGGTGGTTCTGAAGTCACCTTATCTCTTTGCTAGAGAAAAGACCATTTATGAATCCCTCAATAAAGGACAGGAAGAGATCAGCCTCAGGCTTGAATTCAACATTAGATTTCTGTTACTAGAGTATTTTCCCCCAAATTGTCAAGCTCTGTTCATAGGTTTATTCCCTTTCTAAAGCATAACCACATAACAATTTCTGGGAGTGAAGAAGAATAGCTGGAACCCTGGACTAATAACCTCCAGAAGGGTACACAAGAAAGGGAAAACATTCACCTCCGGGGAATAGAACTGGTTGGCTTCAAAAGACACCAAGGGAATTTTTCATCACAGATTTTTTGGACCATGCACTTTATACAATAGAAATGCACTACTATTAAAATATGTTGAAGGGGCTAGAATGGGTCAGCAGTTGAAAAGCACTGGCTGCTCTTGCAGAGAACCCGGGTTCAATTCCTAGCACTCTCTTGGTGGCTAACAACTGTCTCTAACTCCAGTTCCAGGGACCCAATACTTTTTCTGACCTCTTTGGGTATTGCATGACATGGGTGCACTTACATACATGCAGGCAATACACTCACATATAAAATAATATCTTGGGGCTGGAGAGATGGCCGAGTGGTTAAGAGTGCCAACTGCTCTTGCAGAGGACCAGGTTCGATCCCCAGCACCCACATGGCGGCTGAGAACCGTCTGTAACTCCAATTCCAGGAGAACTCCAGTTCCAGGGGAATCCGACACCCTCTTCTGATCTCCGCGGCATTGCTCGACACGGGTGCACAGACCTACATGCAGACAGTACATTCATACACATAAACAAACAAACAAACAAATAAATAATTAAATATTATCTTTTTAAAAAATGATATATTTGGATATACCTAGGATTAAAGGCATGTGCCACCACACCTGGCTCCTCCTACTTTAAAATGCTACAACTCTTTAAAACATATCCAAGTAGTTCCTAAATATGATGAAACTAATTTCTTCTTGTCACTATTAATAAACTTCTTCACAAAAGGGCTGAGTGAGATGGACTTTAGGGTCTGCACTGCCATAGCACTTGAGACACGGAGCAGACTCTACAGAGCTGTCACTGGTGCCAAGAAAAAACCATGCCCAACACAAGTTAGAGCAGGAAAAACAGATTTCAACTGGCAATGACTAATACAGCACGCAAAAGAGTATAAAATATATGGAACTTCTCTGCCATCTATACAGAAGAAACTAGGTATTTTAAATGGAGAATAAGGAAGGGGAGAAGAAGCATACATTAAGGCTTGAATAGAAAAGAAAAACAAAAAAGCAGAAAGGGCTTCTCAATGGAAATTAGGATTCTGAATCTGCTTATCTGTCCTCCATGGAAAGCACAAGACAGGGCTCTATCTTTCATGTACGCTGAGACAATCATTTCTCTTGGCAACCTGAGCTTTTTCAGGCAGGAACTTAAGGGACTGGGATCATTCTAGGGGCATGACCCTGAGTTGTTAGAAATTATACCAGTGTTTGCTTAGGATGGGGAGAGAATAAGCATAGATGAAACCATCTGTGCTGAGATTCTGCTTTTCCGAACGTCAAGGTTAAGTATAGTCAAAGAGAGGGCTCAAAGGGCTTTTGAGGAGAATGTGATCAGGGAGAGTCTGTCCTGGAACTGGACTAGTGTGAAACAGTGCGTATCTCACTCTCCCCTGACAAGGCACAGGGTACCTGTCCTAGTCAGCTTTTTATTGTGATAAAACACTAACCAAAGGCAATAGGGGAGGAAAGGGTTTATTGGCTTACATATCCAGATCACAGTGCATCACTGAGGAAAGCCAGGGCAGGAACCAAACAAAGCATAGAAGAACACTACTTACTGGCTTATTCCACTGGCCATATTTAGCTTGCTTTCTTATACAACCCAGGACTACCTCCCCAGTGGTGGCACCACCCACTGTAGGCTGGGCCCTCCCAAACCACCCAACAATCAAGAAAATACCTTACAGGTATGCCCACAGGCCAGTCCAATAGAGTAAATCCCCAACTGTGTCCTTCTCAGTTCTGTTAAGTTTGCAACTGGAGTTGTACAGCACAGTAGCCTCAATGCCAAGAACAGCAATGTTCAATGGGCTGCTGTGGGCAAGAATGAGAACACAGCCTTAACTATTCCAGAGCAATGCCTGGGAAACCCCAGGAAAATGATTGTGTAGGTTAGCCATCTAGCCAAACCCTAGCATTCAGGCAAGAACCCTGAGCCAAAATCAAGACCATTAGGCTGTGGAAACAATAAAAGCATATGAAGAAAATAAAAAAGAAACTGACTTTGAGATGTATATAAGGTACTGAATTGGGCTGGAGAGATGGCCTAGCGGTTAAGAGCACCAACTGCTTGCAGAGGACCTGGGTTTGATCCCTAGCACCCACATGGCAGCTGAGAACCATCTCTAACTCCAGTTCCAGGGGAATCCGACACACTCTTCTGACCTCCATGGCATTGCACAACACAGGTGGACAAACCTACATGCAGACAGTACATTCATACACATACAAAAAGAAGGTGCTGAATTAAGCTAAATTAAGCTATGTTTTTTTGCTGTGATAACACACCATGACCAAGGCCACGCCCCTAAAACCTTCCAAACAGTGCCACAAACTGGGGACAAAATGTCCAGGTACTGGGAGCCCCTGGGAAACATTCTCATTCAGACCACCAGAGTTGTATATTCCTCACCTAATTCTCTATCATCTTCCATTTGTAACTTAATTGATTCACTGTAAATTTCAGGAAAGATTTTCATTTTAGCATTTTTTTTTTTTTTTTTTGGTCTTTTTGAGACAGGGTCTTCCTTGTAGTCCCAGCTGTCCTGGAACTCACTATGTAGACCAGGCTGTCCTCGAACTCACAGAGATCTGCCTGGGATTAAAGGAATTTTAGTATATTTTATACTTTATCTAAATCTAGTGTGATTTCGTAATTAGCCAAGCACAAAGAGAATTCTAAATGTGTGTGTTTGGAAGAGGCTTTGGTAAGTAGCCCAGGATAGTTTCAGATTTGTGACCCTCCTGCCTTCCTCTCCTGAGTGCAGATCACTAGTGTGTCCAGTTTTAGATCTTAACTGCTTTCATCAGTAATCAAAACAACATTGGCAGAGAAAGTGAAACACAAAGTACAAATGCAGTAGCTGCACACATTTCTATTAAAGAAATAGATTTTCTTTCATAAAGAGCTCAAGAAAAGTTTAGAATACATGCAATCTAAAACAAAAGAGAACAAAAGGTTCCAAGCTAAAAACAGAACAACATATAATGGGTGGAGTAGACAGCTGGAAAAGGTGGAAGTCCACCTCTCGACTTCTTTCCTTTCTTTTCCCTAGTTATGATGATTCATACACTCCTTGCCTACTTTGGAAAGAACTATTTCTATCTACCTATGACTGGTTAAGGGCTGAAAATAAAGGCAGGTTTCCTTGGGTAGCACATACACACTACTACAAAGTTGTATTAGTCACTTTTCTGTTGCTGTGATAAAGCACCATGACCAAGGAACTTATAAAAGGAAGAGTTTATTTGAGCTTACGATTGGCGGTTCCAGGGAATTAGAGTCCATTGTGGCAGGAGGTGTGGCGGCTGGATCTGGAGCAGCAAACCGAGGGTCACATCTCGCAAAGAACACAGGAAGCAGAGAGGAAGCAACTGCAGGCCACGAGGCTTGTTAAGCTCACTAAGCCTGCCCCCAGTGACACACTTCCTGCAGCATAGCCACACACCCCAAGACCTCAAAAAACAGCGCCACCAACTGGAGACAAACGTCTGAATACCGAGAGCCTATGGGGGACACACATTCAAACCACCACATTCTACTCCCTGGCCCCCCATAGGCTCCTGACCATATAAAATGCAAAATGCATTTAGTCCAACCTTAGAAGTCCCCATAGTCTTTACCAGTTTCAATGCCATTCAAAAGTCCACAGTCCAAGGTCTCTTCTGAGACTCAGGCCAATCTCCTAACTGTAAGCTCCTGTAAAAATCAAAAGGCAAATTACATACTCCCAACATACAGTGGAACCGAATACACATTCCCATTCCAAAAGGGAGGAATAGAGGCATAGTGATGAAATACTGGACCAAAACAAGACCGAAAACCAGCAGGGCAAACGCCAAGTCCTATAGCTCCACATGCAACTTCTGGGACTTGACTTCCAAAGGGCTTAGATGGCTCAGCTCTTCCAGCTTTGCTTGCAACATACATCTCTTTCTTAGGCCGGTACCACTCCCTGTATGCAGCTCTCCTTGGCAAATATCTCACAGGTCTGGCATCTCGAATGTCTTCTTGGGGTCTCCGCTGCCAACCAGGCTTCACACTCACAGCTTCATGCAATGGCCCATCAGGGCCTTCTTTATTCAGGAACACCCCTGCTGTACTCTGCCTGGCCTCTTTGGCTCTCTGAAACCGTGGAGGAAGAACTGATGACCCCTTCACTCTTGCAAACTTCATGCCTCTAAAGCCAGCACCACGTGAATGAAACTGCCGAGTTTGGCTGCAATCCTGGGATGGACCCTGGCCCATTCTAACCACATTTGCAACTTTTCTCTGCCCTGGACTTGCTGGAGGATTAGCTGGGTGTGGTCTTGCCCTGAAGGTACTGATTCTTTTGTTTGCTTGTAAATCTCCAGGCCCTTCCTTAAGCACTCTAATTTCCTTATCAAAAGGAACCTCTCCTTCACATGCCTTGGCCCCACCTTTAATCTTCCTAGTGCAGTTTTCAGATCCAAACTGTACATTCTGTATTTCTTTCTGCCCCATCTGCTCTTTTTCACTGTAGAGCTGCACAATGTTCACCATTAAAAGCCACGCCACCATTTCTACATTAGGCTGTCTTGAAATATCCTCTGCCAAAGACATCAGTCCACCGCTTTTCAACTTAGCATCAGGCAAGCATTTGGGCTGTGGGCAAACTGCTGCCAGACTCTTTATCAAAATATCCCGGTTGCTGCCTAAGTCTTTATTTTCCCCTGGAACTACATCTTTTGCAGCCACGCTTTCTTCCAGGCCTCCACTAGAATGGCCCCTTAAGCTCTGCTTACAATAGTCAACAGCCTTTCCAGCCCAAAGTTCCAAAGTCTTCCACACCTCTCCAAATATCCACATGGTCAGGTTCTTCACAGCCAACAGCCCACTCTCTGGTACCAATAACTGTATTAGTCAGTTTTCTGTTGCTGTGATAAAGCACCATGACCAAGGAACTTATAAAAGGAAGAGTTTATTTGAGCTTACGATTGGCGGTTCCAGGGAATTAAGAGTCCATTGTGGCAGGAAGCGTGGCGGCTGGATCTGGAGCAGCAAACCGAGGATCACATCTCGCAAAGAACACAGGAAGCAGAGAGGAAGCAACTGCAGGCCACGAGGCTTGTTAAGCTCACTAGGCCTGCCCCCAGTGACACACTTCCTGCAGCATAGCCACAAACCCCAAGACCTCCAAAAACAGCGCCACCAACTGGAGACAAACGTCTGAATACCTAGAGCCTATGGGGGACACACATTCAAACCACCACAAAAGTCTTTCCTGGAATTCTGGAGATGAGGGGAGAAAATCACCCTTGGCATTTGTTTAACAGGTGAATTTCATTTCAAAGTTGTCATCCCCTGAGGCAGAGGCCAGCAGGTCACACCAGGTTCTTTCACAAGCTGACACTTCGTTCTAATCACCAGTAACTATTCAGCCAAGGCACAGACTACCGATACTTTAATCTAACATCAGATCAGAGTTTGTTTTTGGTTTTGTCTTTTTGAGACGGGGGTCCCTTTAGTCCCAGCTGGCCTAGAGCTCACCATGTAGATCAGGCTGGCCTTGAACTCACAGAGATCCACCTGCCTCTGCCTCCTGAGTGCTGGGATTAAAGGTGTACGCCACCATGCCCAGCTTAAGGAAACAATCTTATACAAAAGCCTGTGTAAGATGTGAGAGTGACTAACATCATCCCATTTTTTCTTCTTGAGCTGAGTGCAACTACTTTTGAGTCTTCAAGGGAAACTGAAACCTTTGCCATTGCCTGTAGGCTCCAGGGAGAGTGAGGGTCTAGCAATGGGGCCACTTGGCCTTTAAGGGCCATCCAGGAAATGTCTTCTTACAGTGATAAAAACTTGCAAATAATGAACTGTGACCCATACTTTGGATTTTTCAAGGCTGGAATTTTGTATCACAGGTGGCAGGTTTTATCTATCTATCTATCTATCTATCTATCTATCTATCTATCTATCTATCTATCATCTATCTATCATCTACCTACCTATCCTTTTCTATTATCTATCTAGTCCTGGATGCTGTAGCCACCAGCACAGTGCCAGAGCAAACCCTAGGCCAACACTGCTTACACTTCAAGACAAGAACCTTGCTTGAAGGGTGTGGTTATGGTAGAAATGCACATTCTGAAGATACCTACACCCAGTGTACATGGGTGAACTGACATGCTGTCTCAGATCTGCTTTACAGATACATAAAAAAATCAGTTGATGGTAGAGTACTTGCATCACAGGCATAGGGCCTTGGATTCAATCTCTAGCAACAAATGAGCAAAAAAAAGAATACACACAGACACACACACAGATCACAAATATGAAATACTTAACTGTGCAATGTTGAAATTTTTTCATAAAACGGTATGTAGACCCATGTACAGAATATTGACAACTACAGTACATCCATACATACACACACACAAACACACTTATGTGCAGCAAAGAGTGAAGACAATTCTCCATAATGTTTTATTTCTCACAGGGTGTTGGCATTTGAGGTGACTTTACTTTCTTGTCTACATCTAAATACTATGGATGAGATGCACACCCCCATGAAGGAAAGCAGCCTCTGCTATGGCTGTCAGCAAGGTTAGCTTACAAAGGAAGGATCTCCTGCAAGATGGCTCCACTTCAGACCCATCAGCAGATGGAAGAAGACTTACTCATTCATTGGGTACGTGAAAGCTCCCGTGGCTTAGGAAGAGTAATCCCACCTGTCCTAGTTTGGTTCCTGTTGCTGTGATAAAACACTCTGACCAAAAACAACTTGGGGAGGAAAGGGTTTATTGACGCTTACCCTTCCAAGTGACAGTTCACCTGTGAGGGAAGTCAGGCAGAAGGCAGGAACCTGGAGGCAGGAACTGAAACACAGACCACATGACAGTGCTGCTTGCTCCATCTGGCCTGTGCTCAGCCTGCTTTCTTATACATCCCAGGACCACCTGCCCAGGAGTGGCCCCGCCCACAGAGCTGGGCCCTCCCACATCACTCAACAATCAAGAAAATGCCACACAGGCATGGCCACAGCCCAGTCCCACACAGGCATGCCCACAGGCTAGTTCCACACAGGCCAGTCCACACAGGCATGCCCACAGTCCAGTCCCACACAGGCATGCCCACAGTCCAGTCCCACACAGGCATGTCCACAGTCCAGTCCCACACAGGCATGCCCACAGGCCAGTCCCACAGAGGGTCCTTCTTCTCAGGTGTGACAGGTTGACAACTGACTCTATCCAGCACACTACCTGACAGAAATCAGCCTGGAAAGCTGTCCAGCCAGCCAATTCCTGGCTTCCAGAACATCAGCTTGTTATCCTCACTGCACATGCATTGCAAGACTTCAGGGCCCTCAGAGAACAACTTAGAACAGAAAGACCCTTTGGCCCTGTTGTTTGTGGACAGCAAAAGAAACTGTTTGCATTTAAAAAAACAAAACCAAAGGCTGGGGAGATGGTCCAGAGAGCGAACGTGGGGATCTGAGCTGGGATCCACAGGACCCACAGAGAGGGCTGGGTGCGGTGGTGCACACTTGGGATCCCAGCACAGTGGAGACAGGGCTCAGCAGACCTATTCCTGGGGCTTATGGCCAGTTACCCTTGCCAAATCAGTAAGCTCAAAACAGATGGGGGCTGGAGAGATGGCTCAGCAGTTGAGAGCACTGACTGCTCTTGCAGAGGACCTGGGTTCGATTCCCAGCACCCACATGGTGGCTAAGAACTGTCTTTAACTCCAGTTCCAGGGGAATCCAACACCCTTTTCTGACCTCCATGGCATTGCACAACACGGATGCACAGACCTACATGCAGACAGTACATTCATACACATAAAATGAAATTAAAAAAATAANCCTTCACTTTGCAAACTTCATGCCTCTTAAAGCCAGCACCACGTGAATGAAACTGCCGAGTTTTGGCTGCAATCTTGGGATGGACCCTGGCCCATTCAACCACATTTGCAACTTTTCTCTGCCCTGGACTTGCTGGAGGATTAGCTGGGTGTGGTCTTGCCCTGAAGGTACTGATTTTTTTTCTTGTAAATCTCCAGGCCCTTCCATTAACACCTCTAATTTCCTTATCAAAAGGAACCTCTCCTTCACATGCCTTGGCCCCACCTTAATCTTCCTAGTGCAGTTTTCAGATCCAAACTGTACATTCTGTGTATTCTTTCTGCCCCATCTGCTCTTTTTCACTGTAGAGCTGCACAATTCACCATTAAAAGCCACGCCACCATTTCTATGGGCTGTCTTGAAATATCCTCTGCCAAAGACAACTAGTCCACCGCTTTTCAACTGCATCAGGCAAGCATCTGGGCTGTGGGCAAACTGCTGCCAGCTCTTATATCAAATATATCCCGGTGCTGCCTAAGTCTTTATTTCCCCTGGAACTACATCTTTTGCAGCCCTGCTTGTCTTCCAGGCCTCCACTTAGAATGGCCCCTTAAGCTCTGCTTACATAGTCAACGCCTTTCCAGCACGCAAAGTTCCAAAGTCTTCCACACCTCTCCAAAATCCACATGGTCAGGTTCTTCACAGCCAAACAGCCCACTCTCTGGTACCAATAACTGTATTAGTCAGTTTTCTGTTGCTGTGATAAAGCACCATGACCAAGGAACTTATAAAAGGAGAGTTTATTTGAGCTTACGATTGGCGGTTCCAGGAATTGAGTCCATTGTGGCAGGCGTGGTGGCTGGATCCGGAGCAGCAAACCGAGGATCACATCTCGCAAAGAACACAGGAAAGCAGAGAGAAGCAACTGCAGACCACGAGGCTTGTTTAAGCTCACTAGGCCGCCCCAGTGACACAACTTCCTGCAGCATAGCCACAACCCCAAGACCTCCAAAAACAGCGCCACCAACTGGAGACAAACGTCTGAATACCTAGAGCCTATGGGGGACACATTCAAACCACCACAAAAGTCTTTCCTGGAATTCTGGAGATGAGGGGAGAAAATCACCCTTGGCATTTGTTTAACAGGTGAATTTCATTTCAAATGTTGTCACTCCCCTGAGGCAGAGGCCAGCAGGTCACACCAGGTTCTTTCACAAGCTGACACTTCGTTCTAATCACCAGTAACTATTCAGCCAAGGCACAGACTACCGATACTTTAATCTAACATCAGATCAGAGTTGTTTTTGTTTTGTCTTTTTGAGACGCGGGGTCCCTTTAGTCCCAGCTGGCCTAGAGCTCACCCATGTAGATCAGGCTGGCCTTGAACTCACAGAGATCCACCTGCCTCTGCCTCCTGAGTGCTGGGAATTAAGGTGACGCCACCATGCCCAGCTTAAGGAAACAATCTTATACAAAAGCCTGTGTAAGATGTGAGAGTGACTAACATCATCCCATTTTTTCTTCTTGAGCTGAGTGCAACTACTTTTGAGTCTTCAAGGGAAACTGAAACCTTTGCCATTGCCTGTAGGCTCCAGGGAGAGTGAGGGTCTAGCAATGGGGCCACTTGGCCTTTAAGGGCCATCCAGGAAATGTCTTCTTACAGTGATAAAAACTTGCAAATAATGAACTGTGACCCATACTTTGGATTTTTCAAGGCTGGAATTTTGTATCACAGGTGGCAGGTTTTATCTATCTATCTATCTATCTATCTATCTATCTATCTATCTATCTATCTATCATCTATCTATCACCTAACCTACCTATCCTTTTCTATTATCTATCTAGTCCTGGATGCTGTAGCCACCAGCACAGTGCCAGAGCAAACCCTAGGCCAACACTGCTTACACTTCAAGACAAGAACCTTGCTTGAAGGGTGTGGTTATGGTAGAAATGCACATTCTGAAGATACCTACACCCAGTGTACATGGGTGAACTGACATGCTGTCTCAGATCTGCTTTACAGATACATAAAAAAATCAGTTGATTAGTAAGTACTTGCATCACAGGCATAGGGCCTTGGATTCAATCTCTAGCAACAAAAAAAAAAAAAAAAAAAAAAAGAAAAAAGAAAAAAAAAGGAATTGTGGTTCTTCATTTCACTTATTGTGACATGTCATGAGATTTTTAATAAATTTCAATTTTTAAATTTAAAACTATTATTTGGATTTAGTAAAAGAAAAATATATGCACTTAAAAACCTCTAGTGCATGCTTTTAAACCCAGCACACAGGAGGCAGGGGCAAGCAGATCTCTGTGTAATCAAGGCTGGCCAGGTCTCCATGGAGAGTGCCAGGGCAGCTGGGGCTACAAGGGGACTCTGTCTTTTAAAAAAAAAAAGCTGGGCTGGAGAGATGGCCTAGCGGTTAAGAGCGCCGACTGCTCTTACAGAGGACCCGGGTTCGATCCCCAGCACCCACATGGCGGCAGAACCTCTAAACAACGGGAAAACCACGGTTCCAGGGGAATCCGAGACCCTCTTTCTGACTTCTGCGGCATTGCACAACACGGGTACACAAACTTGCATGCAGGCAGTACATTCATACACATACATAAATAAATAAAATTAATAAAAAAAAAAAAAGCTGGGCGTGGTGGTGAACACCTTTAATCCCAGCACTCAGGAGGCAGAGGCAAGCGGGTGAGTTCAAGGCCAGCCTTGAACTCAATTAGCTAAGTATGGTGACCCATCATTAACTCAGCCTCCCTGTAGCCCCAGATTAAAGGTGTGCACCACCATGCCCAGCCTAACAAAACTTTTTTTTTTTTTTTTTTTTTTTTGGTCTTTTCGATTAGCCCCAGCTGCCCTGGAACTCACTCTGTAGACCAGGGCTTGAACTCACAGAACATCCCCTGCCTCTGCCTCGAGTGCTAGGATAAAGGCCGCCCAAAAAACAAAACTTTTTTTTTTTAAGTCTTTTTGAGACAGGGTCTCCCTTTTAGTCCCAGCTGTCCTGGAGCTTGCTATGTAGACCAGGCTGGCCTTGAACTCACAGAGTTCAGCACATTCATTCATGTCTCCATTATTATCAAATCAAATGGGGACCATAAAGGAAACGTTTAAATTAAATTTCAGAAAACCAACCAGAGCCCAGTTGCCTTAAAAGAACTACTGTGGTGTTTTGATTCCCTCGCCATGTTTGTGGTCTTTTTTAGGATATTTTATGATGGATCAACGCATGTCACCTACCACTGAAATTTTCATTTAATATCTGACTATCAGATTTTATAATTTTCATAATTATGACCTATAATTTGTCCAGTTATTCTGAACTCTTTAACTTCTTAATCTGTATCTATTTTAAGTGGTTACTCCATACCTTATATAATGTTTCTATTGTTGGTCAAGAAGCTGTTGACATATTTTAATTATCATATATAATGCCTTTATAGATTGAAGCTGATGTTTTTCCACTTTTCTCCTTTTAAAAAAAGTTCCAGAAGTACATTACCAGGTGTTCTAGTTTGTCTTCCATTGCTGTGCAAAACACTCTGACCGGGGGCTGGAGTGATGGCCTAGCGGTTAAGAGCGCCAACCGCTCTTGCAGAGGACGCCGGGTTCGATCCCCAGCACCCAAAGAAGAAACTCCAATTCCAGGAGAACTCCAGTGTCCAGGGGGAATCCGAGACCCTCTTCTGACCTCCGCGGCATTGCACGTCACGGGTGCACAGACTTGCATGCAGACAATACATTCATACACATACGGAAATAAATAAAATTAAAAAATTAAAAAAAAAAACAAAACACTCTGACCGACACCAACTTGGGGAGGAAAGGGTTTATTCAGCTTACATCTCCTGGTTCACAAGTTCATCACTCAGGGAGCACAAGGCAGCAACTCAGGGCAGGAACTTGGAGGCAGGAGCTGAAGCACAGGCCATGGAGGAATGCTGTCCACTGGCTTGCTTGCTTCCCTGGCTCGCTTCCCTGGCTCATGCCCAGCCCGCCTTCTTATACAGTACACAACAACCTGCCCAGGGTGGCACCACTCTTGTGGGCTGGGCCCTCCCACACTGCTCGACCATCAAGACAATACTCCACAGATGTGGCCACAGGCCAATCCAATGGAGCCAATTCCCTAACTGAGGCTCCCTCAACCCAGGTGTGTCAAGTTGACACTAAAGCTATCCAGCACACGAGGGTGGTGACAGACTCTGACAAATTACCTCCTGACGGGCTGACACACATCAGGACCAGATGGAAAGAGAATTATTTGTTCATAACTTGAGTCAAAGAACCAGTAAATTCGCTTGCATTATTTTTGCTCATAGGTGAAAAACATATCCTCACTGTGTGAATTTTAACTTTTCCACCATATGACTCAACTAGTTGAACTTCCTCTTCTGTCAATAGTTCACATTATCTATTGATCAATTGGCTACTTATATGGATTTTAAAATTATTTTATATGGACATTTTATATAATTAAAACATTAACTTGATGTTTACCACACTGGTACAAAATACTATTTCTCTAACCATTTTTAATTTAAATGTCTTACTTTTTTACCTGGACAGTTTTAGTTTTATTTTTTCCCCCTCTGTAGTTGATTTTCTTCACTGCTGGGGATGCAAACAGGAGCTGACTGCATGCTCAACAAGCTTTCCAGAAACTAGCTGTGTCCTCCTTGCTTTGCTCTGTGAACCGCTCCTGTTCCTGCTGTTCCTGCCTTCCTCTCAGTTTCCCATGGTAACAGTGCAACGACATCCCAGGAGTATTACCTGCTGGTCATCAGGAGTCCATATGCCACAGGTGATCTGGCTTTCCAAGTTGATCTCAGATGACCAGTGTCTTTGGCCACTGACAGATCCAACCAGGACAAACCCATCTCGGTAGGAAATAAGTGCTTGGGTCCCATCGTGGCTCCATGTGAAATCACTCACCTTAGAGACATATAGAGAAGAAGGGTCAAATTGCAACATGAAACAGAAAACAAACCTAGATAGAGTCAGTCATTAACTTAGACTTTGGGTTAAGAACAAGATGGCATAAAGATAACAATAAAAAAAGAATTGTTCTAAAAGCTTAGCAGTCAGGGCTGGAGAGATGGCCTAGCGGTTAAGAGCACCGACCGCTCTTACAGAGGACCCGGGTTCGATCCCCAGCACCCACATGGCGGCCGAGAACCGTCTGAAACTCCAATTCCAGGAGAACTCCAGTTCCAGGGGAATCCGAGACCCTCTTCTGACCTCCGCGGCATTGCACGACACGGGTGCACAAACCAGCATGCAGACAGTACATTGATACACATACAGAAATAAATAAAAAAATTAAAAAAAAAAAAAAGCTTAGCAGTCAGGCATAGTGGTACTTCTTATGGTTTCAGCATGAGAGGCACACAAGTTTCAGGCTACCACCATGAGCTCCTCCAGTCTAACCTCTGCTACAAAGTAAGACCCATGTCTCAAAAATCTAAACAAATAAACCACCTTAAGTAAACACCTCCCCACCATACAAAACTAGCAAGGGTTGAGGACATAGCTCTGTGGCAGGGTGACTGTTAGTGTATGCAGGTCCTGACTTCCAAAACCAGCCCTGTGCATGGAAGGGAAGAGGAAGAGCAAAGGGTGAGGAAGGAGGAGATAGTAGCTCTTTGTGTGTGTGTGTGTGTGTCTGTGCCAGAGGGGTGGGGAACAGTACATTAGTGTCATCTATAATCACTCTACTGCTCAATTGAATAACTCTACACTGGTCATAATGGAATGTAGGGTTTGCAAAAAAAGGCAACAGTAAAAAACTTCCAAGCATGCAAGGATTACAAATTAATTCAAGCCACATGTGGTAGGACATGCCTTAAATCCCAGCACTCGAGAGGCAGAGGCGGGCTGATTTCTGGGAGTTCAAGGCCAGTCTGGTCTACATAGTGAGTTTCAGGCCAGCTGGGGCTACAGGGAGACCCTATCTCAAAAAGACCAAAATAATAATAACAATAACTGTTATATTGTTATATGATATAACATGAATAATAATTGTTATAATGAATAATAATATTCAATTATATAATATATCCAATATTCAATAATATAACAATTATTATTCATTATTATTATTCAGAGTCATAGAACTTGCCTGCATTGCATCGCAGGACTTCACTGTATTCACTTCATTCTGAACACACATAAACACACTTTGCACTGGGTAAGCACAGTGTCATGAGAACAAGGCCTGAAACACTTCTGTGCAAATGTTTCAAACTGAGTTTTTACTACACATAGGAAGTTTTCTTCTCTTGGAGAAAAGATTACTTCACTGTATAAACAAAGATTTTTGATACTTTCCTACTGTGGGAAGCCACCACATCCACCATTACAAGATGGCGCCCAGCCCGAAGGGCCACGTAGCCTGTTAATGGTAAACAACCTAAATGCGCATGCGTGCTTGGCACTATGCGGGGTCATCGCTCAAGCCTGGAGCATGTAAATGAGGGTTTCAGTTGAGCACCAATCAGTAGGTGCCACATTCCTCCTAGGTCTATTTAAGCAGCACAGAGTTCGGGTTTTGGGTCTTTCGCTTCAAGCAAGTAACCCTGCAATAAACGTCTGTAGAAGAATCCTGGTGTGGCGTGTCCTCCTTGCTGGCGAGGGTGGTGGGCGTCACAACCGGTGATTTATTATCCGTAAATGTTTTATTTATATACCTATTTTATATATCTATATACAGTTGGGACCACAAAAGTTTTCTTGGGTGAAAAGGGATCTTAAAAGTGACAAACTTAAGCTTTGCTTCATTATAAAACATACAAAGCTTCCTGCTCCTACCTAACAAGAGCTGAGACCCACTGACCAATCTTTCCTCACCCCTTCCTTCTCTCTTCTAACATCTAATTTCAGTTTCTATGAAAAAATGTTTTTGGAATGCATCTGTGAGATTCCCGAGGTAGCTGTCTTTCTGTGGCAGGCTTATTTCACCTAACAATGACCTCTTGTTCCACCCACACTGCTGCAGATGCAGAGTGCCATCTCCTTTATTGCCCAGTAGCATTCCATTGTATCCATCAATTATTAATGGGCTGCAATCATATAGTTGTTCTATTTTCTGAGGACTTTCTACAGACTTTCGTATCAGCTCTACCAACTTACACCCCCACTGACAATGTGCACATTTCTATGCGTTCTTCTTAGAGCCTGTGACTGCTCATCTGTGTGGTCATCAGATCACTGAGGTGGCTTCTCACTGTGATTCTAATTTATACTTCCATGATTATGGATTTTGAACATTTTTTTCATGTATTTGTTGACCACTAGTGTATTTCTTTTGAGCAGTATCTAATTTAGGCCTATTGTCATTTTTTATTGGATCATCTGGGTTTTTTGCTGTTGCATTTCTTGTAATTCTAAATATTAATCTATTTTCAGACATAAACTTTCCAAACATTTTCTCTCAGTCTCTTACTCAGTTGTTTCCTTTGTTACACAAAGCTTTCTAGTTTGATGCAATCTTGTCTGAACTTTCTTTTGTTTCCAGAGCTTTGGGGGTGTTATCTCCAGACATGAAACAAAAGTCATTAGTAGTTGCACAAAAGGCAATATAGGATGTTCAAATGAATCAATTGGGTTTACCATGTTACCACAGAGCAATAAGAATATATGGTGTCTGCTGAGGTAGAGGCGGGAAGACAGTGAGTTCATGTCAGCCTGAGCTAAACACAGAGAGACCACGTCTCAAAAAAACCAAGGACTAGGGGTATGCCTCAGTAGAAGAATGCCTATTGAGTATGCACAAAGCCCTGGGTTCAATCCGCAGAACTACAAACACACACACAAAAGCTGGAGAAACAAAAATGGAGAAGCCAAACGAGTAGTGCTAAATGCTAGAAGAACAGCAGGAATTCAGCTAGAGTTCTCAGGTGAGCTGCAGCTGAGCAGCAGCCTGGCCACACAACTACCCGAGGTGGCTTTTCATCAGACTGTCTCAGAGTGTGAGTCCCTGGCACAACAATCTTCAGTGACTAACACTGCAAAAGAATGCAGGTACTGTTCTTCATTCTCTCTGAAATAATCATTTCCTGAAAAGGACACTGTTAAAGAACCACTTCATTTTTGCCAATGAATGTCTGCCAAAGCAATGGTTGACTGCTTTGTGACAATGAAAGTTACATTCTATAGGAAGCATCATATGTTCAGCTAAAAATTATGCTTTTTTTTCTGAGCTGGCTTCAGGGATGTTCCTTCTTCAACTACAGAACTGCTCTTTCTACCAGATTTCTTTCTTTCTTTTTTTTTTTTTGGTCTTTTTGAGACAGGGTCTCCCTGTAGTCCCAGCTGTCCTGGAACTCACTCTGTAGACCAGGCTGGCCTTGAACTTACAAAGATCCGCCTGCCTCTGCCTCCCAAGTGCTAGGATTAAAGGCGTGCGCCACCACGCCCGGCGGTCTCCAGATTTCTTACCAAGTGTAGAGTACACAGTCACTACTGCCTCAACCAGCGAGTCATTATCAACTATATATGGTTTTTATTAAATAAGATCTGACTCCAAACATTACTCAAAGAAACCAGGACTCTCCCAAACACCAATGTTTAATGATGGCATCGGCTCAATGGGTTCTAAGGTTTGAAGAATCCATTTCAAACAGTAAAAGTACATAAAGATTAAAATCAGCTCTCAAGATACAGCAAGTACCCTAGGAGCACCTGGCAGGAACAGGCATTTGTGACTGTTGCCGGATATTTTGTGGTTCACCAGCAGCTCCCTTACCTCTGGCCCTCACTTCATTCTATGTGCCATTTTAACAATTTTTGATCCTTATTTTGTTTTTGGTCTGGAAACAATGTGGTGATATGTTCTAGAATGAAAATGGGGTTTGAGTTCTCACTTTACAATCCATGAATTTCCTTGGTCAAGTTACTGAACACCCCTGACCTGGACTTTTCTGTTAACTGAGCGTTAACAAAATTTTGGAATAAAGGTCCTGTGATGATTGAGAGAAAAATGCGTGAAAAAGCCAAGCACTTAGCTGTCCCATATCCCAGCTCTCCAGTCTTTTCTTCCTCAGTAATGATTTAAAGTACTCCTGACTCTTAAAGCACATCGCACCCGATCACTAGGCCTTTCTAGAAAAAAACACAGACCTGTACCTTAGCTAGATGGGGAATTACAGCACTTTAGAATCCATAGAGTTGCTACCTCCAGGACTGCAAATTATGTTTTGGGATGAGAATCGCCTACTGTTTAAGACAGGTGGGCTCTGTGCTAGGGGATATGAGATAGGAGTCTTGAGAGATACTGCAGGTACTGCAGTCACATGCAGTGATGACTGCCAAATGTGGACAGTGTTCTAAGTACTTTACACATGCAGCTCTATTTTATCCTCACAGTGGTCTTCAGAGGCAGAGTGAGAACCACCTGCTCTGACAAGTGTTCTTGAAGCATGAGGGGAGAAGTGCCAGGCAGACCATCCTCACACTGGAGGGGGAGCTGTACCGTAAGGAGAAAGTCCAGGACCAGTTCTAAAATAGCAACAGCTCTGCAGGGCATCCTTGAAGCCGCTGTTTTCCTCAGAGTGAATGAGAAAGGAAAGAGCTGAAGATGACAACAGGTGGCCACGCTAACTGAAACGGGACAGAAAGTGCTAAGAATGCTTCACTTGGTGAATAGATCATGAGAAAGAATCCTGTGGAACTCATGGAGAGAGAAGTATAAAGATCACAGCACAGGGAAAATACCTTCTAAAGGGAGCAAAAAGTGACACACCAGAAGAACTTCAGAGTACCCAAATTTAACATACGACCACAGCTCTGATGGGTGACAACACAGAGCTCCTGCAGCAGCAGCCAGGCTGGCACTCATGCTCAAGCTGAAGAAAAAGTAAGATCTTGCTGTAGTTACTGCTACCTCATTCAAGAGTTTCAGTGCTGCTGGGCATGGTGGCGCATGCCTTTAATCCCAGCACTTGGGAGGCAGAGGCAGGTAGATCTCTGTGAGTTCAAGGCTAGCCTGGTCTACATAGGGAGTGTGGGGCTGCAGGGAGACCCTGTCTCAAAAAGACACCCCCCCCCCAAAAAAAAAGAGCTTCAGTGCAATTCTAGGACATTCAGCTTGATGATCTCTTGGGACCAGTCTCTCACTGGATGAGGTCTGCCCTGACTCACCTGGGCTCCACGGTCATTGACCAGTTCCACAGACCACCTGCCTTCATACTGAATCCACACAAATATTCCTCCATCTGCATCACACGTGGCCAGTTTCTGGTATGGCTCATTCCACCTCACCAGCACAACCTAGAAAAACAGTAAGAAAATGTTTATCACAGGATCATTCCACCTCACCAAGACAACCTAGAAAAACAGTAAGAAAATGTTTACCACAGGAAAGAAACCAACCGGCCAGGGCTACTCCCACAGAGTATTCAAACTCCAGAAGGAAACAGGAAAAGGTTGAGAGAGAGAGAGTTGGGGGGATTCTGGAAGGGTCCCAGTGAAGCCTACATGAATCCAGACTTGACTAGCATCCTGAGAGAGTGGGCTCCTCAGCAAACCACAAAGTATGTCTGCAGCTACATGAAAAGAGAAGCCGCCAGCCCAGCACTCGGTCCTGTGCAGTGGAGAAGTGGTTTCCACAAAATTCACATTTTTGAATCACAGCATTATTTTTTAGCACAGAAAAAATAAATGAAGCTTAATTTTCTGTTTTTTTCTTAAGTACCTTATTTTGGAAAAGTTCAGCATCTAAACAAAGCTAGTAAAGAAAATAAACAGTTGAAAGATCTAAGTTATTTATCAGAGAGGAAATAGGTTATAAAGTTTTAATTTTGTGAATATTTTGTGGGAACTTAACTCCTTTAAATTATACATTATTTTAAAAACTAAAAAGAATTTAATGCTTAAATTTGAAAATTCTGAATCTAGGATTACTTTCAATTTTCTCAACTATAACTTTTTTATTTAAAATGGTAGTGTCGGGGGCCAGGGAGACAGCTCACTGGAGTAAGTAAGGTACTTGCAGAGCAAACCTGGCAACCGAAGTTTGATCCCTGGAGCCTGTGTAAAGGTGGATGGATAGACTCAGGAAGTGTGCCCACCCACACCATCAACATGCAGGCACTTAAAAATAATGAATAAATAAAGGCACAGCATCTGCCAGCTAGTTTGTGAGAAATCTGTGATTCCCTCACTTAGAAAGGGAAGGAAAATCTGGGCAACAATTGGGGGTCTGGCTTAGTCTCTGGAGAATCTAAGGTGTGAAACCAATACCTCCAAATCTGCCATGGTGAGTGTCCCCTAAGGCTATTCCCCTCTGGCCTATCCTGATGACTGTGATGCACTGACTCAGTTCCACACATACCATGTAGTGTTCTACTTGCTAGTGCCATGTGGCTAGGAGTCAGAGGGTATGAATCACTTCCATCCTCAGGGAGTTGAAAGTTGAGTTGGAAAGTTGAGCTTGGAACCCAGAATTCACCAACACATACCCTTGACATGTTAGTACAAGACTATCACTGGTCAACAAGAGCACTCTACTTAATTAAAACATGAGTGCTCTCTCTCCCCAGATGGTAATGATGGTGATGCACAGGCGACACCAGCAAAGCTATGCCAGGTCTAACCACTTGGCTTCTGTAGCTGCAAGCAAACCTGAGGGCTGAAGTCAATTTTGTTTTAAAAGGCAGAGTCAAGGCTGGAGAGATGGACTAGCAGGTAAGAGCACCAACTGCTCTTGCAGAGGACCCAGGTTCGATCCCCGGCACCCGCATGGTGGCTAAGAACCATCTTTAACTCCAGTTCCAGGGGAATCCAATGCCCTCTTCTGACCTCCGAGGTATTTCACTACACGGGTGCACAAACCTGCATGAAGCCAGTACATTCATACATATACAAAATAAATAAAAATTAAAAAAATAAAAACTATTAAAAAAGGCAGAGTCATACAATTTTCCCCCAGCTCTAACAGTCATTTTGCCAAGTACTCTAATCAACAAATGGATGTGCACATTGATCTCAACTGACAAGTATTACTTACAGAAGCCCACAATCATTTACTCATTTCACAACAGGTACCATAGCAAGCAAAATATGGTATTCATAACTGATCAGTTTTAAATTACTCCTTAGATCAGCACAGTGAACATTCACCTACTATAAGACTTTATAAAACAACACTTTTCAAAGGACAGAGGTAAATGACATTATTTATGCTTTTTTTCTTTCATAGTCACTTCTACATATAGTTATATACTTAGTATCCACAAGAAAACCCCTCTTCTTCATGAACACAGCGTACCCAGTCACAGAATGACACAAATACCCAAAAAAACAAAGGTACAAAACATTGTAAAATTTCTAACAGTAAAGAAAGATCTTTTGGGTCTTAAGATTAATAGCACTGCTATTGACAGATAAACAAAATATTCAGACTCAATTCTATTCTTCTGCAATTCTTTATTTATTTATTTATTTATTTTTATTTTTAAATTTTTTTTTTTGTCTTAAAGGCAGGGTCTCCCTTTAGTCCCAGCTGGCCTGGAGCTCATTATGTAGACCAGGCTGGCCTTGAACTCACAGGGATCTGCCTGCCTCTGCCTCCCGAGAGTGTGTGCCACCACGCCCAGCTAACTTCTGCAATTCTTAACAGGAGAGATGTAGCCAGCACTGGAAACACGGTCCTCACATGCTTTTTCAGCCTGAGTTCTGACTGGCACAGCTGAGTGGGGTAACTCTGATTTAGAGACAGCCATCTTTCCATTGCATTCTGGTTTAAAAATGACATGGAGTGGGGATAGAGAGATGGCTCAGTGGTTAAGAGTACTGGCTGCTCTTGCAGAGAATCCAGGTTTGATCCCCCCACCCACGTGGAGGCTAAGAACTGTCTGTAACTCTAGTTCTGGGGGATCCAATGCCCTCTTCTGTTCTCTAAGGGCACTGCACACACACAGGTGCTCTTACACACATGCAGGCAATACACTCATATGCATAAAATAAAAATTATTAAAAAATAACATGAGCTTCTGATATTGTCTGCTTGACTGGGTCCTTCTCATTTCCTCTCTGAACGATACTACACAGCTGCCTATGTATCTCCCAGCAACTAAGTTCCTGTTCTCTAAATCTTTGCAGTCTACATGGCAATCTTAGGACAGACATACCAGGAGTTGGGGGACTGCCAGCAAGGGACCAGATAGGATCTCAATTGCCCAAATCATATAGTTGGGTAGGGGTCTACCCAAATAAAAGATACAGCCTTCCTGCTCTTCTAAAAGAAAGTGGGATTAATTTGTCTGGATGCCAAGGAACTTCCCCATTAGGGAGTTAGCAGAAAGCTACATTCTATTTAAAAAGGACCGAGCAAAATTTTTGATCCATGCCTGTGGTTATTTGCAAAGTACCAGTTTATCAACATCTCTAATGTAAGATATATTCTGCCGGGTGTGGTGGTGCACGGCTTTAATCCTAGCACTTGGGAGGCAGAGGCAGGCAGATCTTTATGAGTTCAAGGCCAGCCTGGTCTACAGAGTGAGTTCCAGGACAGCTGGGGCTACAGGGAGACCCCGTTTTGAAAAGACCAAAAAAAAAAAAAGTTATATTCTATCACTCTATAGCATCACTGTCAATATTTTTTGAGAGCTATTAAAGGCAGAGAAACCTAGAACTAAAACACAGGACAAGACTTCTGGAAGCATATTTGGGCTATAAGCTAAGGGCCTGGGATAAGCTACTTCACTTCCTATGCCTAGAAGTATTTAGGGAGAGCAACACAAGTGCCAGTTAGTGCTCATATACATCTTCTGAAGTAGAAACCCCCCAAATGGTACTGACAGTTACACATACAGAAATGACCAGCAAACAAACACATCACCAATGTTCCCAGAAAGATTTTCCTCATTTAAAAAGAACATAATTTGAACAAAAAATAAGTATGAATAGCCCCTATATCAAATCTCTGTGATTAAGATTATTCAGTTCTGGGGCTGGAGAGATGGCTAGTGGTTAAGAGCGCCAACTGCTCTTGCAGAGGACCCGGGTTCGATCCCCAGCACCCACATGGCGGCTGAGAACTGTCTTTAACTCCAGTTCCAGGGGAATCCGACGCCCTCTTCTGATCTCCGTGGCCTTGCACGATACGGGTGCACAAACCTACATGCAGACAGTACATTCATATACATAAATACATAAAATTTTAAAAAAAGTTAAAAAAAAAAGTTTACTCAGTTATTCTAATGTATTAAGATTATGGCCGGGTGTGGTGGTGCATGCCTTTAATCCTAGCACTTGGGAGGCACAGGCAGGTGGATCTTTGTGAGTTCAAGGCCAGGCTGGTCTACAGAGTGAGTTCCAGGAGAGCTGGGGCTACAGGGAAACCCTGTCTCAAAAAGACCAAAAAAAAAAAAAATTACTCAGTTATTCTAATTTGTTACATGAAACAAGTTCAACTGTACAAGACAGACAAAATGAAGGGACTGGAGAGATGGGTCAGAAGGGCCCTGGCTGCTCTTGCAGAGGACCTGGGTTTGATTCCAAGGGAATCTAATGCCCTCTTCTGACCTCCCAAGGCACTGCATGACATAGATGCATTTACATAACATGCGAGGAATACACTTGTGTACATAAAAAATATTTTAACAAAAAGACAAAATAACTGCAGTTTAATTTTTGATGTACTTAGTCATTTTAACTTAAAAAATGTTAAAAAGGTGGTTCACCTTAAGTCATGCTCAGTTCACAGGCAGAACATCCAGTGGGTTAATGAGATAGTGAACTTTTCCTGTCTGGAATCCTGCCTCCTGGTACAGTACTTGTGGGTCAGGTTACAGACATGAGGTCTCTACAAATCCTGGATTCAGAAAAATATAATCTCTCCTCTTCTTCTTCTTCACATCCGTTTCTAAGCTTTCTGTAATGTTCTGGGCTTCCCTAATATCTTGTATTTGTTTACTTTTTTTTTTGGTCTTTTTGAGACAGGGTGTCCCTTTAGTCCTAGCTGGTCTGGAGCTCACTCTGTAGACCAGGCTGGCCTTGAACTCACAGAGATCCACCTGCCTCTGCCTCCTGAGTGCTGGGATTAAAAGTGTGCACCACGACGCCGGGCTGCATTTTTTTTAAAGCCTCCTTTTCCCCTCCGTGTGGCTGCTAACCTGCCACTGTCTGACCTCCACGCAGGCTCTATCATGGTGCTCTTCTCTTCCACTCTTCTCCTCCTCAAGGCAGCTGCGGACACTTTGCAGCTTGCGTGCCCTGAGAATCCTTTACATTTTAATAAAATTATCCTTCAGCTTCTGTTTGAGGTCTTAAATTTTTTAATGAATGAGACCAAAACCCCTCTAGGGGACACTGTTTCTCCCCTCTACCAGTAGTAACCAAGAAGAGTCTCATAGCAGGCAGGCTATGGAGGCAGGCTGCTGTGTATAAGGAAACAAAGCAGGTACAAGGCTGAATCAAAGTCCAGACCAAAGCCCCTGCCTTTCTCTTGTTCTTGGGCCCTAGCCCATCCTGTGCCTGCCAATTAGCCAATTAATCTAAGACTCCTGAGGCTCCAGGTAGGAGCTGCTTGACAGGGAAACACACAGGCAGAGGGATGCCCTGCTGTAAGAGCCTGGCATGTACTCACTATTCAGGTGCTGTAATTCCATGATGCAGATGACCAGGAAAATAACTAATCTAAATAGATAAAATGTTAGTGGTGGTAGATTATTGAGTTATAGTCAAACTTTTCTATATTTTCTGATTTTTCACATGTTGGACACATTTTACTTCTACCTCATACTTCTGAAAAGAAACTATTTTCCTTGAGAGAAAGTTTCCTTATTTTTATGAATAACTAGTTTTCACGTCATTTTTATTCACATTAGCTTATTTTATCTTCACAAACACCATGGATGTATTACCATTACAATAACCTCATAACAGTAAGAGTGACTCTCAGGTGCATAGCTCCCCAGAAACCTGAACATTAACAAGTTACTATTTGTAATCTGCACAAGAATTTTGCAAAAAAAATTCATCAGGAAGTATTCTCACTAAGTTTCTAAGAATAAAACTGGTAGTCCAATGGACAGCCTGGGATACACTTCTCTCTCTTCTGAGGAAAAAAAACCCACTTCTTTCAATATTTCACTTTTTAGATTTTCATATACATATGTATCCCCAGAGCACACTATCTTTGTTTTTCTTTTTTTTGTTGTTTTGTTTTTTTGAGGCAGGGTTTCCCTTTAGTCCCAGCTGGCCTGGAGCTCACTCTGTAGACCAGGCTGGCCTTGAACTCACAGAGATCCACCTGCCTCTGCCTCTGCCTCCTGAGTACTGGGATTAAAGGCATACGTCACCACGCCCAGCCTGTTTTTCTATAATTTTAAGTATTACAGAAATATTTTATAACATACACCAAACAACGACTAATTTAATAATCTTCCATGTACTTGTTATCCAGCTTAGAAGTCATCAACTTCTTGCCGGGAGTGGTGGTGCACGCCTTTAATCCTAAGCACTTGGGAGGCAGAGGCAGGAAGATCTCTGTGAGTTCAAGGACAGCCTGGTCAACACAGTGAGTTCCAGGACAGCTGGAGCTACAGGGAGACCCTGTCTCAAAAAGACCAAAAAAGTAAAAAATAAAAAAAAAGAAGTCATCAACTTCTTTTTAACATATTTATTACTTTTATTTCATGTGTATAAGTTTATTGCCTGCATGTGTGTGAGTCTACCAGTGTCATGCAATGCCTGCAGAGCTAAGAAGAAGGCATGGGATTCCCCTGGAACTGGAGTTACAGATGATTGTTAGCCACCCTGTGGGTGCTGGGAATCAAACCCAGATTCTCTGCAAGAACACCAGTGGTCTTAACAGCTGGGTCATCTCTCCATACTCAAAAGTCATCAACTTCTTAAACTGACTTTTCTTTTAGACTTTTAATTTTATGCTAGTGTTTGTCTGCATGTATGTTTGTGCCTGGTCCCCTCAGAGTCCAGAAGAGGCTACTGGATCCTTAGTAACTGGAGTTACAGATGACTGTAAGCTGCCATGTGGGTACTGGGAACTAAACCTGAGTTCCCTATAAAAGAAACAAGTTTTCTTAACCACTGAGCTGTCTCTCCAGCCCCTTGCATTGCATTTAAGCTTTAAAATACCACATGTTAACTGAACATTATGCTATGAAATTCATCTTTAGTTACATATTGGTGCTAACTTGTTTTCACTACATAGTCATCAGGATGTGCCTACACTATAATTTATTCATTCAGTATCTTACTAATAAATATGTAGCTCTCCTTCCTTTTCAGGCTGTAGTGATAAATACATACTTGGCTTTGTCCCTTCATGGCACATAGCTCTCTACAATCCTTGGAATCTCTAAAGTGGTAAAAGTGCCTTTTGGTAAGCTAATGAATAGCTAGGTGGGCAGGAACCCCTAGATAGCTTCAAGACTAGTAGTAGGTACAAGGACCCAAACATAGTAATGATCAGCAGGCAGGAATGTTCAGCTACATCCCAACCTCCCTCCTAGTGAGAAAGAGGACAGACAATGGCGACCAATGATTCAATCATGGTCAATTATGATGAACTGATATGATGGCCATAAAAATTTCTGAATCATGGGAGCTCAGAAAATATTCAAAGTAGTTAACACACTGAGAAGAAGGCATGAGGGGTTGAGGATTTAGCTCAGTGGCAGACCGCTTGCCTAGCAAGTGTAAGGCTCTGGGTTTGGTCTTCAGCTCTGAAAAGAAAAAAAAAAAAAAAAAAAAGAAAGAAAAGAAGGCATGGAAGTCGCCCCTTGCTAGTCTCCATGCCTTGCACAGTGTATCTCCTCTGGTTTGAAGCTTTTTTTTTTTGTTCTTTTCAAGACAGGGTCTCCTATAACCCCAGCTGTCCTGGAACTCACTCTGTAGACCAGGCTGGCCTTGAACTCACAAAGATCCACCTGCCTCTGCCTCCTGAGTACTAGGATTAAAGGCATCATCACCATGCCCAGCTTGATTTGAAGCTTTTAATATATCTTGATAATGCTGAGTAAAGTACCTTCTTAAATTCTGTCATTCCAGAAAACTATCCAACCTGATTAGAGAGAGACCCCAAGTTATAGCCAACCTAAACAGAAGTCTGAGTCAATTGGGGACCCAGTAGTTATAATTTACTGAGAGTAATCTTACAGGACTGAGCCCTCAAGCCTCCGGAACCTGATGTCAACTCCAGGCAGTTAGTCTTAGAATTAAATTGAAAGATACCCGGGAGGTGTCCAGACATTTAGAAAACTGGTATTGGTATATATTTTTAAAACCTATAAAGCTAGATTCAGAAATGAGTAGAATCTGCTGGTGCCTGTTACAACCCTAATGAGAAAGCTTAGCAGGTGTACAATTATACCCTGACTCATGGGTTATATGGCTTGTGGTTTAACTCACTGATACCTCACCTCTCTGTTATTCACCATTAACAGTATGGTATTTGTTATTTTAATGGAAGTTGGAAAAAACTCTGAAAGCCAGAAGGATCAAAGTTGGCAGAGATAATATGCTTTTGTGAGTGTTTCTGGAGGACTGCTTCCTGCTACAGAGGCTGCCTTTTGTCTGTGTCCTCACATGCCAGGAATGACCATTTGCTATTGACTTACAGGGACAGGATAAGACCAGAACAAAATCTTAGCTGTTATTCCTCTGGCACCATTTTGTTTTGGGGAGTGGGGAATTTTCTCACTGGCCTGGAACTCTCCAAGTAGAATAGACTGGCTGGCCATGGAGCCCCGGGTATCCTCCCAGCTCTGCCTCCCCAGTTCTGGGATTACATGCATGAGCCACCATGCCTGGCATCTTTTGTTTTGTTTTTAAATAAAAAACGTGTGTTCTGGGCACCAAATAGACAAGACCAGAAAAGAAACTCCCTACTCCATATCATAGTTAAAACACTAGACACCCAAAACAAAGACAAAATTTTGAAAGCCACAAGAGAAAAACAAGTTACATATAAGGGGAAACCTATCAGAATTACAGCTGACTTTTCAGTACAAACTATGAAAGCAAGAAGAACATGGACCAACGTATTCCCAATGCTAAATGACTAGATGCCAACCTAGGTTACTATACCCAGCAAAAATGTCAATTATAGTTGAAGGAGAAAGAAAAATCATCCATGACATAAGATGACAGAATATATGTCTGGGGGCTGAAGAGATGGCTCAGTGCTTAAAAGCACTGACTGCTCTTGCACAGGACACAGTTTCAATTCTCAGCACCCACATGGCAGCTAAGAACCATCATAGGCCAGGTGTAGTGGTATACACCTTTAATCCTAGCACTCCAGAGCCAGAGGCAGGCAGATCTCTGTGAGTTCAAGGCCAGGCTGCTCTACTTAGCGAGCTCCAGGGAGCTGGGACTAAAGGGAAACACTGTCTCAAAATAATAATAATTTTTTTACGATTTTATTTTTATTTATTTTTTTCATACAAAATTATTTTTATTTTTTTAACAAATCTAGACCCATGTTCCTGTCTGTTCCCCCACCCCGCCAGAGCTCATGTATTCTGCCAAACATGCTTTTCATCTCTTTCCCAGTCTTTCTCAATATTCTCCATGAGGAAGTTGACTATTTTGAGCAGAAGTTCACTGTTTCAGTCAGTTCTTTGATGCAGTCCTTTTTTTTTGTTGTTGTTTCCAATATGCATTATGCCCAATTGCTTTGGACAAAAGCTCAGGGGGCCCTACACAAGAAATACTTACGATTAGGTAATTGGCACTAGCATCCACATCCACGGATGAGGGATATCATTCATCGTTTGTTTTTCTGGGACTGTGTTACTTCACTCAGCATGATGTCCTCTAGCTCCAGCCATTTTCCTGCAAAGCTCGTGATGTCGTCTTTCTTTACTGCTGCTTAGAGCTCCATTGTGTAGATGTACCACATTTTCTCTATTCACTCGTCAGTTGAGGGGCATTTGGGTTGGATCCAGCTCCTTGCTATTGTGAAGAGAGCTGAAATAAACATGGCCATGCATGTATCTCTGTGGTGGCGTGAGTCTGGAGGGTACATGCCCAGAAGTGGTATGGCTGGGTTGGGTGGCAAGTTCATTCCAAGTCTTCCAAGGATTATCCACACTGCTTTCCATAGTGGCTGCATGAGTTTACATTGCCACCAGCAGTGGATGAGTGTTCCCCTATCCCCACAACCTCTCCAGCACTTGGTATCATTTGTTTTCTTGATCCTAGCCAGTCTTATTGGAGTAAGATGATATCTTAAAGTGGTTTTGATTTGCATTTCCTTAATGATTAGTGATGTTGAACACTTCTTAAGGTGTTTCTCAGCCATCTCTAATTCCTCACTTTGTGAAGACTCTGTTCAGATCTTTGATCAATTCTGTTTTGAGTGGTCATTTGTTTTTTTTTTCTTGTTTTTTAGTAGTTTATCATTCTGGAAATCAATGCTTGTCAGATGTATCTGCAGTGAAGGTTTCTCCCACTCTGTGGGATTTCTCTCACTTCCTTGATTGTTTCCTTTTGATGTACAGAAGTTTTGAGTTTAATGAGGTCCCCTTAGTCAAATGTTGACCTTAATTCTTGTGCAGCTGCTGTCTGATTTAGGAGTCTGTTTCCTAGCATATGTCTTGTAGTCTGCGCCAAAACTTTTTCTTCTATCACTTCAGAGTTTGTTTACGTTTTGAGTTCTTGACCATCTGGAGTTGACTTTTTACAGGGCGAGAGTAGGGGTTTAAATTCATTCTTCTACAAGGTGGTGACCAGTTTTGCCAACACCCACTTGCTGAAGATAGATGCTTGTCTTTCTCCCCTGTGCTTTCTTGGTTTCCCCTTGTCCAATTATAAGATGCGAATTTGTATGTGCTCAAGTTTTGGATCTTGTTTTGTTCCATTGGTCAACAGGTCTGTTTTTGTGCCCAGTACCAGGCTGTTTTTATGACTTATAGCCTGTAGTACAGTTTGAAGTCTGGTACACAGATCCCCCCTGTGTAGCTCTTTTCATCAGATCGTTGTTTTGGCTTATTTGGGGTCTTTTGTTTTCCAATGATTTAAAACTTTTGTTTCCAAGCCTGTGAAGAAAAAAACTTCTGGGATTTTTGATTGGAATTGCATTAAATCTATACAAGAGTTTTGGTAAATGGACATTTTTACCATGTTTATTTTCCCAATCCATGCGCACGGGAGGTCTTTTTCCATCTGTGATTGTCTTCTTTCAATTTCTTTCTTAAAGGGTTAAAATTTTGTTGTAGAGATCTTTGGTGTCTTTGGTTAGGTTTGTTCTAGATATTTTATGTTTTTTGAGACAGGTGAGTGGGGAAGGTTCTCTTGAATTCTTTCTCAGTGCTTCTTCTTGGTTTAACAGAAAGGCCATTGATTTTTAAGGTTAATTTGTATCCTGTCACTTTGCTGAGGCTCTTAATCATTTCTAGGGACGCTTTTTCGATGGCCTAAGTTAACCAATATTATCATCAGCAAATAGGGATAGCTTGACTTCCTCTTTTCCATTAGTACTCCTTTTAATTTCCCTTCTTGCCTTATGCTCTAGCAAGTGTTTCAAGCAATTATTGAAGAGGAGTGTTGACAGGGGGCAGCCCTGCCCAGTTCCTACCTGGTTTTAACAACAAAAAAAAAAGGGGGGGGGGGGGGGGGGGCCTGTTTATGTTCTTTTCCCCGTTTAGGATGCTATTGGCTGTAGGTTTCCTGCATATGGCTTTGATTACATTGGAGGAATGATCCCTCCAGTCCAAGCCCTCTAGGAACTTTAAACATGTTAGGGATTGCTGGATTTTGTCAACGCTTTCTCCGTGCAATTGAGATGACGGTGTGGTTTTGTCTTTCAATCCATTGATATGTTTGATGCTGTTTATTGATTTCGTTATATGGAAACCATCCCTGCCTTCTCTGGTATTAATCCAACTTTGTCATGATGATCTTCTTGATTTGGGTCTTTATGCGATTTGCAGTATCCTGTTTAAAATTTTAGCATCTGTTTTCATGAGGGAGATTGGTATATAATTCTCCTTTTTAGTTGGATCTTTGCCTGGTTTTGGTAATTAGAGTGAAGCTGACTTCATAGAAGGAATTTGTGGAGCCTTCACTCTGATTGTATCCTTCTCAACATTTTCAGTAATAAGGGTGTAGGTCTTTTGAAATGTTTTATTCAATTTTGCTGTGAAAACCATCTGGGCCTGAGCTTTTTTAGTAGGGAGGCTTTTAAACATATCTATTTCTTCATATGTTATGGGTCTGTTTACGCTGCTGATCTCTTCTTGGCCGAGCTTTGCTTTGGTGATTCCCAGGATTGTCAGATATTCATCCCTTTCTTTTAGGTTTTTTCAAATTGGTCAGATATAGATTTCTTTTCATATTCCCATATGATTTTCTGATCTTTTCCTTGTCGTTGTGATTTTTCCCTTTTCATCGCGGATTGTATTGATTTGGAGTTGTTCTCTTTCTTTTGGTTAAGTGGCTAGGAATCTATTTGTTTCTTCTTTCAACGAACCAATTTTTGGATTCATGACTTTTTTATTGTTATCTTGTTTTTTTTTTCTATTTCATTATTTTTGCTCTGATTTTTGTTATTTCTTCCTGTCTGTTGCCATTTAGGGTTCATATGTTGTCTCTCAGTGGCTTTAGCTGTTATGTAGTGTTAGATCATTCCCTTGTGCTCTGTCTGTTTTTTAAATGTAGGTATCCAAGGGCTGTAAACTTCCCTCTTAGGGACTGCTTTTAAGGTATCCCATAGTTTTTGTGTGTCGTATTGTCATTGTCATTCCTTTCCGGGAATGCTTTATTTCTTTCTTTACTCTTCCTTGACAAGTTCATTATGCATATCAAGACTGTGTGGTTTAGTCTCCATGTTTTTGTGGAGAGGAGGGCTTCTCCTGGTGTTGTGTTGAGCTTTATTGCACGGTATGACAGAATGCTAAGTATTTGCTCATCTTTTTGTATATTGTAGAGGTTTGTATTTCCATGTCCCCATATGTGGTCGATTTTGGAGAATGTTCTGTTGGGGCGCCTGGTAGAAAGTGTATTCATCTGGTATTAGGATGGAATATTCGTGTAGATGGTCCTATGAGGTGCAATTTGATGTCTAGCATATCTTCAGTTTCAAATTCTGTCTTCCTGTCTGGACCTATCCAACGGGATCTTCAGTTTTTGGGGTATTAAGTTTAATCTCCTACTATGAGAGGAGTGGGGTCAGTGTGTGACTGTGTGGCCCTGGAGAATTGTTCTTTTATAAAGTTGTCCACCAGAATTTGGGGACATATATATTCATTTAATGGTAGAAATCTGGTGAATTGTGTCCTTTGATATAAATGAAACGGTCCTTCGTTTTCTCTTCTGATTCTTATTACTTTGAGCTCCTATGTTGTCCGATATTACATAGCAACACCTGCTTTCTTTTGTGGTACCATTTACTTGCGAATATTATTTTCCATACTTTCACTTTAAGTGGTGGTGCCTGTCCTTGAACAGATGTAAGATGTGGTTTCTGTGTTAGCAGGCATATAGAGGGATTTTTTCCTAATCCATTATCTCCTATGTCTATGGTCTTTTTGATTGGGTGGATTTAGTCCATTATATTTAAGATATATGACTGATAGGTTTGTGTTGCTTCCTTTTTGCCCTTATGATTCCATTTGTGGTTTGGGTATTTTGGTTTCTACTCTTATTCTGCTGTTATGCTTTTTATGATTTCTCTTTCTAGGTGCCTGGGCGTTGGTTGCTCCTTTCTTCTGTTCTTCTGGTGAGGGATGCTTCAAGTATTCTCTGACGGGTTGGTCTTCCGGACAATGTATCTCTTTCCAGTTGTTTATGTCATGGCCAAGGTTTTTCCTATATCCTTTAAATATATTGACTATTTTGCTGGGTATAGTTAACTGGGTTGGCATCTATTGTCCGTTTAACACTGGACATGCTTTGCTCCAGTTCTTCTTGCTTTTCAAAGTTTCAGTTGAGAAGCAGTTGGTAATTCTGATAGGTTCTCCTTATAGGCAATTGCTTGTTGTTTTTCTCTTGTTGGCTTAAGGATTTTTTCTTTGTTTGGGTGTCTAGCATTGTAAAACTATGATAGTGGCGTGGAGAGAGTTCTTTTCTGATCATGTCCTGTTTTGAGTTCTTGTGCTTCTTGTATGGTATTGGTTTGTCACTTTTTAGTTTGGGGAGTTTTCATCTATTATTCTGTTGGAAGATCTGATCAATCACCATTCTCTTGGGATTCTTCATTCCTCCTCTCTATCTATGCTGCGGAGGTTTGATCTTTTCATAGTATCCCAAGCTCCTGGTTGTTCCACTTTTGTGTATTTATTTAAATTTTTCAATAATCTTTCCTTGGAGGTTTTTTAGTTGTTCTGTGTTAGTCTTCCAGGTCTGTATTCTTTGTTCTGCTTCCTCCATTATGCTTTCGAGGCTTTTTTTCATTCTCTTTCACTCTTGAATGGATGAGTGTTTTGATTTGCCTTTATCATTTCCTCTTCTGATTTCTTAGTATTTCTACTTCTTTTGGATCTATCAATCTCTTCCTGTAGCTCTCTTGGTTCCGTGGTTGGTTTTCCTTATCTTTCAGCATGGGATTCTTTAGTGCTTCTCACTTCCTTCCAGTGCTTTGTACAGTCTCTCTCTCTCTTAGAGTCCATTCTTGAATTCTCATCATTCTCTTTTCTTATCTTGATTTTGTTTTCTTTATAATCTTTGTAGTTCTTTAAAATATGTTCACCATATTTTTTTCTGATATTTGGTGCCTGGGGTCACCCCAGAGAGGGATCCGCACTGCAGGCGTTCGTCAACTACGGTTGGTGAGCTTGGCACAGTGATTATCCTGCCCCCTTTTTTTTTTCCAGTGTTGTCCTTCTTGGCAATATGGGAGTATCTCCTTGCCTGTATTCCAATGTTAGTCCTAAATGCCTCTTCACTGGTGTTGAAGCCTTTGCTTTGCTTGCCTCCTTACAGATGCCTTCGTAATCCCAGTTGGGGGGGGGGGGCTGTTCAGCCCGTGCCCCGCTGGCCTCAGGAGATCTCAGATCTCAAGAGTCACACAACCCCAACCGGCTGGGAGGATAACTCCGCCCCCACAGCCACAAAATCCAATCAAGCCAAAGACAGCTGGATTAAAGGATCAACAATCAGCCTTGCTGAGGCATCCAGTCCCTACCTGCTTTCTGCTCTTCCTTCCGCTGGCCTCAGGAGATCTCAGATCTCAAGAGTCACACAACCCCACCTTTAATACCGGCTGGGAGGATAACCCCGCCCCGACAGCCACAAAATCCAATCAAGCCAAAGACAGCTGGATTAAAGGATCATCAATCAGCCTTGCTGAGGCACCAATAAAAATTAATTTAAGAAAAGAATATATGTCTGGAAAACCAACCCTTCAGAGAATACTTGAAGCAACTCAAAGGACAGAGGAGAGGAGCACCTATCCCCAGGCACCTAGAAAGAGAAATTAATAAAAGGATAACTGTGGAAGTAGAAACCTAGAACAAAAATGCAAATGGATAATAAGGTGAAAGAAAGCAACACATATCTCTCAATTATAACCTTAAATATTAATGGACTAAACTCCTCAATAAAAAGACATAGACTGAGAGAATGGATTAGGAAACAGAAACCATCTATCTGCTGTCTACAAGAAACCCATCTCACCCTCAAGGACAGGCACCAAGTTAAGGTGAAAGGATAAAAAATATTCCAATCAAATGGTGCCAAAAAGCAAGCAGGAGTTGCTATTTTAATATCAGACAAAATAGACTTCAAAGTAAAAGTAATCAGAAGAGACAAAGAGGACCATTACATCCTTATCAAAGGGAAAATTAACCATGAAGACTTCACAATCATGAATATACATGCACCAAACTCTGGTGCACTGAAATTTATAAGCACAATTCTCCAGGGCTTCAAGGCATAGATTAACCCCAGCACACTCATAGTAGGGGATTTCAAAACCCCACTGAGCCCTTTGGACAGGTCAACTGGACAAAGAATAAACAGAGAGACATCTGAACTGAACAATATGATACAGCAAACTGGCCTCACAGACCTCTATCAAGTATTCCACCCAAGCATCAGAGATACTTTCTACTCAGCACCTCATGGAACATTCTCCAAAAGTGACCACATACTGGGACACAGAAAAAAAACTCAACAAATACAAAAAGATTGAAATAATTTCATGCATTCTATCAGACCACAGTGCAATAAAGCTCAATTATCAACACCAGGATAAGCCCTACTATTTACAAGAACACATGGAGACTACAACACTCTTGAATAATGAATGAGGGCTGGAGAGATGGCCTAGCGGTTGGGAGCACTATCTGCTCTTGCAGAGGACCCGGGTTCAGTTCCCGGCACCCACATGGCAGCTGAGAGCTGTCTTTAACTCCAGTTCCAGGGGAATCTGACACCCTCTTCTGACCTCCTCAGCATTGCGCAACACGTGTGCACAGACCTACATGCAGACAGTGCATTCATACACATAAAAAATAAAGAAAAAAAAATAATGAATGAGTCAAGGAAGAAATAAAGAAATAAGAGCATACCTGGAACTAAACAAAAATGACAATATAACACAACAAAACCTATGGGATACTTTAAAAGTAGTCCTAAGAGGGAGGTTTATAGCCTTGGGTGCCTACATTAAAAAAAAAAAAAAGAAAG
>VZQC01011699.1:2080928-2101184 GCA_009823505.1 Rhizomys pruinosus
CATCAAAAAGATCATCCATCATGACCAAGTTGGATTCATGCCAGAAATATAAGGATGGTTCAAAAGCACTTGGGAGGCAGAGGCAGGTGGATCTTTATGAGTTCAAGGCCAGCCTGGTCTACAGAGTGAGTTCCAGGACAGTTGGAGCTACAGGGAGACCCTGTCTCAAAAGACAAAAAAAAAAAAAAGAAAAAAAAAATCAACATATGAAAATCAATAAATATCTTAAAACACATGAATGGACTGAAAGACAAAACCACTCAATCATCTCAACTGATGCAGAAAAGGCCTTTGACAAAATCCAGCATCCCTTCATGCTTAAAGTCCTAGAGGGAATTGGACTGGAGGGATCATTCCTCAATGAGATCAAAGCCATATACAAGAAACCCACAGCCTTCTTCAAGCTATGAATAGAAAGACAGACAAACAAACAAACAAACAAACAAACAAACCAAAAGAAACCCACAGCCAACATCATCCTAAATGGAGAAAAGACAGAAGCATTCCCTTTAAAGGTAGGGACTTGGCAAGGCTGACCCCTGTCACCACTCCTCTTCAATATAGTGCTTGAAACACTTGCTAGGGCAATAAGGCAAGAAAAGGAAATTAAAGGAGTACTAATTGGAAAAGAGGAAGTCAAGCTATTCCTTTTTGCAGATGATATAATAGTTTATCTAAGGGATGCTAAAAACTCCTAGAAATGATTAAGAGTTTCAGTAAAGTGGCCCGATACAAAGTTAACCTAGAAAAATCAGTAGCTTTTATTTTTTTGATTTATAGTTATCTGTTTATTTGAATCCTATTGAACAAATAAATCCATTTTTATAGGATAATCATCAATAAGCAGAATTTCTTGGACAGATAGGGTAGACAAAATCTGATTGGAAGGAGAGTTAGGAAAGTTCAGCATACATATAAGAACACACAGACTTGCCTTGGGAAGTTCTAGGTTCTCTTAAGAGTTTGAACAGAATTTGTGGTCTTGCTTTATCTTTTTTTTTTAATTTCTTTTTATTTATTTTACTTATGTCTTTTTTAAAAATTTATTGTTTTATAAGTAGCTTTTCTTTACACCAACAACAAGCAACTGAAAAAGGAGTACAAGGAGACCTCCCCATTCACAATGGCCTCAAAAACAATAAAATACCTAGGAACAAACCTAACCAAAAGACACCAAAGATCTCTACAACAAAAATTTTAAACCCCTGAAGAAGGAGATTGAAGAAGACATCAGAAGATGGAAAGACTTCCTATGCTTATGGATTAGAAACATCAATATAGTAAAAACGTCCCTTCTACCTACATTAATATACAGATTCAATGCAATCCCAATTAAAATCCCCAAGAGTTTCTTCAGAGGCTTAGGAAAAAAAAAATCCTTAATTTCACACGGAAAAGCAAAAGACCCCAAATAGCCAAAGCAACCCTGAGCAAAAAGAGCAAAAGGGGGGGGGGGGATCACTATACCAGACTTCAAACAATACTACAGGGGTATAGTCATAAAAACAGCCTGGTAGTGGCACAAAAACAGACCTGTAGACTGATGGAACAAAACTGAAGATCCAAACCTGAGCACATACAATTTCAGCCACCTCATATTTGACAAAGGGGCCAAGAAGACTCAATGGAGGAAAACAGCATCTTCAGCAAATGGTGCAGGCAAAACTGGATCACCACTTGTAGAGGAATAAAAGTAAACCCCTACCTCTTGACCTGTACAAAAATCAACTCCAAATGGATCAAAGACCTCAACACAAAACCCAAAACTCTGAAGGTGATAGAAGAAAAAGTTGGCAGCAGCCTACAAGACATAGGCGTAGGAAAAGACTTTCTAAATCAAACAGCAGCTGTGCAGGAAATAAGGTTGTCAATTGACAAGTGGGACCTCATGAGACTCAAAAGCTTCTGTACAGCAAAAGAAACAATCAGGGAAATGAAGAGACAACCCACAGAGTGGGAGGAAACTTTCACCAGTGATTCATCTGACAGAACATTAACTTCCAGAATATATAAACTACGCAAAAGACAAAGAAGAAAACAAATGACTCCCTCAAAAGATGGAGTAAAGAGCTGAACAGAGACTTCACCAGAAATAAAGATGGCTGAGAAACATCTTAAAAAGTGTTCAACATGCCTGGCATGGTGGCGCATGCCTTTAATCCTTGCACTTGGGAGGCAGAGGCAGGTGGATCTCTGTGAGTTCAAGGCCAGTCTGGTCTACATAGTGAATTCCAGGACAGCTGGAGCTACAGGGAGACCTTGTCTCAAAAAGAAAAAAAAAAGTGTTCAACATCACTAATAATTAAGGAAATCCAAATTAAAACCACTTTAAAATATCATCTCACTCCTATAAGACTGGCTAGGATCAAGAAAATAAATGGCCAGGCATGGTGGCACACACCTTTAACCCTAGCACTCGGGAGGCAGAGGCAGGCGGATCTTTGTGAGTTCAAGGCCAGCCTGGTCTACAGAGTGAGTTCCAGGACAGCTGGGTCTACAGGGAGACCCTGTCTTGAAACGACAAACAAACAAACAAAAAAAACAGAGCACAACACAAGTGAATGATCTAACACTGCAGCTAAAAACACTTGAGAGACAACAACAGATGAACCCTAAACACAACAGACAGGAAGAAAAAAACAAAAATCAGCAGAAATCAATGAAATAGAAACANCTGCTGGGGGAATGTAAACGTGTACGACTATGGAAAGCAGTGTGGAGAACCCTTGGAAGACTCAAAATGAGCTTCCTACCTGACCCAGTCATACCACTCCTGAGTATATACCCACAAGACTCATCCTACCACAGAGATACACGCACAGCCATGTTTATTGCAGCTCTCTTCACAATAGTGAAGAGCTGGAATCAACCTAAGTGCCCTTCAACCGAGGAGTGGATAGAGAAAATATGGTACATTTACACAATGGAATTCTATACAGTGGTAAAGAAAGATGGCATTGGGCTGGGAGGATAGCACAGTTATTAAAGGCTGAGGCTAAGAATTTCAAAAAAAGAAAGATGACATCATGAAATTTGCAGGTAGATGGATGGAACTAGAAGATATTATGTTAAGTGATGTAACACAGTCCCAGAAAAACAATGAATGTTATCTCTTCATCTGTGGATGCTAGCACCAGGTACCTGGTTGTAGGGCAGGCTGAGCAATGTTAATGTTATATTCCTTGTGATTTGAAAACAACTGTGCTCTTATATTGCCAATCCCTTAACAGGTTCTAGAATTAACCTACCATTTAAAAAAAAAATCACTCCCACCCATTTCCCCATGTAGTGGGACCCCAGTTCACCCCTCAGTGCTGGAGTACTCAGTTCAAGCAACAAAGCCCCAAAGGGCCTGCACAGCCTAAGTAAGTCAACTTTTTCTTTTTGAGAAATGATCTCCCTATAGCCCTAGCTGGCCTGGAACTCACTCTGTATATCAGGCTGGCCTTAAAATCAGAGATCCACCTTCCTCTGCCTCCCAAGTGCTAGGATAAAAAGTGTATGCCACCATGCCTAGCTTAAAGACGTTTTTTGTTTTGTTTTGTTTTGTTGTTTGTTTGTTTGTTTGGTCTTTCTGAGACAGAGTCTCTCTGTATCCCCAGCTGGCCTTGAACTCACAGAGATCCACCTGCCTCTGCCTCCCAAGTGCTGGAAATACAGGCGTACACCACCAGGCCCAGCTAAAGAGTTCTTAGCCACCATGTGGGTGCTGGGAATCGAACCCAGGTCCTCTGCAAGAGCAGTCGGCACTCTTAACCACTGAGCCATCTCTCCAGCCCCAGTAAGTCAGCTTTAACTGGACAAGGAGTTTGGGTATCTTAGGTACCCAGAGCATAGTCTAACAAGGACAAGGTGCATCCCCCTGGCTTCACAGGCTCCTCTCTTAATTGAAAGACATGCTGCAATGGGAGGTCCTGGACAAGAGGTTATGTTAAGTGCAGTGATGCAGTCCCAGAAAAACAAATGATGAATGGTATCCCTCATCTGTGGATGCTAACACCAAGTACCTAGTTGTAAGGCAAATTAAGCAATGTTAATATTATGTTCCTTGTGATCTGAAAGCAACTGTGCTCCTATATTGTGAATCCCTAAACAGATTTTAGAATCAACTCATCATTTATTTTCAGACTTTAGAATTTTGGTATATGGGTGGAGGATATGTGTGCATATTTTAGAGTAATATAAAATCAAAATGGAAAATGTGAATGCTGAAATATGACTTGGAAATACCATACAGTTTGTTTTCAGATGACATAATTTAAGTATAGGTGTGACATATATACATCTGTATATATGTATGTATATATATATATATACATATATATGCATACGTTGAAATAATACAAGTCGGAGGGAACAACAACAACAAAAGAACTGGGCTTGGGGCTGGAGAGATGGCCTAGCGGTTAAGAGCACCGACCACTCTTACAGAGGACCCGGGTTTGATCCCCAGCACCCACATGGCGACTGAGAACCATCTGAAACTCCAATTCCAGGAGAACTCCAGTTCCAGGGGAATCCGACACCCTCTTCTGACCTCCATGGCATTGCACAACACGGGTGCACAGACCTACATGCAGACAGTACATTCATACACATACCGAAAAAAAAAAGTTAAGAACTGGGCTAAAAAAAAGTAAAACAAAAACAAAAACAAAAAGAACGACTGAAATAGTGAAGTTCTCCCAAGGACAATGATCCTCTGGAAAACCTCTGGAAAGAGTCAGAGAGGGATGCAGAAGATGTGTGGCAGAGTGCATGGACTCGGTGGGGTAGGGGGCATGGAGGGGGAAATGGGTCTAAATTGAATTGAGAAATGTATGATGTATGAAAAAGTTTAATAGCAATAAAAAATATATTTAAAAAAACAAACGAAAAAAGTGTGTTCTGAGGATCAAATTCCTGTCTTCACTGACTGAGCCATCTTCCCAGCACATTAGAACTTATCTGATGGAGCTGCAAGATAATTCAAAGACCTTAAAAGAAAAACCAATTGTCAAAAAAGAAAAGAAAAACAAACTGTCATTTCAATCTATACACTTATATACTTACTTTTTTTTTTTTTTTTTTTGTATTTATGAGACAAGTTCTCCCTGTAGCCCCAGCTGGCCTGGAACTAGCTCTGTAGACAAGCCTGGCTTTGAACTCACAGAGATCTGCCTGTCTCTGCCTCCAGAGTGCTGGGATTAAAGGTGTGTGACACCGTACCCAGCTTAAAGATGGTTCTTAGCCACCACTTGGGTACTGGGAATTGAACCCAGGTCCTCTGCAAGAGCAGTTGGTGCTCTTAACCACTGAGCCATCTCTCCACCCCTGCACTTATATACTTTCTAAACGTGAGGCTTGAAAGAAAGCTAACATAAAAAAATAAAAAAGAAAGAAAGCTAACATCATAGTGTAACCCCTTGATAATATTTTCCTAATAACTGTGTCGTTAAAAGACTGCATTGTTTTGAGTTATGAAGGACACTGTAATTTAAAATGTTGATGTCTCACCCTTTTTATTTGGAAAGAGAAAGCACAATTCATTTGAATATTTCTGAACAGTACTATACCTCTCTGCTTCGTCACAGATGTCTACTCCTTTCTCAATTTTTGTGATATAAATAACTGAAAGCATAACTAGATTCAGCATTCATCTGCTAATTTGAAAAAGGGGGAAAGAGTCTGTGGTGCCATTCATGTCCTCTCCCTTTCCTACTTCAATTTAATGTACAAGCAGCGAGTGTAGGGTGGGGACTGTACCAGGAACTGGAGACATTCAAAGTCAGAATACAGTCTAGTTGCCATCCCGTGAATACAGTTCAAAGTGGCAGGTGACCCAGAAGGAAGGAAGGAAGGGAAGGGGCAAAGAAAAAATGGTAGGAAGGCACAGGGCAGAAGGTCTAGATACCAGGCGGCCCCTCAGTGTGAGGCCTTGGGAAATTTTAACTTCTGAAACTCAAAGCAACTCAAAAAAATTTTATTGAAGTCAAGAAACATTTTGCATATTAAAAAAACCCCATAAATTTCATCTAGGACCTTTCCATTACTTATTTATAGAGACAGAACTAAGATTCAATCCTTGAGCTGGGTGTGGTGGAGCACGCCTTTAATCCTAGCACTCGGGAGGCAGAGGCAGGCGCCATCTTTGTGAGTTCAAGGCCAGCCTGGTCTACAGAGTGAGTTCCAGGACAGCTGGGGCTACAGGGAGACCCTGTCTCAAAAAGACAAAAAATAAATAAAATAAAATAGACGCCAACTGCACATCAGCAAGTGATGTCTCAAAACATTTTTTCATGCTTACACCAGGTCTTCGACAACAGGGACTTACCACCTTTCTCCTTGCAGATATCCCATTTTTATAGGCAAAGGCCTTTATAATTTGGGGGGCTTGGATCCCCCAGCTAACATCTCCTTGGCAGAATAATCCATTGCTAATATCAGAGCTCTCCTGCATTAATATATTTTGCTTAATTACACAGCTTATAAAGACTTTACTATTATATTTGGCTCTAATTTACAGTTAGGGAATGACTTCAGTACCATCATGTTTCTCTTTTTCCTNTTGTAGGGTGTGCACAAGAACCAGCAGAAAACAGTGTGTGGATTGCAAAGCTCCTAGACCTATTCAGAATCCCACACTATGGGGGCTGGAGAGATGGCCCAGCGGTTAAGAGCACCGACTGCTCTTGCAGAGGACCAGGGTTTGATCCCCAGCACCTACACGGCGGCTGAGAACTGTCTTTAACTCTAGTCTGACACCCTCTTCTGACCTCTGCAGCACTGCACGACACGGGTGCACAAACCTACATGCAGACAGTACATTCATACATATACAAAAATAAATAAAAATTAAAAAAAAGTTGATCTTAAAAAAAAAAATCCCACACTGCTTGTGGCTAATTAAAGCATCATAAGTACCTTATAATGATCAGACACTCAAAATGATAAAGAAGCTATCTGTGTTTTATTTTTTAATTTTTTTTCAAGAGCCAATATTTTTATTATTCTACTTATAAAATATCCACACCAAACAAGTTTACAGAGATGGAAAGCAAATAAGAGGTTGACGAAGCTAGATGATGAAGGGTAACAGCAAAAGCCAAAGAGCAGGACTCCTTTAGGGCTGATGAAAATGTTTTAAAATTGCTTGTGCTAAGCCCTGAGGTGATAGATCTGTGAATACACTAAAGCCATGGGATCCTCTGCTCAAAAAATCTGCAGTCAAATGCTCTACCTCTAAGACATACATCCTCTTACTCTAAATATCTGAATATGGGCATTGACTTATTTCTCAACAAGTGTGCTCTTTATTTTGAAAGAAAAAAAAAATAAAAAAAAAAACCAGACAGGTGGGGTGGGGACAGTATTTATGTATATGGGACAAGGTGGCCTTGGACTTGAGGCTATCTGTGTTTTAAAATGAAACAATGAGGAGGTGTAGCACTGACAAGCAGTGTGACAGCCGAGCAGAGCACCTATTAGAAGACAAGCATTTGAGGGGCTGGAGAGATGGCCTAGCGGTTAAGAGCGTCGACCGCTCTTACAGAGGACCCGGGTTCGATCCCCAGCACCCACATGGTGGCCAAGAACCGTCTGAAACTCCAATTCCAGGAGAACTCCAGTTCCAGGGGAATCTGACACCCTTTTCTGACCTCCACAGCATTGCACAACATGGGTGCACACACTTGTATGCAGACAGTACATTCGTACACATACAGAAATAAAAAAAAAATTAAAAAAGGACAAGCATTTGAAAGAGAAACCCTGGGTAGCAGCCTGCACATCAAAAGTTGCTTCAGCCTGCCAGGCCTGGCATGACTCCTTCCCTCTATACAGGTCCTATACAAAGCTTCCAGAGGACGCTGCTCAGCAAGGTCCACTTTTCATCACTAACCACTCTTCTACTGCTTGGGTTGTGTGTCACTTCACATTTTGGCTCAGAAACATGTTCAACAGATCAACCCTACATGCACACATATTCACTTTTTTCATATAAAACATATTTAATGACTAAATTCTATAAGACAAAAGATAATACAAGGAATGCTTTAACAAAATTTATACTTTTTCATACAAATTATTAAATTCAATATTTTTATATAAGACTTACTAACTTGAATATACTTAAAATATCAATGGACTAAAGCATTCAAACATAATCCAATATCACCATTTCAAAAGTTTTTGGTTTTTATGTAATCTTTTTTTAATTAATTTTTCTTTTTTAATTGTTTATTGATGATTTGTGCATTTCATACATCATTCTTCAGTCCAATTTAGACACACTCCCCTCTCCCTGCTCCCCACCCCACCCCAGTTCATGCCTTCTGCCAAACGTGTCTTGCATCTTTCTCTCAGTCTTTCCAAAGTTTTTCACTGCAGAGGCTTGTTGTTTGGGGCAGAATTGAACTGTATCAGTCAGTTCTTTGACCCAGTCTTTTTGTTGTTGTTCTCTCCCCTTTGTATTGCTCCAACAAATGCCTATATAAGCATATGTATCAAAATTCTGACCTCTGAGAATAAACTGTATGTTAATTCCAAAATATGTTTAGGCATTCACATTTTTTTCCTCTTTAATTTTATATTACTCTAAGATATGAATACGTACCTTCCACCCATATACAGTAATTACCAGAAGTGACATATTCACTTTTTTTATGCAACTCCTCTTAGCTTCCAGGGGAAAACTGCTTCATAAAGAGGGTCAACCTGGAACTACCTCCAAATATTAGCTTTGCGATCCACAGACCATTTTCCGCTGGCTGCAGTGCACAGCCCACAACACCATGTCAGTCTGTATTAACTGTTCTATGCTTAAGGGTTGAAATATCATTCTTTGAAGTCAAATTTGTGCTGTCAAAGAAATATGCAAAATAAACACAAATTATAAGGAAACCCTAATTGTCCTTCTTATCCAACTAATTTGTGATTCTTTCATACTTTGAAAAGTTAAAAATAAATCTGCATTCCCCAAAACTATTATCAGTATGACTTAAGTCATTTCTGACCAATATAACATTTTTCAAAACTGGGTTATCTGTACTATAAAAGTAATGGACAAAAGACACTGGGCTAAAGTCCAGGTAAAATGTACAAGAGACACTGAAGATTCCAGAGGTATTTCTTACATTTATTGAGCATTTAACAATGTGTCAGACACTGTGCTGGAGCCAGAGATAGTTAAATATGGTACTTGGCTTACATACCCAGTGCTCGGGACAGGGTGAGCAGGTAAACAATTGTATAACAATGAGCTCAGTGCAGTGCCAGAAATCTCTGCCGAGTGCTCTAAGCACCTGTGCAGGGCGTCAGGCGCTCCAAGGCCATACGCCTGCACAAGAAAAGAAGTCCTAGGTTCTCCAAACAACACAGAGTGACTGAAAAAATATCGGTCACTCAGAATTCCTTACACTGATTTGCCATTTCCCTAGCACTGATCTTTTACAGTAAAAATTGGTGTGGGCTTACTGTTACACACAGAAAATTGTGATTATGCCCTAGTATATTTAACACTTTTTAAGATTTTTCCCTTCAAAATATTTCTGTAAATTTAATTTTCTGCACTTAAGTGCTATTGTGGTATACTACCACTGGCTCTCAGTCATTAATTTGAATTACCAGAAACATGTCTTGCATTCTTTCCCAGTCTAAATGCCATTTTGGCAACTCTATGTTTGCTTTTAGTTATAAGTCTATCTTTTTTTTTCCTTTCTTTTTTATTTATTTATTTATTTTGGTTTTTTTGAGACAGGGTCCTCCTTATAGCCCCAGCTGTCCTGGAACTCGCTCTGTAGACCAGGCTAGCCTTGAACTCACAAAGATCTGCCTGCCTTTGCCTCCCAAGTGCTAGGATTAAAGGCGTGTGCCACCACGCCCGGCTCTTTTTTTAATTTTTTAATTTTAATTAAAAAAATTTTTTTATTTATTTCTGTATGTGTATGAATGTACTGTCTGCATGCAAGTCTGTGTACCTGTGTCGTGCAATGCCGCAGAGGTCAGAAGAGGGTCTCGGATTCCCCTGGAACTGGAGTTCTCCTGGAATTGGAGTTTCAGACGGTTCTCNTGGGGGGGGGTCTCTTTTGAGACAGGGTCTCCCTTTAGTCCCAGCTGGCCTGGAGCTCACTATTGTAAACCAGGCTGGCCTTGAACTCACAGAGATCCACCTGCCTCTGCCTCCTGAGTGCTGGGATTAAAGACCTGTGCCAACCCCACCCCCAGACCCCCACCCCCACCCCCGGCTCCAGCTTCTTAATTCCCATCTCACTTAATCTTTCTGAAAAACCTCTAGACTACCTACCTGCCTTGCTGAAGATAAGGAACAGCTTTTCAATGTCCCAAATCTTTTGTCAAGTAGGGAACAGTCGGTGCTCTGAGCTGCCTGCTTTCTATAGGAGAGAGGATAAAACCCACCACTGGCCACTGCCTAAAGACAAGACCCCAGGAAAGTCCGCATCAGTGAGCACTGCTGCTAAGTGGCACCTGTTTTCTAGTTGGTCCTGAAAAACCCTCAAGCAGAAGCAGCCTGTGCAGCTCACCCTGTCTTCACACTGCCATACAGAAGCCACGTCTCCCTTTCTCTGGTCTGTGTTATTGTACCTCTTGCCTGATTCTGCCACACAATACTCTCACTCTCTTGCCAATCCTAAAATCCCACTCTGAAATCGGTGTCCCCCCAAGTTTTCTGTCATCCACTGTGTCTCATTTCCACAGCCCTTGAGGAACTGTGGGCATCATTTGCTGGCAGGTTCCCAGATCCTTTGAGACTTACTCATCTCTGACACTCCAGCCAATGAAACCAGGCCCTTGGGAAGAAGAGCTGCAGACACAGACTGCTGGCTCATGCTCTCTCATGTGCTGTGAGCAGGACCAGAGGCTGCGGCTGGCCTGGCTGGCTCATGTGGCCTGTTCCTTCTCCCCAAAGCTTCCTGCAGTACACTGCCCAAGCAGGAATCCCCATCTCGACTTTGTAACTTGGGAGACATTAAGAGATAAGATACTTGGTGTTTCATGGCCAGTGGCTCTCAAAGTCCAGTCCTGAAGTCAGCAACGTCCAGTCCCACCCAACAACTTGTAAGCTATGAAGACTCAATGGGAAGTGGTCCAAGTAGGGCCTGCAGTCTGGGTGGGCACGCTTCCCAAGAGATTCTGATGCGCTGCTCTGAAAACTTGCATTTGCTCAAAAGGCAGTGGAATGCTGGAATCTGGAGGACAAAAAGCTTATGCTTCAGGTGCTAGAGAGATGGAGCAGAAGAGGGAAGGCTCAGCAGACGGGAAACGAGTAACAAACATGAATACAGAAGAAAGGCCAGGGCGAAAGGTCCTTTGGGCATATTTGATACATAATCATTTCCCACAGTGTAAAAAAGAAAGCAAAGCTTTATTCCATAAAATGTTTGATAACAACAAGGAAATTAAAAGGGGGAGGGGCATTTGCAGAGTTAAAACTTGTATATATTTAGCATGCTTACATGCTGATGCTATCTTGTAAAACCTCCTGATCCCAGACCAATTGTCCTGTCAGGCAGTTGAGATGTATCACTTAACATCTGGCTATTCCCAAGAGGCCAAATTTTGAAGAGACAGAAACAAGCAAAGCTTGGTAAGAAACAGTAAACCCTTTTCTCTGTGAATGAAACCTACTTTGATATGGCAGAGTTAAAAACACTATGCTCAAAGGCCCAGCTTTTAATCAGAAAGTAAACGCAATCCACATGCCATGTCTAGGAAATGGATTGTTCCTCAGTTCCTTAGAGCCCATCAGAAGTCCAAGAGATCTGAATGAGAAAGAGACACACGAACAAGTGACTAGGTGAGCAGTTTCCAAACAGATTGCAGGTGTCTGTGGGTGTTTTTATTTATTTATTTATTATTTATTTATTTATTTATTTTTTCTGTACGTGTATGAATGTACTGTCTGCATGCAAGTTTGTGCACCCGTGTCGTGCAGTGCCATGGAGGTCAGAAGAGGGTCTAGGATTCCCCTGGAACTGGAGTTCTCCTGGAATTGGAGCTTCAGACGGATCTCGGCCGCCATGTGGGTGCTGGGGATCGAACCCGGGTCCTCTGTAAGAGCGGTCGGTGCTCTTAACTGCTAGGCCATCTCTCCAGCCCTATTTATTTTTTATGTGTATGAGTGTACTGTCTACGTGTAGGTTGGTGCACCCGTGTCGTACATGCCGCAGAGGTCAGAAGAAGGTGTCGGATTCCCCTGGAACTGGAGTTAAAGACGGATCTTAGCCGCCATGTGGGTGTTGGGAATCGAACCCGAGTCCTCTGCAAGAGTAGTCGGTGCTCTTACCCGCTGAGCCATCTCTCCAGACCCTGTGGGTGTTTATAATACACAAGAAAATTAGTATTTTCCTTTGTAGTTATTTTAATTAAAAAAAAAAAAAGTTCATGCCGGGCGTGGTGGCGCACGCCTTTAATCCTAGCACTTGGGAGGCAGAGGCAGGTGGATCTCTGTGAGTTCAAGGCCAGCCTGGTCTACAGAGTGAGTTCCAGGACAGCTGGGGCTACAGGAGACCCTGTCTTGAAAAGACAAAAAAAAAAAAAAGTTCAATATTATGGACTGGTGATGAGACTGTATGGTCCCTACCTAGCCAGGCACTGAAGGGAACAGGAAGAGTCATAAACTCTTAAAAAAAATTTTTTTTATTATTTTATGTGTGTGAATGTATTGCTTGCATGCATGTAAGTGCGCCATGGCATGCAATACCCTTGAAGGTCAGAAGAGGGTGTCAGATCCCCTGGAACTGGAGTTACCAATGGCTGTTAGGTGCCATGTGGGTGTTGGGAATTAAACCCAGGTCCTTTGCAAGAGGAGCCAGTGCTCTTAACTGCTGAGCCATCTCTCCCAGTCCCGTGAATCATAAACTCTTGCTGTCTGCTTGCTTACTAAATATGCACTGCATGCATGCCGGGTAAGTGGGCTTCTGAGTTGTATGTCTAGTTTAACTAGATTAACCACATAAAATGGAGAAGTGGTTTTTAAAAGTCACTGTTGAAAAAGCAAAAATAAAAACTACTCATATAAAACTAATAAAATGGTAGAAACGACATTCCCCAGACAGATTCTTCACCAACATCACAAGGTAAGTACAAAGATGATCTGATCAGACCTGACAGAGGCCCCAAAGAGTGAAGCTATCAGAAAAAAAAATGACCACAACTGCATAAATATGGACTTATAGGTACAATCGTGAATTAAAGCACTATACCTTCAGGTGTTATTATGTATTATAAATTCAACTGATTACCAAGACACCTGAAACTGCTATTTTGCTGTCATTTTGTGTTTCCACAATTCTCTCATCTGAGTTTATTTTATAATGCATGCCAATGGCATGGCAGTATATGATATATATAAAAACAATAAATGTATAAGAATATATTTATTGGAATGCTTGTTTAATTTTATTTTTATTGACAAAGGAACCTACTTCAAGAAAACTTGGTAGGTGTTATCTTTGTATAAAAAGAACTTCATATTAATTCAGTTCTGTAAATGTTTAAAGTTTATAGACTGATGGTAGATCCCAAATTGCCAACTTAATGAGATCCAGAGTCTCTTGGGAGATGAGCCTCTGGACGTGCCTGAGGGGTTATCTTGATTAGGTTAACTGAACTCATCTGCCCACTGTGGGAGGCTCCATTCCTGGATTGTAATCCTGGGCTGTATGAAGAGGAGAGTGAGCTAGCACAAGCAATCATGTCTCTGTTTCCTAAATACAGCTGCCTAAAGCTCCTGCCACATGATCTCCCTGTGGGGATGAACTCTACCCTTTTTTCCTTTATGTTGTTTTGTCAAAACATTTTATCATACATAACAATAAGAAATGTAAACCATGTATAGGTAAATATTCTTTTTTTTAAAGAATGGCTTCTTAAAAATCATTTATTCATTTATTTATTTGTGTATGAATATACTGTCTGCATGTAGGTTTGTGCATCCGTGTCATGACTCGGAGGTCAGAAGAGGGTGTCGGATTCCCCCAGAACTGAAGTTAAAGACGGTTCTCAGCCACCATGTGGGTGCTGGGGATCGAACCCAAGCACTCTGCAAGAGCAGTCAGCACTCTTAACCGCTAGGCCATCTCTCCAGCCCGGTAAATATTCTTAACTTAATTTTCTTTAATATTTATTTATTTATTTATTTATTTATTTATTTATTTATTTATTTATTATTTTTCATGTGTATGAAATGTACTGTCTGCATGCAGGTCTGTGCACCCATGTTGTGCAATGCCACGGAGGTCAGAAGAGGGCGTCGGACTCCCCCAGGACTGGAGCCAAAGACGGCTCTCAGCCGCCATGTGGGTGCTGGGGATCGAACCCGGGTCCTCTGCAAGAGCAGTTGGCGCTCTCAACTGCTAGGCCATCTCTCCAGCCCCAAGCCCGGTAAATATTCTTAAACTTGAGAAACTTCATCGAAATGATTACTCCATAAACAAACTCTATCTGGCTGTGATTTGTAGAATGCAATTCTAAGGCTAACACATTGCCAAACACCAGGTATAGAATGCTACCAACTGCTTTTTCTTGTCGGAATGTTTGGATCTGAAGTGCTGAGTCAGAATTCTCTGAATGTTGTGATGACTACAAGTCAGGGCAGAGAAAGGGTAATTCTCAATCTCTTGGCCTGTCCTTTTATCAAAACCCACAGGGATGCTAATGAACCCTGAGTATAGTTCATTAGATTCAAGGATGGGCTCTGTTGTCAGACAAACATGGAACAAACAACACTGTTGTGGCAATACACAACTTTCAGTCACAAAGAGAGAGGTTGTGAGAAATAAAACAAAACAGAAACAAAGAGCTTGGCACACACATTAAACTATTATGCTTAATAACTCTCAACTTAAAGCTGCACCTAGAACATCCGGACCTCCTAACAGATTTTTATTTTTCTTGCTGTGTCTCAGGTGCATGCTTCAAGGCAGCATGTCACAGCACTAGTTTACAGAATAACCAACTCAAGTGTGGTCCTTGTACTGGCAGCATCAGACAAGCTTATTAACATATGGAATGCCAAGCCTTGTGCCAGCCCCAGTGAATTAGAACCTGCCTTTTTTTTTTTTTTTTTTTTTTTTTTTTTTTTTTTTTTTTGGTCTTTTTGAGACAGGGTCTCTCTGCAGCCACAGCTGTCATGGAACTCACTATGTAGACCAGGCTGGACTTGAACTTACAGAGATCCACCTGCCGCCTGCCTCTGCCTCTGCCTCCTGAGTGCTGGGATTAAAGGCTTACCAGATACTTGTTTAGCACATTTTTAAGTGAGGCAGCAGTCTAAAGAACTCACTGTCAGAATTGGTGGCTATAATGTGGTAAAATGCAGGAACACAACTCTGGTGATCCCAAGCAGTACTGACTGGCTTTTGTCTGTGTACCCCCCCCCCCAGCTCGTTCCTGTGAGACTGTCTGGCCTTTTTCTGTGTACCCCCCCCCCCCCGCTCTTTCTGTGAGACAGGGTCTCCCTGAAGCCCCACCTGTGCTGGAACTCACTCTCAGGCTGGGCTGGATCTTAGAGAGATCTGTCTGCTTTACAGTTCCACCCTACTTTATTTGGGGGGGTCCTTTTTGAGACAGGGTCTCCCTGCAGCCCCAGCTGGCCTGGAACTCATTATGTAGACCAGGCTGGTCTTGAACTCACAGAGATCTGCTTCCCAAGTGCTGGGATTAAAGGCATGTACCACCACATGCCCGGCCTCTACTTGAGTCACTGTAACCTACTCAGCATCTGCAAACAATGACAATATGAAAACTGCTGAGTAGTGAAAGATAAAAACAGCCCAAGCCTCAGTCTAGTCCGTAGCTGTCACTTAGAACAGCAAAGTCTGGCACAGAGCAATCAAGAGCCTCCTGCGTTCTGTTCTGTCAGTTGTCCAAGCATTTAAAAACAAGCAAATTCAGGATCAGATGACCACTGATGGAAACTGGTTTTTATGTTGTCAACATCAATAGTTCTTCACTTGCAGTCAGCTGAACAGTTGAACTTTTCACAAACTGCCTTTCCATCTAAATTTTTAAAATCACTTTCTATAAGTAAGACTGCTTTTCGGGTGACTGACCATATTAAGTTGTTGCAGCAAGTAGCCTCATCATGAAGGAGTGGCCTCAACTCTTCAGGGACAAGCACAAAAGCTGCTGCTCTTTTCTTTACAGGGCTTACTCCTGAAGAGAGGGGAGATGAGCAAGTGCTGTCAGTTCACTCTAGAGGTAGCACTGGGCGACTGGGCATGGGGTAGGAGGTGCACAGGGAGCTTAGCACACTAGGAGCCTGCTTGCTTTGAGTTCCCTTTGAAGGACCTCTGAGATCATTACCCACAGACGCTGTAGGCAATTTTTCAATTTCACAGAGCTACAGACTACAGGTTGCCACAGTACCAACTCTAAGACCTGCTAATATGACCCCTAATGGTCAGCTGAGGCTCTGTTCCACTGTCTCTACCTACAACATGGGCTGGCAGGAACTCCTGACTGCAGTATCAGGAAGAAGCAGCATGGAAGCTGCAGGCAAAGTTTGGTTTGGTTTCCAAGACATCTGCAAGCATTCTACTGGACAGCTAGGACTGTACCGAGCCTTCACTCCACCAGGGTTTCCATAAATGGCTCTCAGATACAGACACTAGTTTCTGGTTATCTTCTAAGCCACGTTCTCCATATTCCTGTGATTGCTCTCCATCTGGTTGTGAGTTTCTATCGAAATTTTATCTTCTTGTTGAGAATCTCTCTCCTATTATACAAGCAGATTCTAACCTTCCATTAACTACATTAGCTAAAGAATCCCATGCTGATCACTACCTCTACTGATGCAATGTAAGAACAATGGAGACCACAGCTGGGCAGAGCAGAGCAAGCACTCCACTGAGCTCTCAGGCTTCTGTGCTCATACTTAAGGAAGAAACCACACTACTGCTTAGAAGGAAGTTAAAAAGCAAGGAACCAAACTCCTCATATTTATAACTAGGTGAAGCATTTAAGTTTTATTGCAATGTGTCTCTGCATATGTAAGAAAGAAGACTAGGTGAGGATGAGGATGCCACCCCCATGGAACCCCGGTTATCTGTGGGTTAGACAAACCCTAGAACAATTCCATCTTTGCAAATCTCAATGAGCTTGGTATAAATTATTATGATGAAACTTACAGCAGTTTGCAAAAATATTCACAACTCATCTCCTGCCTTAGGATTTGACTTTGTGGCTCCAACAATTAAGAAACCGCCTATTTCTCTCCCACTTGAATTGTGGCATTGGCCAGCAGAAAAGAGGATATGACAGTTTCTAAATCAAAACTCAAGAGCTCCTCATGCATCTGCTCACTTTCCCGCATCTTCCTCTTCTTTGGCCACCTTCTCCCATATGCACACCTGAATCTGACCAACTGCCAGGGAAACAAGCCCAGGCTAGCCTGATGGTTAAAGAGAAACATATGGCTTAGTTGCCCTGCATTCCAACTGACTGGCCTGTTAATCTCAGAGCGGACTGGCAGCTGACAGGAGACATTACTGAATCTATTAAGACCAGAGGAATGGCCTACTTTAACACTGGACAGCCTCTGTTACACAAAATTTTGAGTGAAATATTTGTTTTAGGTCCTAAATTTCTGGAATGTTGGTTATAGTTCAATATATTAACAACAACCATTACAAAATTTAGCTTGGCAAGTTACAAGATAACATAAAAATATTCTCCCATATATAAAATATTTGGTATGATTCAAAATGTGTCATGTAGAAGGTGGCCTCTCTACATACTTAGTCCTTCAGAACAGGGATCCAAACATACTCATTTCCAGGCTCCCAACAGGCAGCAGAGCACCACTAACAATGTGGAGGCTCAATACAGCGATTGAGCTAAATGACTGTCATGTAAAAGAAGTATGATTGCAGTGTATTTCTTTTTTTTTTTTATGATTTTTATGTGTATGAGTATACAGTCTGCATGTAGGTTGGTACACCCATGTCGTGCAATGCTGCGGAGGTCAGGAGAGGGCGTTGGATTCCCCTGGAACTGGAGTTAAAGATGGTTCTTAGCCACCATGTGGGTGCTGGGAATCGAACCCAGGTCCTCTGCAAGAGCAGTTGGTGCTCTTAACAGCTGAGCCATCACTCCAGCCCCGATTGCACTGTATTTCAAAATACCAGAATACCTTGCAATGAAACAGCCATATTACTTACTTTTTCTAAGCACCTGTTTCATCTATAACAACAATTGGGGGCTGGAGAGATGGCTCAGTGTTTAAGAGCACTGGCTGCTCTTGCAGATGACCAAGGTTAGATTCCCAGCACCCACATGGCAGCTAACAGCCATCCCTAACTGCAGTTCCTAGGGATCGGACAACCTCTTTTGACATCTGTGGACACTGCACAACACAGGTACACTTACATACATGCAGGCAATACACTCATATACATAAAATAAAATAATAAATAATTGGGAAAAAAACTAGTTTCCTCAGGTATAATTTCTGAGGCTGAAAGGCCAAACAGTTCATGGCATATCCTTGGGCATAACCTGGCATAAGAAAAGCCTCGTATTTCTTTTTTTTTTTATTTTTTTTTAATTTTTGTATGTGTATGAATGTACTATCTGCATGTAGGTTTGTGTGCCCGTGTCGTGCAATGCCCGGGAGGTCAGAAGAGGGTGTCAGATTCCCCTGGAACTGGAGTTCTCCTGGAATTGGAGTTACAGATGGTTCTTAGCCGCCATGTGGGTGCTGAGGATCAAACCCGGGTCCTCTGCAAGAGCAGTCGGCGCTCTTAACCACTAGGCCATCTCTCTAGCCCCCGAAGCCTCGTATTTCTATTAGAGTCACTGTTACCCACTCACTTTTCTCCTTCAAGGAAAATGTAAATAACCTACCCAAGGTTATTTTAATGTTGTTTTGCATCTAAACCATGGGCATGTAGCAGACAAACACATATACTTCATGATCACACTGAGTATACTCAGCATACATGAAACTAAAATGGCTTCTTACAGCCCATCCAAGTGTTAGTAACTTGGGTGGGGAAGGTGACTCAGTAGATGGCTGCACAATCATGAGAACCCGAGTATATAATCCTCAGAACCCACAGTAGAAGGAGAGAACCAAGTCCCAAACACTATACTCTAACCTGAACAAACATTCCATGACACACGTGTGACTGCATATAGATACATAATAATAAAAAATTTTAAACTTCATAAAAATTAAGGTGGAGAGCAATACCCCTACTGACCTCTGGTCTCCATATGTGCATGCACATGCACACATACACACTCCACTTCTGCTTATATTTTTCTCACCCTTGGTGTCAGGTGAAGAGTTTGGCCATGCTAAACTATGGAGTTAGACCACATACACAGAGGCTGAGGGCCATGAGGAGGGCTTGGTAAGCTCATTAGGTTCCAGCATCTGGATACTGGAATGAAGAGCCTTTGAGATGACCTCAGCACCACCCAACCACCATAACATGACAGATTCCTGGGTAGAAGTACCTGTAGGTATGCTCCTGAGGTCTTCAACAATATATTCCATGAATCCATGAATGATTCCTATTATTTCAGGCCAGTATGTTCTGGAGTGCTATGCTACACTGCTGCAAAAGACAACTAAAACTTACTGCCCATCCAAGAGTCAGGCAAGTGAGATCAGGCACAGGAGAGGGGGATGGAAGCTAGTCAGGGCTAGCTACTGCTACTCATCTGTTCCCCCATCACTATTTCTGCCTTGACGAGAGTCCATGGTGTTTCTGCTCTACCTCCTCCTTATCCCTTACTGGAACTCTAGCCCAAAACAGCAGAACATCAGGATCCTCCAATCTCATTAATCCCAGCAGGCCATGATCTCCCCTACTGCTGACCATGACAGGTATGTGGGGTTGTCATACTGTTCTTTTATTTTTCAAGGCTTCCAAGTTACCATATTTAATAAGATTTTTTTTTGTCTTTTTTTATTGAATCTTTGTGCATTTCATACAGAATTTCCAGAAAGGCTAAGTTACATCAGCCTGATACTTTTAACTACTATATATTTTAGAAAAGGCTCGGACAAAAGCTCAAGCAGCCTTGTATAAGAAATATGAGTCCCTGGGGCTGGAGAGATGGCCTAGTGGTCAAGAGCGCCAATTGGCCGGGCATGGTGGCGCACGCCTTTAATCCTAGCACTCAGGAGGCAGAGGCAGGCAGATCTTTGTGAGTTCAAGGCCAGCCTGGTCTACAGAGTGAGTTCCAGGACAGCTGGGGCTACAGGGAGATCCTGTCTCGAAAAGACAAAAAAAAAAAAAAAAA
>VZQC01011699.1:2101568-2140707 GCA_009823505.1 Rhizomys pruinosus
TCTTGCAGAGGACTGGGGGTCGATCCCCAGCACCCAACATGGAGGCTGAGAACTGCATTTAACTACAGTTCCAGGAAAATCCAACACCCTCTTCTGAAACTCCAATTCCAGTGAAGAAAAAACTCCAGCTCCAGGGGAAAATCCACCACCCCTTCTGACCTCCGCGGCATTGCACGACAACAGGTGCACAGAACTGCATGCAGACCGTACATTGTAACACTTTACACATACAGAAATTAAATAATCAACAAAATTAATTTTAAAAACACAAAAAAAAAAAAAAAAAAGAAATACGAGCCAGGCCTGGTGGCACATGCCTTTAATCCCAGCACTCGGGAGGCAGAGGCAGGTGGATCTTTATGGTTTAAGGCCAGCCTGGTCTACATAGTGAGTTCCAGGACAGCTGGGGCTACAGGGAGACTCTGTCTCAAAAAGACCAAATAAATAAATAAATAAATAAATAAATAAATAAATAAATAAGCACTCCCATAAAATACTGTGATTAGACACAATGTTATGACAAACTACTTTTTTTCCCCCTCAATCCTTCATAAGAATTTGGGAGGTTTCCCTCTGCTTGTATCCTTTGAATGGTTTGAGTAATAATGGTTTTAAGTCCTCTTTAAATGTTTTATAGAACTCTGCTGTGAAACCATCTGGGCCTGGGCTTTTTTTGGTTGGGAGGTCTCTGATTACAATTTCAATTTCTTCATATATTATGGGTCTGTTTAAGCCGTCAATCTCTTCTTGGTTAAGCTTTGGTGATTCCCAGGATTACAGATATTCATCCATTTCTCCTAGGTTTACCAATTTAGTAGTGTATAGGTTTTTGAAGTACTCCTGTATGATTGTGTGATTGTCTCGATCTTTTCATTGTCTGCTGTGATATTTCCCCTTTCATCATGAATTCTATTGATTTGGAGTTGCTTTCTTTCTTTTGGTTAACTGGACTAGAGGTCTATCTTGTTTATTCTTTCAAAGAACCAACTTTTGGATTCATCAAATTTTTTGGGGGGGGTCTTTTTTAAGGCAGGGTCTCTGTGTAGCCCCAGCTGTCCTGGAACTCGCTCTGTAGACCAGGCTGGCCTTGAACTCACAAAGATCCGCCTGCCTCTGCCTCCCAAGTGTTAGGATTAAAGGCGTGCGCCACCAAGCCCAGCTTCATTGATTTTTTTTTTTTGTATTGTTTTCTTTGTTTCTATTTCATCGATTTCTGCTCTGATTTTTGTTATTTCTTCCTGTCTATTGCATTTAGGGTTTATTTGTTGTTGTCTCTCAAGTGTTTTTAGCTGCAGTGCTAGATTGTTTATTTGTGCTCTTTCTTGCTTTTGTCATATAGTTCTTTTCCTAGCTTTTTATCTACTATAAGCTCATGGATAGCTCAATGTACACACACACACACACACACACACACACACACACACACTAAACCTGTGTGGTAGGTAGCACCTATAATCCCAGCTATCTGAGACCAGAAGCGAAAGGTCAACCTGGGCAAATTAGGGAGACTGTCACAAAAAGGGAAGGGGAAAGGCAAGAATTAAAAAATGTAAAACTCCATTACCTGCTTATATCTGAGAGCCAGAATTCTTTAAGTATTTTAATTAATTCTTTCAGAGTTTATAAAATATATTTTGGTTATATTCTCCTTTTCCCCAACTCCTCCCAGATCTACCCTCTACCTCCATATTCTCCCACCTGTGTCCTCTTTTTTTTTTTTTTTTTTCCTTAAAGCCCACTGAATCCAGTTTGCATTTTCCAAATACTCTTGGATGTGGGGACACCCCACAGAACATGACTGACCTGCCAGATGAGGGTCTAATTTTCTCTTATGAAGATTCTCAATAGCTCTTCAGCTGGGGTTGGGATTTCATATTCACCTCTTCCTCCATGCTGGGATCTTGTCTGGCTTGATTTGAACTTGAGCAAGTCTTATACAAGTGGTCATAACTGTTACGGGTTTATATGTGCAACTTCACTTTTATATTCAAAAAGCAAAATTTCCTTATTGATCCACCACCTCAGATTCTTACAATCATTCTGAAAAGGTCCCTGAGTCTTGGAAGGACAGGGTGTGACACAGGTATCACACTTAGGGCTGAGCACTTTGCAGTCTCTTATTCTCTGAACATTGGTTAGTTGTGGGTCTCTATTAATCACCGTCTACTGCAAAAAGAAGCTTCTCTGATGAGGGTTGAGGGATGCAATAATCTCTGGGTATAATGGTAAGTCATTGGGAGTTGGTTTAATACTATGTCCATGTATTAGTTACTTTCTGTTATGGTGATGAAACACCGGGACCAAGGAAACTTACAGAAGGAAGAGTTAATTTGGCTTAGTTGAAGAGGGATAAGAATCCATCATGGCAGGGAGGCACTGTGACAGAGGTAGCTAGAGTGAAAATCTGAGGATTCGGATCTTCAAACAGGCATAGAAAGCAGAGCAGGGGAGCCAGGCTCCAAGTCAGTAAGCTATCCACCCTCAAAGCCCATCCCTAATGATGCGTTTCCTCCAGCATAGCCATGCCTTCTAAAACTTCCATGACCCTCTCAAAAGAATGCCACCAAATGACCAAATGTTCAAATACTTGGTGTCTATGAGGGACATTCTCATTCAGACCACACAATCCACTCCCTGGTCCCAACAGGCTTATGAGTACATCATAATGCAAAATGCATTTAGTCCAACTTTAAAAGTCCCCCTAGTTTTTAAGAGTCTTAAAACTATTCAAAAGTCCAGAGTCCAAAGTCTATTCTAAGACTCAAGGCAATCTCTTAACAAAAAGCAAATTACATACTTCCAACATACAATGGCACAGAATATATATTCTCCATTCTAACAGGGGAAAACGGAAGCATAGTTTGGAATACAGGACCAATGCAAGACAAAAACCCAACAGGGAAAACACCAAACCCTGTAGCTCTATGCCTGGTGTCTTGGACTTTTGTTCCAAGGGCTTAGATGGCTTACCCCTTCAGTGTTGTTGCCTGCAATAGGCATCTCTCTCAGGATGGTACCACTCCCTGTATACAGCACTCCTTGGTAGATGTCTAACAGCTCTGACATCTCCACCTTGTAGTCTCCACTGCCAACCAAGGTTTTACCTTCACAGCCTCACACAATGGCCTCTCAGGACCTCTTGGCCTCCCAGGTGCTCTCTCTCTCTCTCTCTCTTTTTAAAGTTTTATTGAATATGTTTTAAAAACAAACATTAAAGCTGGGCGTGGTGGTGCACGCCTTTAATCTTAGCACTTGGGAGGCAGAGGCAGGTGGATCTTTGTAAGTTCAAGGCCAGCCTGGTCTACAGAGTGAGTTCCAGGACAGCTGGGGCTACAGGGAGACCCTGTCTCAAAAAGACAAAAACAAAACAAACAAGCAAAAAAAACCATTAAAACTATACACACACAAAGTTGGAACTTATGCTAATTATTATTTTTAAAGTTTCCTTAAACATTATATTATCAAACATTGGACTATTGTTCCTTTAAAGAATTACAGAGGTAAGTTCTGGGGTCTCTGGTCACAAAATCTTCATCAATCAATCAATCACTATGTAATTTTGTCACCATTTTCTTTCTTTTTGGTAAAAACATTTAAAATCAACTCTCTTAGAATGATTCAAGCATACACTATGAAATTATTCATTATGGCTACAATGTTGTACATTAGGTTCTAAGGGTTTCCTCATTTTGTTTAACTAAAAATTTGTAGCTTTTATCAGGTTTCTCATTCCCTGCTTCTACTGTATAAACCCATCCCTAAATAGCCATGTTTTATGTATGCTTTATTTTTTTAAATTTTATTTACTTATTTATTTTTGTCTTTTTGAGACAGGGTCTCCCTGGAGCTCTGGCTGTCCTGGAACTCACTATTTAGACCAGGCTGGCCTTGAACTCACAAAGATCCGCCTGCCTTGGCAGGGCCACCACGCCTGGCTATTTTTTTTTTTTTAATTTTATTTATTTCTGTATGTGTACTTGGTATTTAAGTTCTTTCCATTCACTTTGTAGGCAAGCCTGAGTAAACTGGTTAGACTTTCCCAAACTGTAGTTTGGAGAGCCTTTCTTTTTTTTTTTTTTATCATTCATTCATTTATTTGATTAGTTGAAAACACTGCAACTGAGGAAGCACAAAGCCCATAACTGTTAGGGGAAAAAGGGCTGGAAACTAGTATCTCCAGAGTGGTCAGGGTCCAGCCCAAGTCTACACAGGTTCCCTATGAATGAAATGGTATCCTGGACAGCTGCCGAGTTCCAAGCATGAGCTGGATACTTTACACAGGATATCCCTAATAAACACAGGGGGTCTGAGGTATCTGAATACACACACAGCCCTTACTCTGAATCTCCTTGAGTAGGGCTCTTTACTTCTGAGGAAAGAATCAAGTCATTAACGTTTTCTGTAGTCCACAATGCAGGAATCAGCAGTAACACTTCCAACATCTAGATATCCAAGGAGCAGCAGCTCTCTGAAGCTCACTGGTGCACTGATACTGGCTTTCCACCTGCCACTGGTGTAGAAGTCTGGGTTACAGATGTGAAGACTGGACTTCCATCAGGTTCCCAGTTTATAGGTAGCCATGGACTTCAGGGGCTCAGATGACTTTTCAACAGCACCATGAAGGTTCCAAGTTGAGTGGAGCTCAGTGTCCACACACAACAAATGAGTATCGGTGTCAGCACTGACAACCAGGTCCCCGAAGGGGAGAATATAAAAGCGAGGGTGCCATATGCCATAAGGATAAAAAAGCAAGAAGAAACCTGCCCTATGTACAGCAGTAGCATGAGTAGGTGAACGGGTAGAATCTGCAAGTATTTTCCTTGGTGGAGATGAGACCTGAAGTTGTGGCCAAAGCAATGCTGTTGCAAGCTCCAACACAGGTAAGCCATCAAGGGGATGTTAAAAAATAATAGCTGGATATTTCCAATTACAAATGTTAGACTGCCTTGCAGGAAATGTCCATTAACAAACATCCCAAAGGAAAAGCAGCAACCCAATGTTCCATCAACTATTTCACCAATAAACCATGGTCCTCCAGAGAGAATATGATGTAGTTTGTTATAAAAAGATATAGTGTTGCTGGGTGTGAACACTCCTTTAATCCTGGAGAGCCTTTCTTGCAGGTCTTGGGACACCAGGGGTAGGGGGAAGTGAGTTGCCATGGGTGTGGGGCATCTCCTAGGTGGAATCTTAATTACACTTGTATACCAAGATGTCCCTTAGTGTGAGTCCATCCACTGGAGCCTGTTCAGCCTAGCTAGCATCGCTCCCTTAAAGAAGACCAACTCTTCCTCACCCAGCAGTGATCACTATCAATAGTTCCTTCACTAAGATTGAAGCTTGCTGCTCACTTCCCTAGTTCTATGTTGAGTTTTTGTCTGATTTGAGTTTGCATGGGGCTTGTGCATGCTACCACCATTGCTGGAGGTTTCCTCTTAATTGGTCTAACCTTCTGAACAATAAACAATGGGAGTCTCTCTCCCAAGACACACCTTGGCTCCATTAAGCTCCCTAGTGCTCTTTTTCTCTCCAAACTATATATTTTGTATTTCTTTCTGCCCCAGTTGTTCTTTTCATTATAGACCTGCATAATACTCACCATTAATAACCATGGCACTGATTCAGTGTTAAACTGTCTTGAAATTTCCTCTGCCAAAAAAAAAAATACTCCATTACATTTTAATTTGTCAGGCAAGTTCTTTGGCCATGAGCAGATTATTTGCCAAAATATTTCAATTGCTGTTTAAGACTTTGCTCCCCTCTGAAACTATATTACCCTCAGCATTCTTTTCTTCAAGGACCCTACTAGAATGGTCCATTAATTTCTGTTTACAGAATTCAACCACTTTTCTAATCCAAACTTTCAAAGTCTTCAACATTCCTCCAAAACCAACATGGTCAGGTTCTTCACAGCAACACCCCACTCTCTGGTACCAACTTCTGAATTAGTTACTTTCTTTTACTGTGATAAAATACCATGACCAAGGCGACTTATAGAAGGAAGAGTTTATATGCTTTACAGCTCCAGAGTGACAAGAGTCCATCATGGTGGGGGGGCATAGTGGCTAAGGTGGTCAGAGTCTAAAGCTAAGCATTCACATCTTCAAGCAGACACAGGAAGCAGAGCAGAGAGACAAACTGTTGTGGGCATTCTTTTTTTTTTTTTTTTTAAATACTCTATTTTTTTTTAAATTTTATTTATTTCTGTATGTGTATGAATGTACTGCCTGCATGCAAGTCTGTGCACCCATGTTGTGCAACGCCGCGGAGGTCAGAAGAGGGTCTCGGATTCCCCTGGAGCTGGAGTTCTCCTGGAATTGGAGTTTCAGACGGCTCTCGGCCGCCATGTGGGTGCTGGGGATCGAACCTGGGTCCTCTGTAAGAGCAGTCGGTGCTCTTAACCGCTAGGCCATCTCTCCAGCCCCTGTTGTGGGCATTCTTAAAGACAGTCAGCAAGCAGCCCCCAAGCCTCAACCCCTGCTGACATCCTGCCAAACCTGTGAGGCCTGGGCAGGCGCCCAACTGTCTTTGATCCCTTAGGGAAAAGCTTCCCTTAGGGAAAATCTAGAACAAATGGCCTGGGGTCCTGCTTGTCTCAACTGCCTGCCCCAGCCCCCAATTGTGTGTGTGTCCCAGCCATGAAAAGATCTGTATAAAAAGCTTTGAGTTACAACATTAAAATTGGGTCTTTCCTCCCAGACTGTGAGTCCATTTCCTTTTCTCTCTGGGTACTTCTCACCGTTCCCTCCTCCTCCTTGCTGGGGCTTAAGCCTAGGGACTGTCAGCCTGCTGGCTAAGGACAATTCCAAGACTTGCAGCTTCCCAGAGCTGCGAGCCCTAGTCCAGAGAGGAAGAACATTTCGTGAACTGCAGCACATGCATAATGAGCATTTAAAGGACCACCAGACAATTATATTTAAGATGACAGATTGGAAGTATGCAAGCTAAATACACTTAAACCCTGTCCCCAGTGGTCTGCTTCCTCCAACATGGCTACAACTTCTAAAGGTTCCATGGCTCTCCCCAGACTGCCACCAATGGACCGAGTGCTCAAATGTTTGAAGTCTATGGGGACATTCTCATTCAAACCACCACAATCCATTTAACAGACTAACAGGAGGAAAACCTGAATTCTTTTTATGCTCAGCTTATATAGGCATAACAAGGCCACAGTTTTAGAGAAGTAACACCCTGAAAACTATAAAGCATATTAAAGACTGTTCTTAATAAACTACTTTGAGAAAATGTCACATTTTAGACCTGTTTTAAAACAAAAATATAATGAGTCGTAGGTGGTACCAGTCCTGAATAAATTCCCAGTTGAAAAACTGAGACCAAGAGCACTTACAGAATGCATCTTGGCACAGCAAGGCATTTCTACGTCCAGTGTGTTACTAGTGTTGGAAAAGAAGTGATGCTTCTGTAGGCAAATTTTATCTCCAAGATATTAAAAAGTAAAACAGTGGGGCTGGAGAGATGGCTCAGCAGTTAAGAATCCACAGCATTGCACAACACGGGTGCACAGACTTGCATGCAGACAGTATATCCATACACATACAGAAATAAATAAAATTAATAAAAAAAATTAAAAAAAAAATACTGGCTGTTCTTGCAGAGGATCAGAGTTTAGTTCCCAGCATCCACTTGGCAACTAACAACGAACCATAGCTCCAGTTCCAGGGGGATCCAACACCTTCTTCTGCCTCCTCAGGCATTGCATGCTCATGGTACACCCACATACATGTATGCAAAGCACTCACACATATAAATTAAAATGCTAAAGAAAAGTACAATGGCAAGTTTCTGAAGTCACATGGTGATGAAAGGGATAAAGTGTGCTGCCTAATTCCATGGCAAGCTCAACAGGAAACCCCTGGCTTCCCCCACTTATGGAAGTTGGGGAAGCTCTCTTCTCTCCAAAGAATTCTCATGTTAGAATATAGAGAACTGATCCTGGAAGACAGAGTACTCATCCTCTTTAAGGTTTATAACACTTGGGTATATAAAACTGGCTTTTATTCCCAGTAGAATCCTTATCAGTAATACCTCCAACATTTGTCATGCAACCATGTTTGAAATTCACTTCTAGAAAATATGTGGATTTACTTCTGATTGGCAGTGCATTCAAGCAGACCTCTGCCTTGTTGTTATTAACAGAATCCTAATGGATAGTCAAGAGATAGTCTATGCAATCAAAGCTCCCAAACAGCAGCTATATCCACAAGGAGATTGGCCTCTATTTCCAGAGTGAAATGTCTTTCTGAACAGAGGACCCTGCCTTTCTCCTGCCTGCTTGTCTCACTGACAAGTGCAGCCCCTACAACCTCAGCAAGACCTGCTGATCCATGCTGCCCATGTGAAGTCTATCTAGTCTCCAAAGATGAGACCTTTATCTTCAAAAAACTAAGTTGGGGGGGTAAATCCTGTCTACAATTACTAGAACATACTAGGGGCTTAATAAATATCTGCCAAATAAATGAACAATAAATCCTAAAAACATTCCACATTTTAAAGTAGCAGGTTGAGCCGGGCATGGTGGCACATGCCTTTAATCCTAGCACTTGGGAGGCAAAGGCAGGTGGATCTTTGTGAGTTCAAGGCCATCGTGGTCTACAGAGTGAGTTCCAGGAAAGCTGGAGCTACAGGGAGACCCTGTCTTGAAAAGACCAAAAAAAAAAAAAAAAAAAGGTATTAAAGTAGCAGGTTGATGAGTCCCCTAGGAAAAATCTACATTAAACAGAAGAGATACCTTCTGGAAGAATAAGGCTTGAAGATATTCAACTTTTCCATTATCATTTAATCAAATGTTCTTTCCTTGAAGAACATTAGCATCATTAAGGCTGGATACAGCAATACATAATGTACTTATTAAATGGGACTAAACTGCTTTACATACAAAACCACCTGGGAAGATAAAGACCACTGAACTGAACAACAGACCAGGTATGCCACATTCTGTAGCTTTAGGAAGTCTCTTGGCAGCAGTCTCCTTGGCTTCTATCTGTGGCTTTTTGCTGCATGCTGGGAGAACATCATTTAACTACCCTCAGCCTCCAGATAAGCAAACACCTGCGTCAAAGGGTTGCTACGATGATTCAACAAGCATATAAAGTACAGAACACCATCTGGAACTAAGACTACAGTGGTATAAACAGGCAGCACTGCTGTAGCTACTGTTACCATCATCGTTACTATGTTTTACTTACACTGAAGAACTCTCTGTGACCCTGTCTCAGCATTTCTTTTTAACTTTTTTTTTTTTCTTTTTTTTCAAGACAGGGTCTCCCTGTAGCCCCAGCTGTCCTGGAACTCACTCTGTAGACCAGGCTGGCCTTGAACTCACAAAGATCCACCTTCCTCTGCCTCCCAAGTGCTAGGATTAAAGGTGTGCGCCACCACGACAGGCTCAGCATTTCTTTATGGTTCAACATGCCCACATTCTTACTCATCCTTCAAGTTCTTTTTATCTAAATAAGGTCAAGCTGGTACTACATCCAACAGAAAATGCTATCAACAGTTCCAATTATTACTAAAAAAAAAAAATCTGGAGATCTCCTGAGACCAGTGGAAGGAAGAGCAGGAAGGCAGGTAGGAACTGGGTGCCTCAGCAAGGCTGATTGTTGATCCTTTAATCCAGCTGTCTTTGGCTTAATTGGCTTTTGTGGCTGTGGAGGTGGAGTTATCCTCCCAGCTGGTATTAAAGGTAGGGTTGTGTGACTCTTGAGATCTGAGATCTCCTTAGACCAGCGGAAGGTACCAGGGCACCAGCTAAAGAGCCCCCCCCAAACTGGGATTACAAAGGCATCTGAAGGAGGCAAGCAAAGCAAGCCTTCAACACAGTGAAGAGGCATTTAGGACTCACATTGAAATACAGGCAAGGAAAAGCCCATATGACAGGAACACGAAGAAGAGAGAACACAGGAAAGGGGCAGGATAATCTCACACCAAACTCTACCAACCCTACGGAAGACTCCTGCAGTAGAATCCCTCTGGGGATGCCCCAGGACACAGATATCAGAAACACAATTGGGAACATATTTAAAGAACTACAAGATTATAAAGAACAAATCAAAGAACTGAGAAAAGATAATGAAGAACTCAAGAAGGACCTAGAGAAAGAGAATGACAAACTCCAGAAGGAAATAGAAACACTGAAAAGATCCCATGCTGAAAAAGATAAGGAAACTAACCAGCGAAGCAAAGAGCTACAGGAAGAGATTGAGAAGCTCCAAAAAGAAGTAGAAATACGAAAGAAATCAGAAGAGGAAATGATAAAGGAAATCAAACACTCATCCAATCAAGAGGAAAGAAATGGAAAAAGCCTCAGAAGCAGAATGGAGGAAGCAGAACAAAGAATATCAGACCTGGAAGATAACACAGAACAACTAAAAACCTCAAGGAAAGATTATGAAAAATTTAAAAATACACAAAAGGGGAACAACCAGGAGCTGTGGGACTTTATGAAAAGTCTTTTTGATCTTTATGAAAAGATCAAACCTCTTTATCATAGGAAAGAGGAAGTTGAGAAGAATCCCAAGAGAATGGTATTGATGCAGATACTTCAACAGAATAATAATTGAAAACTTTCCCCAAACTAAAAAAAGGAAAACCAATACAAACTACTAAAAGAGCACATAGGAAATCCAAACAGACAAGATCAAAAAGAAACTTCACCAATCCATACATAGTTAAATGCTAGACACCCAAAACAAAGACAAGTCCTTTAAAAGCCACAAAGAAAAAAGTGACTATAAGGGAAAACCCTGTCAGAATTAACAACTGACTTCTCAGCGCAAACTGATGAAAGCAAGAAAAACCTGGACAAGCATTCCCAGTGTTAAGGGACAATAGATGCCAACCCAGGTATACTATACCCAGCAAAAATGTCAATGTCACGCAGTTGAAGCGATGAAAGAAAGTATACCTCTCCATGACATAAACACTGATGAAAGCAAATAACATCGTTCCAGATAAACCACAACCCTTCAGGAGATACGAAGACAATTCAAGAGCGTAAAGAAAGGAGCAACCAACCCCAGGCACCTAGATAAGAGAAATCATAAAAGCATAACTGGCAGAAGTAAAACCTAAACCACAAACTGCAATTGGATAACTAAGGCAAAAGGAAAGCAACACAAACCTTCAGTCATTAACCTGTAAATATTAGTGGACTAAATTCCCCCATCAAAAAACATAGACTCTACTGAGAGAGTTGGATTTGGAAACAGATATCCATCAATAATGCTGTCTACAAGAATTTACACATCGTTCCCTTCAAGGCACAGGCCATCACTTAAGTGAAATGGATGGAAAAAATTATTCAAGTAAATAGTAACTTAAAAACGAGGACAGCAGTTGTGCTTTTTAAGTTATTCACGAAAAAAATAGACCTTCAAAGTAAAAAAAATCAGAAGAAGACAAGAAGGCATTACTTTTTTTATTTATTTCGTAGGTGCCATTACATTTGGAACAATTCACAAAGAAATTTTCCCAAAGACTATTTGTAGCCACCACAAACTTGTACCAACTTTAAAGACAATTTCTCAGGGACCAAAGTCACAACACTAACCACAGTACACTCATAATAGGGGATTTCGATGAGCCGACCACTTGTGAAGTCCTTTGATAGCACAGGCAGAATAAACCACAGAGATTCAACCTGTGATAGTAGTCCAACAGAGACAATAGAATCGAGAGCCATGTCATCCAGACCAGACCAAATACCTATCATGCCAAATATAAATTACCCTCAATACCAGAGAATTCATTTTCTACTCACAGAACCCACCACAGAAACATTCTCCAAAATGTGACCACATAACTGGACACAGGAGAGAACCTCCACAAATCAACCAAAGAATTGAAGGATAAATGTCCATCATTCTATCAGACCACAGAGGCAATATAGCACACATCAACACCAAGGTATAAAGCCCTTACTGCTTTCGACAAGATATCACATGGAGACTAAACAGACTCAGTCTTGGAATAATGAACAGGGTCAGGAAGAGATAAAGAAAGAAAAGCATTCCTGGAAGGATGACAATGACACATAGAAGTACAACAAGCAAAACCTATAAGATACCTTAAAAGCAGTCCCAAAAAGAGAATTTATAGTCATGGGTGCCCACAGTTAGAAAAACAGAAAGAGTACAATGAATTATCTATACGCACTACGCTAAAGCACTTGAAAGGCAACAACAGTATGAACCTAAATGCAACAGACCAGGAAGAAATACAAAAATCACGAGCAGGAATCAATGAAATAGAAAACAAAATACAATACAAAAGTCAATGAAGACACAAAGTTGGTTCTTTGAAAGAAATAAACAAGATAGTATGTCAGCCCAAGTTAGCCACAAGAAAGAAGGAACAACTCCAAAATCAATTTTACAAAATCCGCGATGAAAAGGGAAATAGCACAACCGACGTTACGGAAAAGAGTCCAGAAACATCATAAGGGAAACTTCATGAAACCTGATTACTCTCATCTACGGAGTTTGAAAACCTAGAAGAAAGGAGTGAATACCTGAAATCCTGGATAATCACCAAAGCTCTAACCAAAGAGGTCGCACAGCTTAAGACAACACCCATAACTGACATGAAGATACTATGAGAGGTATTTTAAGTTAACTTCAAAATCAAATAAAGTTCCAGGAACCCAGATGGTTTCCTGCAGATTACTTATATTAATATTCTCAAGAAAGAGACCTACAACCATTAATAACTTCTAGAGCACAGCTGTTTAAGAACAGGATACCAGCATCAGAGGAAATTCTCCCCCACCCAAAAATTTCCTTCTAGTGGATGCGCAAGCATCATCGTCTAATTACACAATCCCACAAAATCAGCGCATAGATCAAAACTCAAAACCAGGAGAATTTTACAGACCCCAGGTCTCCCTAATGTAACAACGAGATGCCAAAAGTTCGCTATAACAGGTATAAGGTTCAGAACATTCTATCAACCATACAACCAAAAGCAGCATATTTCACATCAAGAGAATAACCATGCTACCTAGACCAATGGCTCATCTAAGATAGATCTGCACAGCGAGGGATCTGTCTGTCTCAAATACACCAAATCAAAATTATAACATCATCAAACACATATCAATCGGTAATATCAAAAGACAAAAACACCGACATCCATCATTCTCAATTGTGGTGAAATAGAAGAGCTCCTTATGACCAAGAAATCCAGCATCCCTTAGTGCTTAAAGTCCTAGAAGGAATTGGGATTGGTAGGACTATGATCTGGCACCTCCATCATCCTGTAGTGCAGAGAGCGAGTAAATATGAAACAAAATGTGTAATAGTCCAACACGACGCGCAATTACGATCTGATTAATGGGGCGTTACGCATCTTCCTACTACATGTTGGAAAGGTACTATACTCGGCAATGGCTGTCCTCTGTCCATGTACTCTACTCTTACTATATTTCGGTGTCTTGAAACACTATCCTTGATGTAACATGAGTAAAGTACAATAAGGAAACAAGGTAGATTATAACGCGGATTTACTAATGGAAAGAGGAGTGGGATTCATACTCTTTTATGCAATTGCCGAAGGGGGGGTTTTTGTAGGGATGTTATAAAATCACAGACATCGCCGTGAAATTTGAAATAATCAGGATATCTAGTCAAAGTGGGCAGTGATTACAACAAATTAAACCTAAAAAAGGAGATCTTGGCCGTGTTTTCTTGTGTTCAGTCGATTGGTGGTAACGTTGACCTTCCCACTACACATATCGCTCTCATAAATACCTTGAGGGACAACATAAATAAATCAAAAATACCTCAGTGTCATTCGTTTTTGAAACCACTTAAAAAAAGAAAATCTGAAGAAGACATCAGAAGATAGAGAAACCTCCCCTTATGATTCATAATACGGATTGCGGGAAAAATTAACATTGTATAAATGTCCATTCTAACCGAAACTCTTGTATGGATTTAACTCAATCCCTAAATGCAAAATCCCCAATGATTTCTTCACCAGGCTTGGAAACAAAAAGTCCTTAAAATTCTTTGGAAAAACAAAAGACCCCGAATAGCCAAAGCAACCCTGAGTGAAAAGAGCAATACAGGGGGGATCGCTATACCAGACATCAAACTATACTACAGGGCTATAGTCATAAAAACAGCCTGGTACTGGCACAAAAACAGACCAGTTGACCAATGGAATAAAACTGAAGATCCAAACCTGAGCTCATACAATTTCAGCCACCTCATATTTGACAAGGGGGCCAAGAAGACACAATGGAGGAAAGACAGCATCTTCAGCAAGTGGTGTTGACAAAACTGGATCACCACTTATAGAAGAATGAAATTAAACCCCTACCTCTCGCCCTGTACAAAAGTCAACTCCAGATGGATCAAAGACCTCAATATGAAAACCCAAACTCTGAAGGTGATAGAAGAAAAAGTTGGCAGCAGACTACAAGACATAGGCGTAGGAAAAGACTTCCTAAATCAGACAGCCAGGTGTGGTAGCACACACCTTTAATCCCAGCACTTGGGAGGCAAAGGCAGGCAGATCTCTGTGAGTTCAAGGCCAGCCTGGTCTACATAGTGAGTTCCACGCCAGCTGGGGCTACTGGGAGACCCTGTCTCAAAAAAAAAAAATTATTCTTATATTTAATTTTTGAAAACTTAATCACTAATTATTTTGATAAAAAATATAAAATGGGGGCTGGCAATGGTGAGATGGCTCAGCGGTTAAGAGCACCGACTGCTCCTGCAGAGGACCCAGATTTGATTCCCAGCACCCACATAGTAGCTAACAACCATCCGTAACTCCAGTTCCAGGGGATTGGATGCCCTCTTCCTGACCTCCAGTGGCAGTACATAACAAGGGTGCACTTACAGACATGCAAGCAAGACACTCATACATTAAAAAAATGAAAAATTTTTAAAAGAAATTTGTTATAAAGGTCTTGGTGTGTGTTCAGTCTTCTTGAGTTTTTTTCTTTTTTAATTAGACTATGCACTTCCAGTTCTAAACAGAAAGATGAATGTTTCCATGCTAACTTAAATTTCAAAAAGTTAACTCTAATTTTGGCAGTTCTTCATTAAATGTTATTTGTAAAACACAAACAGCTTCAACAATCATTTATAAGGAGACTTTAGAAGGTTGTGAAAAAGTAAATTCTGCCTTATTTTGACTAAAACTTCTCTTCCTTCCCTTTTTGTGACTTCCTGGGCCATGTTGAAAGAGATTACTGAATTAGATTACTACCACCATTACTCCCGGGAATGAAAAGGCATCTTCAGCTCCTAAAGAGCTGCTTCTGGGACACCCAGGTATGTGACTTCTTTGTTTGAGACAGGGACTCCCTGTATCCCTAGCTGACCTGGAACTTGCTATATCTGCCTGCCTCTGCCTTCCTGTGCTGGGATCAATGAAATGCAGTACTACGCCCAACTTTTTTTCTTTCTTTCTTTCTTTCCTTGGTGTTGGCACTCTACCACTGAGCTAAACTCCAAGTCCCCATCCAGGTATTTCCTGCCAGAGGAAAGCAGGTGGATGCTAAGAGAGGACAAAGACCCAGCAGCCATCTATATTCCCTCAGATGTAGTCACTGGGTCAATAAAGGCCAGGCCAAGGCATTATGAGATTTGTCTCTCAAAGAGCAAAGTCCAGGTTGGAAAATACTAACTGGAAAGGCAAATAAAACTGGAAGACCTTCTACAGAGACCTAGCCCTTTGTATATCTTCTTGCTGTCATTGTTATTCGTTTATCTCGAGACAGGGCCTTACTGTAAAACCAAGGCTGTCCTTGAGCTCACTCCTCCTGCCTCAGCCACCCAAGTGCTGGGATCACAGGCATGTACCACAGGCCTAATTCCCTTGGCTATCTTTTGAGATCAATGACTCTTGAGCTTGATTAGCCTAGATCTACCAGGAAGCAATTGGGTTGATAGTAATATGCCCAAATACGCATCTTGAGTAGCTTCTCTTGGTGCGTTGAGTATCTGGGAAGACAGAACGTGTGGTGTGGGGGAGACCTTTGAAAGGACCAGGCAAAAATAAGAAATGAAGGCAGGAATTCCTGGGGAAGATGCCTTCTGAATTCAGTGTTAAATATCACTGGCTGCTCCAAATGATAACCAGAATGGATAAATAGTTTTAGGGAAGAAGGAAAAGGGGGCAGAAGAAAGTCACATTTACAAATGAGAGCACCTGGACTCCTAAAACAACTGTCAAAGGTATGTAATGGGATTCTGGCCACAGCTCTGTATTCCAGAAGCCAACAGGCATGGCACAAGCACTGAAGGCTGGGAGGTAGAGGTGAATAGGTTCAAACCATTAACACCATTTGTAGAAAGAAACTGAAAAGACTTCTCTAACTGGGATAAAAGCTGAAGGCCTTGGTGGCAGGCCAGCAAGGAAAAGCTGCTTCAGCCCCAGCACTCATGGGGCAGAAGCCTGAAGCTCTAAGAGAAGATCTGGCTCCAAAGAGAAGCCTAGAAACCATAAACAACAGAACTACCATACAGGCATGGGCAAAGAGAAAGACAAAGGCTTCGAATCTCAAAGCCCTAAACTCCTGAGAGAGATTAACTTCCAGAAAGATTGATTTAAAAAATATCAAGACAAATTTCGTCCAGTCAAAATAAAACTGTAGAAAACCAAAAGCAACTTTCATATAAATGTGTTAAAACCTTCAAAGGGATGTGAAAGAAAACCAAAACAACAACAAAAATTTGGAGACAAAAATCAGACAGTTAATGAACCAAAAAGAGGTAGATTAGAAGATAAAAACCTACTTGGAATACTGAAAATGGGAAATATTAAAACCCCTATGGGCCAGGAGTAGTGGCACACGCCTTTAATCCCAGCACTCAGGAGGCAGAGTCAAGCAGATCTCTGTGAGTTCAAGCCCAGCCTGGTCTACATAGTGAGTTCCAGGCCAGCTGAGGCTACCGGGAGACTCAGTTTCAAAGACAAAAAACAACAACAACAACAAACAAAACAAAACAAAAAACTCCATGGATGAGAGAAATTAACAACAGTAAGTAAAGCAGAAACCCACTCCACAAAAATAATCTTACTCCATTTCAAAAGGCAGGCAGATCACAAAGAAGCTGCTTGAGGGTTCCTAAGTGATTTGCGGCTGAGACAAAAAGAGCCCTACTATGCTGGCTCTAAACTGGCCTCTAAACTAACTTTCTGCCTCTCCATGTTTCAAGTATACATTTTTATATTGTAATTTCTGGTCATATATAAAACTACATGTTGACAGCTTTTAAGAATGTGATTAAATGAAGAATTCTAAGTGGAGTTCTTTATTAGTAATTTACTTACTGTTCACTTGCCTGGTCAAATTACCTGTCCTTCACAGTGTTAAATATCACTGGCTGCTCCAAATGATAATGTACTATTTTCCATATATTTAACACACAATTTTTTTCCTGCCTATTTTGAATGAAGTTTGAATTCGTAATTTCAAACTTATTTTCTCAGCCTCAATGAAGACAATTATCTGTATACCTCTAAGGCTGGTTTTTTTCTTCTAATATGACATAAAATATTTCTCAATGTATATACACATTTATAAAAGACATTACAAATACTAAGTATGTGTACTGACTTAAAACAAAAAACAAAACATGCTGTGTGATTTATCCTTTTTTAAAATTTTTTTATTTTATTTTTTTTTAATTTTTTTAATTTTATTTATTTTTGTATGTGTATGAATGTACTGCCTGCATGCAAGTCTGTGCACCCGTGTCGTGCAACGCCGCAGAGTTCAGAAGAGGGTCTCGGATTCCCCTGGAACTGGAGTTCTCCTGGAATTGGAGGCTTCAGACGGTTCTCAGCCGCCATGTGGGTGCTGGGGATCGAACCCGGGTCCTCTGTAAGAGCGGTTGGCGCTCTTAACCGCTAGGCCATCTCTCCAGCCCCTATTTATTTTTTAAATATGGAACGCTTCACGAATTTGTGTATCATCCTTGCGCAGGGGCCATGCTAATCTTCTCTGTATCGTTCCAACTTTAGTATGTGTGCTGCCGAAGCGAGCACTTATTTTATTTTCTATGTGTATGAATGTACTGTCTGCATGCAGGTTTGTGCACCCATGTTGTGCAATGCCGCGGAGGTCAGAAGAGGGTGTCGGATTCCCCTGGAACTGGAGTTCTCCTGAAATTGGAGTTACAGATGGTTCTCAGCTGCCATGTGGGTGCTGGGGATTGAACCCGGATCCTCTGCAAGAGCAGTTGGTGCTCTTAACCGATAAGCTATCTCTCCAGCCCCATGCTGGGAATCGAACTTCTTTTTTTTTTTTTTTTGTGGTTCTTAGTGCTATCCCCACAGCCCAATTTATCCTTTTCTTAAGATAGAAATAGACACTGAGAAAGCAAGAGGTAAAAATTAGCTGTTACAGTGAATAAGAAATAGAAGCCTTGGGCTAGAGAGGTCCCTGAGCAGTTAAGGGCACTGGCTGCTCTTTGCAGGCGAAGGACGCCGGGTTCGCACATCCCTAGGCGGCAACATGAGGGTGACTCATAACCCTCCTATAAATCTCCCTTTTCTGGGGATCTGATGCCCCCCTCTGTCCTCTGCAGGTTTGCCACATGTATTTATCCAATTGACGGCAAAACACTCATGTACAATAAAATCAGTACATCAAAAAGAAAAAAAGTGTCTTAAGTCTAAACAAAATATGTATTTCCTTGTATAATCTGCCCTTTGCTATCAATTAGAGTCATCTCTGAATCTCTATATCTGATCCCAGAGCAATTATCTGCCTATTTTTAGACTCAAACCATTATTTGTAACCTGTATCCACACGCAGTAAAGAGAAAGCCCTACAGTTTTTCATGTGGCAGAACAGACAATCAAAGGAATGTAGTCTCAGGCAGTTATATTAGCCAAACATGAAACCCTACTGGTCCAATATAGACAGCTGTATGGGTGAGATTCATAACACAGTATTTCTGTGTACAGGCAAGTACTGTATGGAACATTCATAATCCCAGACACAAAGACTTCAGGGAAGTATAAATAACCAATCATGAAAACCCACCGTGTTAGCTGGTCAAACATCCTGCAAGAAAGCCTACGGTCAGAGTCAGTCAGTATGAATTCATTCCAGGCAAAGTGGATGCCACTCAACTTTTTTAGACATGGGTAGTTTACAACAGAGCTATTCTCAATTTCATAGTCTGGTGGAGACCTTCTGAATAATGACCAATAACTTCAAACTAGCCTTACAAATACTATAAGAAATTTCAAAGTCAAGTCTGAATATTCTTGAGAAAAATAGGTTGGTAATCAAAAAATGCCCCTAAAGGAAAAATAGGTGGGATAAACAAACTCATCTATAAATAATTAACGCTCTAAAAATCAGGAGGTGCTGGTATCAAAGTACTCCTTTTTTTTTTTTTTTTTTTTTAATTTGTCTTTTTGAGACAGGGTCTCCCTTTAGCCCCAGCTGGCCTGGAACTCACAGAGATCCACTTGCCTCTGCCTCCTGAGTGCTAGGATTAAAGGCGTGCACCACCACTCCTGGTTCAAGTACTCTTTAAATGGTGTTATATGCTCTTTATAAAGAAAAATAATAAAAGTGGAAGTGATAAAATCGACAGCTAGTTCTTAATCTATCTGGAGACTTTCCTACCATTCTCCTCTCCAAAGGAATCTGGCCGTGTTAATAGCAACAGGTGCTCCTGACATTGCTCTGCTCCAAACTACCCAACAGTCTCAACCTCAGCTGAAGGTTCAGACTTAGGACCAGCTCATTGGGACAGGGAAGGAACTGGACAGCACCAAGGGTCCTGCATTTTACCTCAAGAATATGGAGCTGGTGAGATGGCTCACTAGGTAAAGGCATTTCTCTCCAAACCTGATGACTTGAGTTTGATACTCAGGACCTACATGGTAGAAGAACGACTTCCACAAGCTGGCCTTTGACTTCCATTCCACCTGCTCTCAGTGGCATCTCAAATCCACATGCATGCTAACACATACACAAATAAATGTAAGTTTTTAAAAACTCTAATAATTCTAGACCAACGAGATGGCTCAGTGGGTAAAGGCACTTGTTACCAACCCTAACAATCTGAATTTAATCCCCAGAACACACATGATGGAAAGAGAAAGCCAACTCCCACAAGTTATCCTCTGACAGCCACAAGTGCACTATGGCACGTGTGCACCCAACCCTCCCACAGAAATAAATATAACAAATAATTAAATATTAATAGAAAAGTCAGCTAGAGCCGGGTGTGGTTGGTGCATGCCTTTAGTCCTAGCACTTGAGAGGCAGAGGCAGGCGGATCTTTGTGAGTTCAAGGCCAGCCTGGTCTACAGAGTGAGTTCTAGGTCAGCTGGGGCTACAGGGAGACCCTGTCTTGAAAAGACCAAAAAAAGAAAAGTCAACTAGAGTGGCTCCTGTCTGTGATCCCATTATCCCATCTGGCCCAACTACCAAGTCCCCCAAGGCCAAAGCCAGAGCCACAGAGCCAGAGCCACAGAGCCAGAGCCGCAGAGCCACAGCCATAGCCATAGGCCTAGGAGATCACTGCTGGCTTTAGTGAACCAAAGGCCAAAAGCTAAACAATAAGCCAGAAGCTAATTCACAGAAAAGTCCATCAAATAATTAGATAAAAATGTAAACTTTTTTGTGCCAAGGTTTAGTCAATCTTAGAAGGAAAAATAAGAGTTTTAAGCCAGGTGTGGTGGTGCACACCTTTAGTCCCAGCACTCGGGAGGCAGAGGCAGGCAGATCTCTTAGTTCAAGGCCAGGCTGGTCTACAGAGTGAGCTCCAGGACAGCTGGGATTAAAAGGAGACCCTGTTTCAAAAAGACCAAAAAAAAAAAAAAAGTTTCAATATATTTAACTTGCAAATTTGAAATCATATTAGATTCCTTTTGAAAATACAACCAGGAATGTAGCTATAACAACAAAGAAAGATTTTTCTTTAAAAAAAAAAAAAAAAGTGGCCGGCGCATGGTGGTAATCCCAGCACTCATGGGGCAGAGGCAGGTGGATCTCTGTGAGTTCAAGGCAGCCTGGTCTATGTAGCGAGTTCCAAGCCAGGTGGGGGTACAGGGAGACCCTGTCTCAAAAAGACCAAAAAAAATGTGTTAGTATCTTCCCCTCAAGTTCCATCAATACACACCCCCATAAACAGCAAGATTGTTTCTTTTCTAAATCAAAGGTGACACAAGAAGGGGGCTAGAGAGATGTTCAGTGGTAAGGAGAAGTGGCTGGTCTTACAGAGGACCCAGGTTTGATTCACAGCACCCGCATGGCAGCTAACAACCATCTATAACTCTAGTTCCAGGGGATCTGATGCCTTCTGACCTCTGCAGGCAATGCACAACTAAGACACATGCAGGCAAGACACTCGTACACATAAAATAAAAACAATAAAATACTACCAGGCCTGGTGAGGAATGCCGTTAATGTCAGCACTAAGTTCAAGGCCAGCCTGGTCTACATAGTGAGTTCTAGGCGGCCTGGGACTAAAGGGAAACAAAAATATTAACATTAATGATAATAATAAATATTTTTTAAAGGGTGGAATAGGGTGGCTGCCACAGAAATCCACATGAGGAAAAGCAACAAATTTGGTATACTCTTCCTGTCTTCCCATGTCACCTTTCTTGCTACCCAGGCTCAGAGAATCTATGCTGATGAGAAATGGACATGTAACAAGCATAGATGCCCTGTGCCTGAGAACAAAGCCTCATACCTCAAATCACATGTGCTCATCCCTTAGGGGTGAGCTGTAGTCTTCTCATATTCTATACGAATGCTTTGGTCAGAAGAGGAGACAAACACCTAAACTGTCACTACTTCTGCAAGAGTTCTCTGACATCATCAAAATAAAAATTTTCCTCCAAGTTCTCTTGGTGCTTTGGGCAGAGCTGTACTATAGGTCTTTCTATGAATTGTGGGTTGCTGCCCCAGAAGTGTGACTACTGGCATCTAATAAGAGGCTTCTGGATGGCTTTTCAGTGCCCAGAGGCAAGCAGATATGTGAGGGAACTAGCTCAAAGAAGCATTTTCTTTTCTATTTTTTTCTTTTCGAGACAGGGTCTCCCTGTAGCCCCAGCTGTCCTGGAACTCACTCTGTAGACCAGGCTGGCCTTGAGCTCACAAAGATCCACCTGCCTCTGCCTCCCGAGTGCTAGGATTAAAGGCGTGCGCCACCACGCCCAGTGGAAGCACTTGCTTTTCAATAGACACGCGAACAAATTCTTTTGTCATCTCTTGTTACTCACGGTGACACCTAGAAACAATCTACTAAGAAGTTCTCTTTACAAATCAGGTATCAATTGCTCTAACAAGACACAAATCCACACAAAGCAGTAACTTTATCCCAAATCGCCCAAATAATTCAAGTATGTATGTCAAAGGACTGATGGGCTTGTTTTTTAAAAAAGAGAAAACTTTAGCAGGGAGAGGGTTGGGGGATTCAGAGCACAACATTCACAAAGCACACTTAAATTCACAGAGACTCATACTGCTCTCTAGGAATAGCTCATAATGCTGCATCATTATGTTAATTTAGCAATCTTTAGTATGAAGAGATCAAATATTTTAGGTCCAAATGCTGTCTTTATGTCACACATACCTCGCAGAGAAGACTCTGAGAGGGGCTAGAGAGATGGCTCAGCAGTTGAGAGCACCAAGTGCTCTTGCAGAGGACCCAGGTTCGATTCCCAGCACCCACATGGCGGCTAAGAACCGTCTTTAACTGCAGTTCCAGGGGAATCCAACATCCTCTTCTGACCTCTGCAGCATTGCACGACATGTGTGCACCTACCTACATGCAGACAATACACTCATACACATAAAAAAATAAAAAAATGGCTGGAGAGATGGCCTAGCGGTTAAGAGCACCGACCGCTCTTACAGAGGACCCGGGTTCGATCCCCAGCACCCACATGGCGGCTGAAAACCGTCTGAAACTCCAATTCCAGGAGAACTCCAGTTCCAGGGGAATACGACACCCTCTTCTGACCTCCGCGGCGTTGCACGACACGGGTGCACAAACCTGCATGCAGACAGTACATTCATACACATACAGAAATAAATAAAATTAAATTTTAAAAAATCTTTAAAAATAAATAAATAAAAAATAATAAATAAATAAATAAATAAATAAATAAATAAATAAATAAAAGACTATGAGAAACTGATCCTTGAGTGGCAGAAGGACTGAAGNGAACAGCATTCCTCCACAGCCTGTGCTTCAGCTCCTGCCTCCAGGTTCCTGCACTGAGTTCTTGCCTTGGGCTCCCTGAGTAAGAACTGTGACCCAGGAGATGTAAGCTGAATAAATCCTTTCCTCCCCAAGTTGGTGTCAGTCAGAGTGTTTTGTCACAGCAATGGAAGACAAACTACAACAGAAATTGGTTCCAGGAGTGGGGTACTGCTGTGACAGACCTGACTTTGGTGTTTTGGGGAAGGATTGTGGAGGTGTTTGGAACTTTGGGCTGGGAAGATCATTGCTGTGGAGCTTGGAGCAGTTTTGCTGAAGGATTTGTAGAAGATGGAGGCCTGGCTTATGAAGTTTCTAGTTTCAAAGGGAAGCAGAGATCATCAGGACTGTGTAATCTGTGGGTTCTGGACAGCTGGGGCTGAACAATCAGCTGTAAGTAACAAGAGACCAGAACTTGAAGTGAAATCTTTGTTGTATTGAGACAATTGATGCTGGTTAGCTGGGGCTGAAAAATCAGCTGTTAAGTAACAAGAAATCAGCATCACTGTGGTGAAATCTTCTGGGAAGAATTTCTTCAGGGTCAGCACACAGAAGCTATGATCCAGAAGGGGCCTGAACCTCCATCTCGAGACAGAAGCAGGACTTGGTAACGTGTAAGAGTCTCCTATATGGTTCCGGTGTTGAAATTTGAGGGGGTCACAGAGAGCAGCTGAGGCTTGGCACTGTGAGAGGTCAGGAAAGACCATTGGTGGAAGTGCACCTCGGTTGCAGTGAAGACCCCAGGATTGCAGGGGTCATGGAGAGAATGTGAGGCTTTGTACCAGGAGAGGTCAGAAGAGACCATTGGTGAAGGTGCTGCCTCAGTTTCAGTGGCGACCTCAGAATTTTGGAGATGCCGGGACCGTGGGATGACCAACAAGAGCAGCGGCAGGTGTGGAATGGAGTCAGCCTGGGCCTTCGAGATGAGCTGTGTGTGCCATGGACAGCAGAGTTGGAGAAGGGGAGCTGCCAAAACCCTTTGGAGCCCAGAAGATTATGAGTGAGTCCCAGGTGTCCAGCCTTGAGCTACTTGCTGGACTTAGGTTTTGTTTGAGTGTGATTCTTCCCTTTGAAATAAGACAGTACTTGTTTTGGATTTTACAGCAGCCCACAGTTAAGAGACTTTTAACAGACTGTGAACTTTTAAGTGTTTGGACATTTTAAGGACTGTGGGGCTTTTAAGGTTGTACTGTCTTAGGTTGTGATTCATGTTAACATCATACTTTGGGGATAAGAACTGGAAAGGTGGTGGTTTAATAGTGATGTGTTTTGTGTGTCAAGGTTGTACTGTCTTAGGTTGTGATTCATGTTAACATCATACTTTGGGGATAAGAGCTGGAAAGGTGGTGATTTAATAGGATGTGTTTTGTGTGTCAAGTTGACGAGGGGTCAATTGTGCTGGATAGCTTTTGTGTCAACTTGACACACCTGGGTTGAGGGAGCCTCAATTGGGGAATTGGCTCCATTGGACTGGCCTGTGGCCACGTCTGTGGAGTATTGTCTTGATTGTTGAGCAATGTGGGAGGGCCCAGCCCACTAGGTTGTTGTGTACCGTATAAGAAGGCAGGCTGGGCGTGGGCCAGGAAAGCAAGCCAGTGAACAGCATTCCTCCATGGGCCTGTGCTTCAGCTCCTGCCTCCAGGTTCCTGCACTGAGTTCTTGCCTTGGGCTCCCTGAGTAAGAACTGTGACCCAGGAGATGTAAGCTGAATAAACCCTTTCCTCCCCAAGTTGGTGTTGGTCAGAGTGTTTTGTCACAGCAATGGAAGACAAACTAGAACACTCATACTGCTCTCTAAGAATAGCTCTTACTGCTGCATCATTATGTTAATTTAGCAATCTTAGTATGAAGAGATCAAATATTTTAGGTCCAAACACTGTCTCTATGCCACACATACCTCTGCAGAGAAGACTCTGAGAGGGGCTAGAGAGATGGCTCAGCAGTTGAGAGCACCAAGTGCTCTTGCAGAGGACCCAGGTTCGATTCCCAGCACCCACATGGCGGCTAAGAACCGTCTTTAACTGCAGTTCCAGGGGAATCCAACACCCTCTTCTGACCTCTGCAGCATTGCACGACACGTGTGCACCTACCTATGTGCAGACAATACACTCATACACATAAAAAAATAAAAAAATGGCTGGAGAGATGGCCTAGCGGTTAAGAGCACCGACCGCTCTTACAGAGGACCCGGGTTCGATCCCCAGCACCCACATGGCGGCTGAAAACCGTCTGAAACTCCAATTCCAGGAGAACTCCAGTTCCAGGGGAATACGACACCCTCTTCTGACCTCCGCGGCGTTGCACGACACGGGTGCACAAACCTGCATGCAGACAGTACATTCATACACATACAGAAATAAATAAAATTAAATTTTAAAAAATCTTTAAAAATAAATAAATAAAAAATAATAAATAAATAAATAAATAAATAAATAAATAAATAAATAAAAGACTATGAGAAACTGATCCTTGAGTGGCAGAAGGACTGAAGGCTTTAAAAGTCAGGCACTTCACAGGAAAATTCCAGAGCAAAACATTAAAAACGACTGACATTTGTGTGGCACTTTACAATGCTCAGTCTCATTTGAATTTTCTAAACTAATCCAGGGTGCTCCACAGTAAAATCAAGGCTCACAGAAGTGGACACTAGGTCAGGCTAAATAGCATGCTCAACTTCACCTCCTAAGTGACAGATTCCTGCCCTGAGGCAGCATCAGCCAAGCTTTCTGAATCTAGTATGTAACTGAGGCCCTAAAGAAAAGCAATTAACAGCCGGGGGCGTGGTGGCGCACGCCTTTAATCCTAGCACTCAGGAGGCAGAGGCAGGCGGATCTTTGTGAGTTTAAGCCTGGTCTACAGAGTGAGTTCCAGGACAGCTGGGGCTACAGGGAGACCCTGTCTCGAAAAAAACCAAAAAAAAAAAAAAAAGCAATTAAGAGGTCAGTCAGAGAGTGTGCAGCATAGACACTAAGAAGAGTAAAATTGGGGCTGGAGAGATGGCCTAGCGGTTAAGAGCACCAACTGCTCTTGCAGAGGACCCAGGTTCGATCCCCAGCACCCACGTGGCGGCTGAAAACCGTTTTTAGCTCCAGTTACAGGAGAATCTGACACCCTCTTCTGACCTCTGCGGCATTGCATGACACGGGTGCACAAACCTACATGCAGACAGTACATTCATACACATAGAAATAAAAAAATTTAAAAAATAGTTAAAAAAAAAAAAGAAGAGTAAAATCTACTCTGCTTGGCTGTGACAATGGAAAGCCAGCGGAACAAGGCAATCTAAGGTCTGCAAACAACTTTTCTGGGCACAGGATTTCACTTTTGGCATAGGTCTGCCAGCCGAGGAACACAAGAGCAGATGGCACAGCCCTCTCTCTGCTAATCTAATGGGGCTGCTGGCATCTGTGGGACTGCTGGCTTACCACAGGCATTTTTATGTAGGATCTCAGAGGTGTATCTCAGGCAAAGCTGACACCTGGAAATAAGAATCTTCTCAGAATGTTCCTTCCACAGAAGCCAAGATTTACATTTCAAAATGCTGGCTGAAGCCAAATCTCCAACAAAAGGTGCTGGATAGACAGCTCAGAATACATCTGACAAGCTTCTTCTCAGCCCTGTTGGTTAGAACAGCAATACCTCCTTCCCTGAGTTCATTCAAGGACATCTATGCTTTGGGGGAAAAAGCTCTCATTTCTACACAAATGCAACCTTGACTCAGGAGGCCGGCGGTACAAAGGGAGTGAGCACTTGCCTGACATTCCAGAGATTAGCTCCAATATTGAAGAAGAGGAAAAAAAAGGTCAACAAAAACTCAGACTTCATTGCAAAATCAACAAATCCAATTCTAGTGATGGCACACTGCATTTGGAGGGCAAAATGACATACCACCTACCCCTGGATGATGCCCAACACCCCAGGAGATTGAGATGGGAAGACATCACATCCACAGTACAAAAACTAATGGCTGTTAGTAACCACTGTAAGGAAAATGCTTGACATAGCTATTTTGTGAATTTGTAACAGAAACATAGCTGGGGTGCATAACAGTCCCTCCAGTTGGAAGCACAGCCCTATGCAGTCATTAGTGTCACCATCATAACTCTCTTCAACGGTCTTTAACTCATCTGTGGTCACCTTCCCTTCCTGTTTCCTAAGGTACAATTAGGAATTGTAGTATCAAAGTTTTTCTAGCTCCTTAAACCAGCTCTGCTCTGTTACCTTTTCTTCATCCCCATATAAGCTAGGTACATCTGTAGCCACCCCAACCTGATGCCGTACCCTCTGCCTTTCAGAGGAAGGGAAAATTTCCTGTCCTGGTTTCTCATCACCCCTTGCCCATCAATGACCTCCATCCACAATTTTGCCTTTGCTACCAAAGCCCCTCAGCCCCTAATGGATAAAAGGATCTTGAATTTAAGAATTATACTGAGTTTCCCAACCACCTGACTCTATGAGTCTAGCTTTTCTGGATCGACGCCTAGCCAGAGCTCCTGCAAGTATTCTGCACTGTTCTTCAACCAGTTCCACTAAATCTAACAGTTTCTGATTGGAGCCTTAGTAGCAAAGGAAACTCCTGCCCTCTGTCCAAGCTATACTTTTCCTGGGAATCTTCTCTGACCACTCCAGCTTGCCTCTTAGGCTCTTCTCCCTTTTCCTACAGCTTGTGACCCTTTGTTTCTTTGGAATTCTCATCTCAGTCTGTGGCTGGTATGATCTCATTCACTCTTGGAATTTCAAACACAGCCTGAACCTTACTAACTTATATGCTTACTTATCCCTGGCCCAGATCTCCCTCGAACTGGAATTATTTAAGTCAACTTCACCCAATTATAATTTACACACACCAAAGTGCACATATTAAAGTATAGCTTTCGATTAATTATACAACTAATGAACGACCACTAAAATCAAGATTCCATTATCTCGAGAGCAAAGGACCCGCCTCCAGGACAGATCAGAGAGTAAAGGACCTGGGCTCTAGGATGGATCAGAGAGCAAAGGACCGACCTCCAGGATGGATCAGAGAGCAAAGGACTGGGCTCCAGGGTGGTTGGAGAATAAAAGGACCCGCCTCCGGGATGGATCAGAGAGAGAAAAAAAACCCACACAGAATCAATAGAATGAATATACATTATATATTTGCATGTGTGTGTGTGTGTGTGTGTGTGTGTGTGTGTGGAGAGAGAGAGAGAGAGAGAGAGAGAGAGAGAGAGAGAGAAAGAGAGAGACAGAATGAATCTGTATCTTGGGTTACCTTTGGAGAGATCTCATTGTGGGAGTCCTCTGTAGGACTGATAATGTTTGGTGGGGATTTCTTATTTGCTTTTCCCATGTTCTTGATTGTTCTTTGTGCTTTTGGCATGTGGATTTGGTTCCTTTTGTTTGCAATCTGACATGAAATTCAAGTGTTTCTTCTTGTGAAAAAAATTTTTAAAAAAGAAACAACAAAAAGATTCTATCATCTCACAAATTCCTTGTACTTTTATCTATCTCACTCTCATCAATTACTAATTTCTTTTCTGTGTTTCTAGAGTTTCACATAAAAAGAATCATATACTGTATGCAGTCAATGACGTTTGGCTTCTTTCACTCATATGTTCTGAAGATTCATTCATGTAGTTCCATGTATAATTTTTTTAAGATTGATCTGAGTGTGAGTGTGTGTGTGTGCGCGCGTGCACATGGGTGTGTGAGTGCAGGTGCCTACAGTGGCCAGAGGCATCGACTCCTTCTGGAGCCAGAGTTACAGGCAGTTTTGAGCTGCCTGGTGTGGATGCTGGAAACCAAACTAAGGTCTGCTGCAAGAGCAGTACAAGCTCTTAACTGCTGAGTCATCTGCCCAGCTCTTGTATGTATAAATTTAAACTTGAATGTTCTTTTTTATTTATTTTTATTTTATGTGTTTGAGTGTTTTGCCTGAAATGTGAGTAAACCTGTATGCAATGCCTGTTGATGCCAAAAGAGGGAGTCAGATCCCCTGGAACTGGAGTTGCAGACTGTTGTCAGCTGCCATGTGGGTGCTGGGAACTGAACCCAGGTCCTCCGCAAGAACAGCCATTACTTTTACTGAAGTGGATTTGTAATAGATAATGCTACCTGATCCTCAAATATATCAGGCCACAAAATGAAAACTATTGCCTGTTGACAAACATAATTTCTTACTATGTACAAAATGTGGATCCGTATGTTTACTGACAAGTCACCACTCATCAATGAAGCTTCTTTTGCAACAAACAAAGATTATTAGAGTTCTACAACTGATCATACACAGAGATTGTCTATGAACTGCCCAAGCCTAAGAGGTACATCTACAGTGCAACCTCTACGCCTGAGGCTCAGGGAACATAGAACAAGGGATAAAGAGCGCACTAATGCATCTCTCAATTTTCATCACTGAAGCTCCCTCGTGCAACAGAGGGCCAGGAACACAGAAGGTCACAAATGGCCAAAGTGCAGTGAATAAGTCTGCGGAATATGGATCCTTGGACAGGACTTTGATATTAAACTCTACCCACCCAGGGCTCAGGGACCACTGCAGAAGAGGGGGCTGAAAGACTGTAAAATCCAGGGAGGAGCTGCTTGACCATATGGAAATAAGAGTCCTACTGGCTGCTGGGACCTTACTTATAGGAATCTACAACAGTGGTGTCACCATGCACAAGACCCATGCAGACTCAAGCAGATAAAATCCCAGCACAGAACTGTGGAAATGGGCAGCAGGCCCCAATCTCAGTTGAAGAATTATTGGTAGCTGATTATTGCTGGGTGAGGAAGAGCTGATCTTAAGGGGAGGGACACTGGTAAGCTGACTAGACTCCAGCGGGTAAACTTGTACTGAAGGACATCTGCGGACACTAATTTGACACATAGGCCTTTACGCAAATGACAGAATGTATTTCATTGGGGTGGGGGTTATGGGAGAATTGGGGAAGGGGGTATAAAAATGATTAAGATGGCCAAATGATTAAGATTAAGATGGCCACATGGTGGTGCACGGTTTTAATCCCAGCACTTGGGGGCAGAGGCAAGCAGAGCTCTGTGAGTTCAAGGCCAGCCTGGTCTACACAGTGAGCTCCAGGCCAGCTGGAACTAAAGGGAGACCCTGTCTCAAAAAAAAAACAACAAAAAACAACAACAAAAAATTTTAAGATGTTCTGTATGAAATACATAAAAATTCAATTGAAAAATTACACACTCACACACAAAAAGAAATGGAATAAAAAGAAAAGAAAGAAATGAGAGAAGGCTGCATGGTGGTTCACACCGGTAACCCTTGGGATGTGAAGCAGAAGGATCAGTTCAGAGTCATCCTCAGTTACCCAACAAATTCAAGGCCGGCCTGGCTCTATATCTCTGTGTTTCAGTGAGGGAAGTAGGGAAGGAGGGAGGAATGGAACAGACCCTCTGCTAAGCATGTCTTTTAGAAACATTCCTAATCAGCAGACAGGCATTTGTTCAGTGACGGCAGCCAGCCAAGATGATAGCATATAATGGAAAAGTCAGCTCATCCGTGCAACAGAATGTGCTGCTGTGACCTCGCCTGTCTGGGGATGACTTCAAATAGTTGGACACTCTCCAAATGCCTTAGAGATGAACTAAATAAAGTTGAAACATAAAAGATTCACATTTCAAAATTATCCTCATTTTTTTTCTGCCAATGAACACTCATCTCTTCTCCAAGGACAAGTACAACTAGGGGTAAAATACAGACACAACCCTCAGTAGAATTCCTTACGGTAGGCAGAGAAGCCCCTCAAGTGCTCCTTGGGCAGCAGCAATGGCAGAGAACACTGAAGGACCTTCAGGGAAGGACATTGGTAGGATATCTCCAGGGCCCCAAAGATGATAGCACTAACTCAGAGAGGACACTACAGTCACCTTGTATTGCAACTTATGCAAAGGCTTGATTTTAGTGTTAAGAAAAATTCAGTTTCAGCTGGGTATGGTGGCGCATGCCTTTAATCCCAGCACTCGAGAGGCAGAGGCAGGCAGATCTCTGAGTTTAAGGCCAGCCTAGTCTACAGAGCGAGTTCCAGGCCAGCTGGGGCTATAGCGGAAAAAGAAGGTCAGCAAACATAAGCAGCTGAGCAGTCTTATGTTTTTGCTATAAAGTATCACAGATAAATCTAAGACCTATTACATAATTAACTGCTTCATTAATCTAGGAACCCTTCAAACTAAAGCTACCAAGTTGGCTATGTAATTAAATCCTTGAATAAATTAGCCAATATAGAAATATTTTTCTACCACAGACATCACAGGCTTATAAGCAAAACACTAATTTTCAGGATTCAGATCTAAAGTGTGCACAAATGAGTAAGAAAGCAAAGAGATGACTCATTTAATAAATACAACGAGCTTTCATAAACTAATCTTTCAGGAAGTGTAGCAGGTTCTTTTAAAACAGACAGAACCACTGGGTGTGGTAGCACAGGCCTTTAATCTCAGCACTTGGGAGGCAGTGGCAGGCGGATCTTTGTGAGTTCAAGGCCAGCCTGATCTACAGAGTGAGTTCCAGGACAGCTGGGGCTACAGGGAGACCCTGTCTCGAAAAGACAAAACAAACAAAAAACAGACAGAACCTTAAAACCCTAAGTCTTACTTCATGTCTGCAATCTTTTGACATAGCTCAGAATACCCTTAAAGGCTTTAACTCAACAGATGAAATCTGAGAGTGGCAAGAACTACACACATTGCACAACTCTAGTTCCAGGGGCTCCAACATCATCTTCTGGCCTCCGTGAATACTGTGTTCATGTGGTGCAGTCAAAACACTCATTCGCATAAAATACAAAAAAATTTTTTTGGTCTTTTTGAGACAGGGTCTCCCTGTAGCCCCAGCTGTCCTGGAACTTGCTATGTAGACCAGGCTGGCCTTGAACCCACAGAGATCCACCTGCCTCTGCCTCCTGAGTGCTAGGATTAAAGGGATGCTCCACCATACCCAGCACAAGTAATTTTTTTCAGTCAAAGCCACAGCATTCAGGAAATGTTCAGTGATCACCTCCTACCCCCCCCCCAAGTACCCCCCTCACCTCTAACTCCCAGCCCCACTTGTTCCCTCTTGGTCCTGGCTCTGCCCCTGCGTACTCATGTGGGTCCTTGGGCCAATTCCTCCTACCATTCTGCAAGCCTCTCTACTACTCACAAGGTACAACATAAAGCAGCTGGTTTAGTGTCAAAAAGATTAAATTATCCTTTGTTATATGGAAATGTATGACACTAAATTCTCCAAGGGACAGAAAATGGTAAGCAGTTCACACTTGGCCAACACTTTTGTAATGACACAGATTTGACACAGAGGCAGCTAGCCAGAGTGCTACTAAAATAACCTCAATAAGTTTGTTGCATGTAAATGTCCAAAATAAGATAAACTACAATGTTACGTTCACCAATCATGTTACCTTTAAATCTGAAGTTTTAAATGTCCCATCCCTGAATGTTACTCATTACACTTCTAAGTCTAACTTGCACTGAAGAGCTCCCCAAGCAGCCTGTGCCTATCACAGCAATACTGTTCCTCCACTAGGATGTGGGCTGCATTATTAGGACACAGGATGAAATGGGAGCCTCCTCTCTCCCTGTCTCTGAATAAGGGTTAACAATTAATGGGAGGGGTGGGGAGGCAGGTCTTACACGACCTCTGGCAGCACAAAGGTACTTGAGGACCTCTAGCTCAGTCCTGCACTGACATCACGTAGACACACTCATTTGCTCCCTAGTCTTGGCCAGTGAGAACAGGCTGAGGAGGTTTTATAGCACATAATCTCTTCTTTCAAATAACTTCAGCTCTGAGACAAAACAGACAGAGCTCTAAGATACTTCTGAGATTTGGGCAGGACTCTGCACAAAACAGTCAGTGGAATCAAGAAGAAAGCATCTTAAACAAAATGGCCAAATTAACCATCAAGAATCACAAAAGGAGTGGACTGCCTTTAGAACTATCTATGGGAAACCAGTAACTAAAGAGTTAACAAAGAAAAAAACCTTATTGTCACATTTACCACACTAATTAAAATTCTAACTACCTGAAGGGCAATCTTTCTGCTCTTTAGTTTACAGAAGCATTTCAAACATATTGTCTGGCATGTCTGAAAGTGCTTAATTCATACTTGTGCTACTCTGAGGCATAAATGAAATATTCCTTAATGAGTATAAAGTATATGTTGACGTTTTTTTACCAGCAGTATTGTTTTGTGTCTTATTCTAAGCTAAAAATAAATGTGAGTGAATTGCTCTCTAACCTACATGGATAAGAAGACTATGATTCAAAACTCAAGCAATAAAAACTCCCATATTTGACATTAAAAAACTTTTTTGACCACTCAGGAGGCAGAGGCAGGCAGATCTCTGTGAGTTCAAGGCCAGCCTGGTCTACAGAGCAAACTCCAGGTCGGCTGGGACTAAAGGGAAACCCTGTCTCAAAAATACAAACAACAACAACAACATCAACAACAACAACAACAACAAAAAACCCCACCTTTTTTGAGACAGGGTCTCACTATGCAGCCTTGGTTGGCCAAGAACTCGCTATGTAGACCAGACTGGTCTTGAACCCACAAATATCCACCTACCTCTACCTCCCAGGTGCTGGGAATAAATTTGTGTACCTCCACACCTGGCTGTGTGTAGATGAATGGACTAAAAGCCTGAGACTTAGACCGGATTCTGCACAAAACAGTCAGTGAAATCAAGAAGAAATGAGCTTTTTGAAAAAAAGTTCTTTTTTTCTTTTTCTAGGAACAAAGGAAACAAGTCACAAGGACCTCAAAAAAAGTTCAACTCAGCGCAGTGTGGTGGCGCACACCTTTAATCCTAGCACTTGGGAGGCAGAGGCAGGTGGATCTTTGTGAATTCAAGGCCAGCCTGGTCTACAATGTGAGTTCCAGGAAAGCTGGGGCTACAGGGAGACCCTGTCTCAAAGAGACCAAGGGGGGGGGGATCAACTTAAAGAACTATCAAAATTAAATACTAAGGAAATAAAGCTACCAATGAACAAATGAGCCAATAAACTGCAGATACTGCTTTCAGAAAAAGAAATACAAATGGTCAACAACCATTTTTTTAAAAGTATTGAAGATCTCTAATCATCATAGAGATGCAAATTAAAACTATATTCTGAGAGACCACCTTACTCCACTCCGAATGGCTAGTATAATGACATTCAATACATGTTGGAGAGGATGTGGAGAAAGAGGAACCTTTTTATTCACTGCTGGTGGGAGTACAATTTAGTACTCATTATGGAAATTAGTTTGGAGGTTTCTCGAATTTAAAAATTGAGTTACCATGTGACCCAAATATCTCACCCCCCAGGGAATATACCCAGAACTCCGCACCTTGCTACACATATATGTGCACCCCATGTTTATTGCTACTCTATTCACTATAGCAAGGAAATGGAACCTAGTTGCCCACCAACAGATTGATAATAAATATCTGGCATATATGCACAATGACATATTATTCAGATGTAAAAAAACTGTAATAAAAAATATTTACAGTGAGATAAATGAGCTGGGATTATAGATGAAGTGAGCACACCCCATCTCAGAAAGTGAAAAAGCAGCATTTTCTCTCCTATGCAATTCTTAACCTGTAACATACATGTACACTTATAAACAACTGTGTGTGGATATAATTAAACATATACATGTACACATGTAAACAAATTTGAGTGTGGGTATAATATTCAGAATAAAGAACAAGGGTAATTTGAAAAGAAAAGAAGCATGGCTATTGTCTTTTGCTTCATGGTGGGTGTGCAGATTTGACTTTCTGCACACTGAAGTAGCAGGAATCATTTCCACTTTCCTTAAGAGTCCAGTGAGCATCGCCCCTTTTGGGCTATGATTATCAGAGATAAGCTTCCAATTGTATTCCACTAACCAACAGTGCAGTGGCAATTGGACAAGCCTGGACATTGACTTGTTAGATATGCTATATGAAATAATATCATTATTCTAGGTAATTTTTTACTTTGCTATAAATTTTCTAATAAAACTTTTTTCTTTTTGGTGTTTTTGAGATAGGGTCTCCCTGTAGCACCAGCTGGCCTGGAACTCTCTCTGTAGACCAGGCTGGCCTTGAACTCACAGAAATCCTCCTGCCTCTGCCTCCCAGTGCTGGGATTAAAGGCGTGTACCACCACGCCTGGCTGGCTGGCTGGCTTTCTTTCTTTACCTCAGTCCATCCCTCCCTACCCTTCTCCCTTCCTTCCTTCATTTGTTCATTTGTTCCTTCATTTGTTCCTTCCTTCCTCCTTTCCCTTCTTTTTTCTCCTTTCTTTGTTTCTTTCTTCCTGTTATCTTACAAGGCACCAAATTTCCTTAAGATATTTTCATAAATGTTTTAAAGTCCTCTCCAGAAGCCCTGCTTTTGATCTAAATCTAATATTTGAGAGGATTTCCCTAATTCTAATGGCAATATTTTTCTGGAAGATTAAAGAAACAGTTAGTAATAAAAATCCTGAAACCAGAGAAGAATAAAATACTTTTCTGAGGGACATGAAGAATGGTAGGCAAGTATGTAGGAAATTCTAGTTTTTCAGCAAGCATGCCTCCGGGCACCATGTGGCCTAGGGTCTGAAAATCAAGGGTCAAGGAAGAGCAAGCAATGTGGCCTAGGTGCATGATGCTGGGTGGGGCAACAGTGTGCAGTGGTGTGGAGTTGGGGAACTTATTATGATTGGCTTTGGGAACTGATGTCATTTGGTTTATAAAAGCAAGCTGTGGCAGGGAGTAAATTCGAATTTCATGGTAACATCATCACGGAATTCCCAGCCATTATTTTCATTAATTATTGCGTGCATACAGGCTAAGGTAGGCCTGCACTTCCTTCAAGTGGCCAGTGGGTTGGAAAAGGTTCCCCTTGCGGACCACCAATCTGGGAAGCTGGTGTTGTGAGTGGACGTTGGCTGAAGATAGGCAGTCAGCCATCAGCCTGAAATTCCTGTCCAGGCTCTGGGCAGGTGGGAAGTCATGGCCAAGAGTGGTCCAGGCTAAGGGCCTGAGTTGGAAGTACCACTCAGGCTGGGCTACGGGAAGTAGCCAGCTGGCCTCTGCACAGAGGGGTCAGCTCCCCACATGTCTGCAGTGTGCTCCCCTTCCCTTAGCAGGGTTGCATGTTCCTGTCTGGCATAAAAATAAAGCTTCCTACACAAGTAGAAGCAAATGATATATGTTTAAGAGAAAGTTCAGGAAAACTATATTCCTTCCTTGAGAAATTATTGAACTTCCATTTCCTTCTTTGGTTATTTTGATAAAAAGGAATTATAATGACTAGAATGTTTTGAACCCAGATATTTAGAAAATCTGAGGTAGAACAAAATGAGTTCCTATATTACAATAGCCAAAAGCTGGAATCAACAAAATGTACCTCATCCTACGAGTGGATAAAGAAAATGTGGTACATCTACACAATGGAATTCTATGCAGCAGTAAAGAAAGATGACATTGTGAACTTTGCAGGTAAATGGATGGAACTAGAAGTCATTATCCTAAGTGAAGTAATACAGTCCCAGAAAAACAAATGACATATGGTGTCCCTCATTTGAGGGTGCTAGCACCAAATCTTTCTTTATAAGGCAAACCGAATAATTCTTTTTTTTAGAAAATATAATACCTGATGTTACTCATCAACTTGTTATGTAATGTAGGAATGTAAAGTAATATTGCTGCATTACTTGCATACAACTCTACTACCAAAATGGGAATCCCTAAACATGTTTTGGAATTAACCTATAGTTTAAATTCAGATGTCATAATTTTGGTATATGTGGGGCATGCATATATACATATTTTGGAGCAATACAAATTGAACAAACAGCAACAACAAAAAAAGACTGGGTTAAAGAATTGACCGAAAAAGTAAACTTCTGCCCCAAATAGTAAACTTCTGCACTGAAAAATTTTAAAATGACTGAGAGAAAGATGCAAGACATGTATGGCAGAATGCAGGAGCTCTGGCAGGGTGGGAGGCAAGGAAGGGGAATGGGTCTAGATTTGATCAAGAAATGTTGTATGAAATGCGCAAGAGTGCAGTAAAAACTTAAGAAAGAAAAAAAAAACGGTTCTGAAAAGAGAGTAGAATAAAAAGGAACTTTAGATGTGAATGACATCTACAAAATAAAAAGAAAACAAAACTTCCAAATAGAATTACGGCACAAAGACTTAAAAACATGTGAAACATGGAACAGATAGTATAACGTCCAATATGTGTGGTAACGTCAGAATTGATCATACATAAAGCCATTACTTAATAAACATATAAAGAAGATATACTGTCTTCCTAGAAAATGAATAATGAAATATTTTGTAGTAATAGGATTGTATAAAATGTAAATAATTGATAGACTATAGAAAGCCAAGAGTAGGAGACAGAAACCCAAGCAGGAGTCTGCAAAGTGACTCAGCCACAGGTCATGTTAACTCACCCTACCACAGTAAGCCTTGGAAAAGATACATAGGCTATATCCTGATTATATTGTGAAAATATTGTAATGAATGTGAAGGTATCAAATATGATTCCTAGAAAACTTCAACAAACAAAACTCACTACACAATATTATCTAAGCTGCAAAAACTGTGTATTTATAAAATTATTCATAAAGTAAATCCCCCAAAACTGGTCCAAGTGAACAAAAGAATTACATGTGCAAATTATATTCCTGCAGACAAGAAAGGAAAATCTCATAAATTCTCTTGCAAGGAGATAGAATGATTCAACTGTAGATATGTCTCCTAGGAATGTGGACCTTCCAGATACATATTTTCTGTACATGACCAGTTGTGGGATTCTACAGTAGCCTTCATCTTTTGCAAAGAGTAGCTTTTCTGATGAGTGGCATATGATATGCTTGTCTGTAAATATAAGATTCAATAGTATATGGTAAGAAAATGCATTTGTCTAGAGATATGACACTAATAGGGTTTTCACAGGTTCTATGCCCTCTCCACGCCTGTGCGTTTGGCTAAAATTACGGTGAATCTTATATGTGGCATGCACATATGCATATTTTGGAGTGACACAAATTGGATGAAATAATAACAACAACAATAAAAAGACTGGATTAAAGAACTGACTGAAACTGTGAAATTCTGCTCAAAACAGTAAACTACTGCGTCGAAAATTTTAAAAGAGACTGAGAAAAAGATGAAAAATATGTTTGGCAGAATACATGTGTTCTGGTGGAATGGGGGGGCAAGGAAGGAGGCACAGGTCTAGATTTGAAATTTTGTATGAAATGCACAAAGCTTCAATCAAAACTGGCTTTTGGAAAAATATTTACAGTGGATCTCATGAATTCACTCCTACTGAGAGGGTTCCAAGTCCAGTTAAATAGCTGTTAACCATCCTCCAGACAATAGTGGCACTACTGCACAAAAAGACATACTTTGCTCTGCAACTTAATAATAATTATTTGGCTTTAGGGCTGGCTTGTACCATTAATTAATTTTCTCCTTTAGCAGTGTTCATATCATCTAGCATTATGAGTGCTAAACTTAGGTAGAAAGATTCCAGGTCATTTCCTGCTCAATTAATATAAGCCCTATCCCTGAAGTCCTGTCCTGAGAAGTAGGGTCTTATTTTCTCTTTCTGTGGATGATCAATAGCTTTTGTGATAGCCTGAATTATTTTGAGAATCTCTTGGATCACTTTCACCAACCATTCAAAGGGAGGTATCCTCTGTCTTGTACTGTGTTCTCTGCCACAATGCCCCTGGCTGCACCACCCATGCACAAAGGTTCAGACAGTGTATTTGTATTTCTCATGGGGACTCCAGGACAACACGTTACACTCTGGGTTCCCTAACCTTCCAAGGGACCAATCATCTCTCTTCTTTCTTCTTCCCTTCCCAACCCCCTACTCCTTCTCAAGCCCCAGGATACTCCTCATCCCCACCCTCCAGGTCTCTGCAC
>VZQC01011699.1:2144296-2195262 GCA_009823505.1 Rhizomys pruinosus
CACATCTGTGGTGTATTGTCTTGATTGTTGAGCAGTGACAGTATAAGAAGGCAGGCTGGGCATGAGCCAGAGAGCAAGCCAGGAGCAAGCCAGTGGACAGCATTCCTCCATGGCCTGTGCTTCAGCTCCTGCCTCCAGGTTCCTGCCCTGAGTTCTTACCTTGGGCTCCCCGAGTGATCAACTGTGACCCAGGAGATGTAAGCTGAATAAACCCTTTCCTCCCCAAGTTGGTGTCGGTCAGAGTGTTTTGTCACAGCAATGGAAGACAGACTAGAACAGTACTCCTTTAATTTCCCTTTTTCACCACTCAAAGTATCAAATGGAAATAAGTACCAGGAACTGGACAGAGCTAACCTGTAAAAGGTGCAAACACACACACACAGCCCCCACTGCTCTGCTGCCCCACGTGGGTAAGAGGACTCTCCTTATCTTCTCATGCTAGTCTAAGCAGAAAATGACTTCAAGGTAAGAATCAGTCACCTTCTAGAACAATTTGGCACCAAGAGGGGAAAACTTCTAAATGGTAACATAATAAACTGAAAATTTGTTTACTAAGGAAGCAGTGTGCTCCTAGAAAGATGGAGAATGTTATTTCAGAGCAAGAACTGTCACATTTACATACACTTGTGCATAACTGATATCCTCATTAGTCAGAGAGCTATAAACAAGGTCTTGCTTGATATACAGTCTTCACGGCTACAGCCTGGATGGGAGGCACGACCAAAGATTGGATAGTAGTTACACTATTTGTCCAGAGTTACTGGTTGACTTCCTTCATCAAAATGTTCCGCTCCTTCTTCCCCCACTCCTTGTTGGGAGGAGGCTGCCCATCGGGAAGGAGTTGTATTAGTCACTTTTCTGTTGCTGTGATAAACACCATGACCAAAAGGATAAGAGTCCATCAGTGGGGAGGCATGGCAGGAGAGACCCAAAAACTGAGCACTCACTTTTCCAAGTAGGCACTCAAGCAGAGTGAGACACTGACCCTTAGCAATTTGCCTCTTCCAGAAGGCCATACCTCCTAAACTTCTGTAAACAGTGTCAATAACTGGGGGGAAAGTGTTCAAATACTTGGAGCCCATGGGGGATATTCATTTAAATGACCACATCCCACTTGCTGGTCCCCCATAGGTTCATGGCTAATACAAATTGCATTTAGTCCAACCTTAGAAGTCCCCAAGGCCTTAACAGTCTCAACAGTGTTCAGAAGTCCCAAATCCAAAGTTTCTTATGAGACCCAGGACATTCTCTTATGTAACTCCCTGTAAAATAAAAAAGCAAATTACATACTTCTAATATATACATTCACATTCCAAAAGGGACAAATAGGGGCATAATGAGGAAATACCTAACCAATTCAAGACCTAAAACCAGCAGAGTAAACACCAAACCCTGTAGCTCCATGTTTGATGTCTAACTCTCTCTTGAGGAGATGGTTCAGTGGGAAAGTGTTTGCCATGCAAACATGAAGACCTGAGTTTGGATCTCAACACTCACAAAAAAAGCCGGGTGTGGCAGAGTGTCCCTATAACTCCAGCAAGAGGAGACAGGAAGATCTCTGAGGCCTGCTGGCCAGCCAGTCTAGCCAAAATGGCAAGCTCTGGGTACAGTAAGAGACCCTCTCTCAGAAAATGAGGTGGAGGGGCTAGGAGATAGCTCAGCTGTCAAGAACACTGGCTGCTCTTGCAGAGGACCCAGGTTCAGTTCCCAGCACCCACATCCATTAACTCCAGTTTCAGGAGATCCTATTTTGGCCTCCATGGGCACTGCATGACACAGATGCACTTACATACATGCAGGCAAGACACTCAGAAACATAAAATAAAATAAAAATATAAAATAGAAAGAAATAGAGAATGACACTGAGTTTGACCTTGGGCTTCCAGAGCTTGCACTTACACACTCAAAGGTGTAGGTAGTAATCATTACCTCCTCACACTGTACCCTGGGTCAGCAGGACACTTTGCTCCTCTTAGCTCTTATTTCTTTGAACTTTTATCTCACAGTTTCATATTCCCTTTCAATTCAGTCAAGTGGTGGAATCACCCAGGCAGCTTTGGGGCATGGACATAGGAAGAAGTGACACAAGCACAGCTTTTGCCTTTAAGAAGTTATTAATGTGGCTGAAGGACATGACATAAAAGGTGTAATGTGGGCCAATTCCCTCATTTGTCAAATGGAAAGCTTCCTCCCCCATGGGTTCTGTAGGAAATCAGCTCTCTACTTATCCCCTCTTCTTCTAACAAATACAGACAGCTGTTGGCATACAGTCTGATTCACGCTGATACACACACACACACACACACACACACACACACACACAGTTTGATAAAGAGCTGTAGAATGGGGTGTCATGGAGTCAGTTACCTAGATATAGTGGGACTCCTGTCAAAGACACAGTTCACACATGCCATGGGAACAGGTCACCCAGAGAGACTCAAGGAACAGACACAAGATGAATGTGTGTGACAGTGACCTATGAAGTCCAAGGCAGCTGGAAAGTAGCCCTACAGCACTGCCAGACAGAGGGCCTGGATCCTGTCCCACTAGCAAGTCACTGGACCTTGGACTGGGCACCTCGGTTACTGAGTCTGTATATGGTATGAATGGTAATCTTGCATATGGGGTGACCTTGGAGCTATTACTATTGTGGCTGCAAGGTAAATTGTAGTGAGGTACAAGAGAGAGAATGAAAAGACCAGAGGAGCAGTGTCTACTCCGTCAGGAAGGCCCAGAGACAGGGGATAGGCCCCAGGGCCCCGTGTGCTGCTCTGTCTGTTGAGGTGGCTGGTCATAGGGTCATATTAGGAGGTAGATGCAAAGGCACCAAAGAAAAAGTATGAAAGCCAGTTAGCAATGCTGGAAGCAAAGGGGTGCACACAGAGTACTGTTTCCTTAGATGCCAGCAAGCTCCTAGGTAATTAAGCATATTCCCCATGGGCAGGTTTAGGCTATCCCAGCAGTCTTCTGCTTTACAAAGACTGTGCATAATTTCCAAGTTAACACCTTCCCTCTGAATCAAAGCAATTTCAGGAGCCTAATATAGAAACTCTGGTTTTTCTGGAGCAAAGAATAAAACACGTGTGTGTGTGTGTGTGTGTGTGTGTGTGTGTGTGTGTGTGTGTTTGTTTGTGTGTATTGCATGCATGTGTATGGAGGACAGAAGACAACCTCCAGTGTTGTTCCTCAGACACCATCCACTATAGATATGTTTTTATTTTATTTTTTTCCATACAGATTGTCTCACTGGCCTGGGACTTGATGATTAGGCAAACTGGCTGTCAGAGAACACCAGGTCTCATCTGCCTCCACATCCCTGCGCTGGGATTACTAGCTACCATGCCCAGGTTTTTCCATGGGTTCTGTGGCTCCAAGTCAGGTCCTCTTTACTGACAGCTACCTCCTCAGCCCAACACCCCATTCTGTTTCTGCTCATGGTTTAACACAGGCAAAGCACAGTTGTATAATCCACATGGTTAGTATAGGCAGGGGTTAGTGTGAAGGGGAAAAGTGATAGAATTGTCTCTGATTTGCATTCTGTCTATAGATATCCTGGGAGCATTGTTGCAGTGCAAGCAAAATATTCTGCAAAGCCATTGCTGGCTGGAATACCCAAGGGCATGGTATCTATGAACCAGATGAGTTCCTCAGAAGATTGACATATAAGGGAATGATAGCCTGGGCCAGGAGATGGCAAGGTCAGTAAAGTGCTTGTAACACAAGCATGAGGACTCCAGTTCTGATCCAGTACCCACACACAAAAACCTGGCATGGTGGGAGTGTCTGTATCCCAAGCACTGGGGAGACAGAGCCAGGAGGATCCCTGGAGATTTCTGGCCAGCTAGCCTAGCCAATCAGTGAGTTCCAGGTTCAGTGAGAGACCCTTTCTCAAAAAAAAAAAAAAAAATAGCTGAAGACACCCAATGCCAACTTGGGGCCTCTGCATGTGCATAGCCACATGTATACACACACACACACACACACACACACACACACACACACACAGACACTTCTAACCTGTCACCAGTGCTGTCCAACTGCAGACTGTGGTTTGTCTGTGTGGTGGTGATCTTGTGCTGACATTCATGGAGACAGCAGTATTGTTTTAACTACTCAACACACGGCAGCCCCTTGCTAGTCACAGTGTCATTCTAGAAGCTTCCACCTGAGTGGGTCCTCCATTAGAACTCTCTAAACAATGGTGACTCCCCAGGGCTCTAAATGGGAGTGGTGGCCAGAAAAAAGAAATCTGAATAAAATGCATCATCCTCCTCCATTATTTATGCTGACCTGGTGGAGATCCCAGGCATGCTGCCTTGATGGGAAATGTGGTCTAGAGGTGGGAATGACAGAGCCTTTTCTAAACACAATTCCAAAGCTGCTGAGGTGTAAACTCATACCTGTGATTTCCCTAATTTTCTCCTGTCTTTCTTCTTTACCTTCAGAGCACAGTCCAGATAAACAAATACACTCAGAAAAGGATTGGGCACCCTGAGTGGGTCACACAGGATGGACTGAGCAGAGATCAAAGAAACTAGCTCCTGTTTCTCTTGGCTATTCACAGGCTTCATTCTAGACTTGTACCACTAATAAAAAATAAATAATAGATTCGCAGCCTCCTGATTTGTGGCAAGACAAACACTATTGTGTTTTGGGTTTCAATGACACATGATAGACTGGGAAGCCTGTTTTAATCCATTCCTGTAACTTTAAAAGAACAAAGAAAACTGGAAGAGTTGGAATGTTATTAATAAGCTGATCCCCAAAACTTTCTCTACATAGATTTATTCCCTTTACTAAGGAGGTTCTTTGAAGTTCTTAATGTTTTTCTTTCTCTCTCCAGATTTTTCTTGATCTTGCAAAATCAAAAGCCAGATGAAATCACTGTGTTTTATGTGTGTGTATGTGTATAGAGGTGTTCCTAAAGAAAATGTATACATATATTCTTCTGGGTTAAATAAAACAGATGAGGCACTGGAAACTGGTGAGTAGCCTTTAAGTAGTTTTATTTGTTTTTATTTTTTTTTAAAGCCTTATCCTACATTACAGTAGCATTTGGTGATGGGGCCTTCAGAGAGTAATTTGGGCTCCATGTGCCCATGAAGTGGGATGGAACCTGGGACCTTATGAGACCTTGGAGACCTTGCATGGTCTTCCCTCATGAATAGGCATGTGTGAGGAAAGGTCATGTGAGAAGACTGAGAGCCTCATGCAAAGGGGAGCCAGGAGCAGATTCTTTCCAAGCCTTGGTCTGGGCCCTGCAGCTCCCAGGACTCTGATAAATGAATGCCTGCTATTTAAGCACCCTGTCTACAGTGTCCTGTTTCAACTCATAGTTAAGAATCTGTCCTTTACAAGGGCTTTCCATGAATGTAAGGCAGTGATTCAAATAACCTGACAGACAAGGGAGAGCTGCCCAGAAAGTAACTGTCTTGAACTTTGTAGACAACAAATAAACCCCATGATGGCCCAAGCTCAGAGAATACATCTGCACAGTTACTGATTCATGAAACAGCTATGTCTTTGAATATTGGGGGGCAAAGAGGGCATACGTGTGCAGGTTTGTCTGCATTCAGGTACACGTGTATGTATGATGTGGGGAGGCCTTACTTAGGCTCCATCCACCACATTTTTTAATGCAGGATCTCTAACTGGCGTAGAACTCAAGCTGAATTATGCTGGCTGAACACTGAGCCCTGGGATCCACCTGCCTGCCTTTCCCACACTGGAATTACAAACCTGGGCTACCAAGCCTGGCTTTTTGTGGGGGTTCTGGGGATTGAACTCTGGTCCCCATGCTTGTGAAGAAAATGTTTTTATCAAATGAGCTATCCCCCAGCCCTGTTTTATGACTACAAAAGAGATGCTTTCTTCTAATTTTCATAAGCTGGGCAGTATCATGTAGAATCTACTTCTTCATGTGACGGAACAGAGGAGGAGGCTCTGCCTGGGAATGGTCACCCTGTATCAGAACTGACGGGAGCCCAGCCTGGAGTGATTTCCACCTGCACATCCTCTCAGCAGCAAGCCAGCTCGATCTGAGTACAGATCAGAGTTCTGGCCTCTCAGCAGCAGAGGAAATAGCTGTCATGGTTGGCTTCAGTTGTCAGCTTGACAACCCTGGGAAGAGGAAACCTCAGTTGAGAAATTGCCTCTATTAGACTGGCCATTGTCGATGTCTATGAGGTATTTCTTGAGTGATGTGGATGGTGCCACCCCTGAGCAGATGGGCCTGGTCTTTATAAGAAAGCAGGCTGAGCATAGGCCAGAGGAGCAAGCCAGTAAGCAGTGTTCTTCCATGGTCTCTGCTTTAACTCCTCCTGCCTCCAGGTTTCTGCCCAGAGTTCCTACATGACTTCCCTCAAAGATGGACTGTCCTTTGTAAGTGTAAGATGCAATGAACCTTTTTGTCCTCAAGTTGATTTGGTCAATTTATTTTTAATTTTTATTTATTTTTTTATGTGTATGAGTGTACTGTCTACATGTAGGTTGATACACCCGTGTTGTGCAATGCTATGGAGGTCAGAAGAGGGTGTCAGATTCCCTTGGAACTGGAGTTAAAGATGGTTCTTAGCCGCCATGTGGGTGCTGGGAATCAAGCCCAGGTCCTCTGCAAGAGCAGTCAGTGCTCTTAACTGCTGAGCCATCTCTCCAGCCCCTATTCTGGTCAATTTTATCACAGCAATACAAAGTAACTAGGACAGTAATTATTCACAGACCACAGTCAAACCTGAGATGTCTAAAAGCCACTTCGGAGAGAGAGGTGACCCCTGAGATGCAGAAGCCAAGTTATCCACATTATCCAAACTCTCAGAAGCCCCCTGTCTTCAAACCAAAAGGAAACTAGCAGCTCCGGGGAGAACAAAGGCTAAACCTAGCCCCGTCTGTGTAAATATTCAATAAATGTACCTAGAATTGATGAACCCATCAGAAAAGACAAACACAGCATTGAGGTTTTGCCTAATTTCTTTTGTCTGTTAATAAGCACTGGAAGGAGAGAGTGGAAAATGGAAGAACGTAGGGGTTGTGGCTTGTTCCTTGCCCACAGAGGCCCTAGCTGTGCTCTGGCCCTGAGCTCATCAGGGTAACTGACCCTCCTCCCCAGGAAAGGTCATTTGGTTATTGTGCTCCATATTCAAAGGCCTGTCTAGAGGAAGAGGTCCCTGAGCAGGTGCAGGGGTGTGGCATACAGGCTCACCATGATTCAGAGTTTCCATACTGTGTCCTCTGGGTGGACAGCTGCCTCTGTTGTTTCCCCTCAATGACACTAGCTTCCTAACACCTGCCTCCCTGAGCCCTTGAGCAAACAGATCCACCCCATTTTTCTGTTGATACAGAGCACATTACCTCAAGACAGGCTCTTGGCCAGCTCCATGCCCCTGGCAGCTTTGTGCGTACCCAGCTCACAAGCTGCTCGTGGTGTGGTCAGATCTTTTTAGAGTTTCTACCCTGGCTCTACCACCATCCTAAATTTGCAGCTCCTCAAACATCTCAGTCCACACTCTGCTCTGAAATCACAGAAACTGTTCTAAGCATTTCTTCAGATCACTGCACTATTTGGGACACGCCCATAATCCTTCACAGCCATTCTTTTGGCTCTGCCATGCCAGGCCCCATAGGCCAACCTGGGCTATGCACTCATGTTCTTGGGCTTTGCACTGTGATTACCACAGGTGTTCTCTCTGCCTAGAACAATGTCTCCTTCTCCTGACTTCCTCTCTAGCCAACTCCTACCTACTCTTCAGCTCAGACACCCCTCCTGGTGGGAATTCCTTGCTCATCCCCTTCTTAAAAGGAACATATTTCCATGACACCCCTTATTTTTCACCATTCAGGTGCTTAGCAAACACACTTGTCAAAAGCTCCCTGTTAAAGTTCTACAAGGGCAATGGCTGGCTTGTAGTTCATATTAACCCTGCTGTATTTAGTTCCATGCCTGTCATGTTATAGATATAACAATAAATAAGACTGCTGTCTCCACTGAATAAATTTGCCAGAACAAAATAACAATGCAACAGTAATGTAAGCCACCACTTATGGAACTGCAACACTGTGTGGCAACATGGTAGGGTCTGTTACATGCTTACTTCATTTAACCTGTGTTCTTTCTGATGGTCCACTGTCTCCTCCAAGGTTACTCAATGTCTATGCACCTAAGGGAAGCCTGACGTGAGGTCTAAGCCAAGTCCAGGTCTCCATACTTGGCATGAATACAATCTCCATTCTTGTTTCACAAGACCAGAGCTAAAGGATGTTTATCCCAAACAGATGCCACATCCTCTCTACTGAAGCCTTTTGTTGTTGATGTTGCCTAGGATTGTCAAATCAAAACATCTTTCTTTACCAAATCTCCTGAAATGCCACTTAACTAATTAAATGTCTGGCAAAAGCAATATAAAAAAATGAAGACTGTTGAGTTACTTTAAATTAGGAGCTGACTTATCAGTCCTATCATCTACATGCTTCAAACACAGGCAGTACCCTGGAGATGTTACCTAGAGGAAGCAGGACTCCTTGCTGCTTTGAGGGCTATATTCAATGTGCACACACCTCTGATGGCCAGACACCATCAGGAGAGAGCTGATTCATCCTGTGTACTTCTATGTTCAGCAAGCACAGTTTACAGAGTTTATAGGTAAAAAAAAAACTCGGGCAAGAAGACAGAACACTAAATTGAGAGGCTTGGGGGAGGGCTCCATCAGTGAAATGCCGATGAAAGCATGAGAGCCCAAGGTTGGAACCCCAGCAGCCGTGAAAAGGAAAGGGCCAACCAAGATGGCAGAATGGCTGTGTTCCCAGAGCTGGGCAGACAGAGAGAGGAGGATCCTGGGGTTCCTGGCCAGCCAGCCTAGCTACTCAGGGAGATCCAGGTTCAGTGAGAGACCCTGTCTCAAAAATAAGGTGGAGAGCAATTGAGGAAGACACCAAACAACACTGACCTTTGACCTACACACACACATGCACGCATACACACACACACGCAAATGAATGAATGAATTAATTAATTAATTAAATATTTTAAATTAATTTGCTTCCTTAACAAAGCTTATCTACAATAAGAACAACATCATCAAAGCTAAAATTTCATATACTGTAAATAAAGATTCAGGATATAGTACGTATATTCACGTTTCCTTTTTCTTTTAAGCCAATGCTTATATATTCACATTTTCATTTTTTAGATATCACATGTAAATAGAGTGTCAGGGGCTTAAGAAATGGCTCAGAGGTCAAGAGTATTACTACTCTAGCAGAGGACCCAGGTTCAGTTCCCAGCACCCGCATGGCAGTTAACTCCAGTTCCAGAGGATATGACACCCTCTTCTGTCCTCGTTGGTCCTTGTCCAACACAGGTGCACTTACATACATGCAGGATTCACTCATACGCATAAAATAAAAATAATAAAATATTTTTTAAAAATATCAATTTTGCTAGTTCAATTGTAAATTAAGTAACATAGGATAGCAAACTGGAATTTCAACAGGAAGATCTTAATTTTATTTAACAAATACAGTTAAAAAACATAAAATATTACCACCTTAGGAAATTTTGAAACAACTGTGCATAATGTATACAGAAACATCTCAGCACAGATTCTGACAGAAAAATTCATGGCATAGAGGTAAACACATAAATCACCCCAGATTAAAGACACATGCATGAAAAGTGCGCAGGCAACTGCAACGGTAATGAATTCGGGGCACTTATGTATTGACAAAAACCACTGAGCAAAATAAAGAACATTAATTTGTGTTAAAACAAAGTACTTTGTGGAGCAAAGCTTGAAGTGCCTTTGGGGAGCCTTCACCATTGCAAACTGCACAGCTCTGCAAAACTCACCCTTTGATGTTGGACACAGCTGGGCCACTGCCATCTGTGTCTGTGACACAAGGTAATGATCACATTGTTATAGATTAACCTACCATTAGAAAACAAGAAGTCTCTCCAGATAAGACAGAATTAGAGATGTTCATGGGAGAGAGATGGATTCGATGGGAAACCTTGTTGTCTGCTGGGAGGCAGAGAATCGTTTGGAAAAGGGGAGCATCTGCTAAGTGATATTTAAAAAGCAAAGGGAGGCAGTCTCCCCAGAACCTAAACAGCCAGGGATGCTACTGTCTATGTAGACATTCCTCAAATGATGGAGCTGTTGATCCTGATAGAGAATTGTGAGGAAGAGAAGAGAAAATGATAGTTCACAGGCTAGAGAAAGAGGAGCAGGGAAGGAGGGAAGGGAGGAAGAGAGACAGACTGGCTCTGGTAGGGAGCACTCTTGAGCTTCTGTCACCCAGGAGGTACGCTGATGGACACACTGTCCAATGAAACAGCAAAGTATAGACTGCACGTTTCCAGGAACAAACTCTACCAAGTCTAAGGCCAAGGCTGTCCTCCAAACCTAACCAACTGGTGCTTGGTGTTGATGGAGAGAAAAGTCCCAATATGCACTTGATACTGATGGAGAGAAAAATCTCCTTCGATGAAAGGAAGGCAGACACCAATGAGGAACTGTGAGTGCAGTTGCCCTGGCTTCACTAGGGAGGCTCCCTGAGCACCACCAGGCCTGGAAAACCATGGAACACAACCATGACAACTTCCTGCCCAACAGATGAACTCATCCTTAGTGGGCAAATGTACCTTGAATGGCCTCTTCAAGGCTGCTGTGAGGAAGCCATGGGGCCATTGTGTATGAAGTCACAGTGCCCTCCTTTTTATACTTCTCTAGAAAAATATCCCCCTCGTCCTAGCTCCATACACAGCTATGCTTTGCAGAGATGGCTTTCTTTGATGAGACCAGGCATCTGCCACTAAGAGTGGGCATCCTGGAACATGACCAGGCTCTCGGGATTCCTCTGCTGGTTCCAGTTTTAATACCTTTTGTTCTTCCTTTTTTCTTATTTCTCACCCATGCTTGTTTTGATATTCTAACTTTTTCACTAAATTCAAGTGCATTTTAGAACAAAGCAAAATATAAATTTCAAGTGATTTTATATCCAAAATACAGACTCATTAATTTTTCAGATGAGAGTATTAAGGTCCAGAGAACCACTGATGGTAACATGGTGCTAGAAAAAAACATACGCCACAGTAAATATCTAGCAATACCATAAACTCAAAATAAATGTTCATTCCTACACTGGGAAAAAGATACTAAATCAGCTGGTTCATAACTCCTTGGGGAAAATAGTTTCTATTTATTAACTGCACAAAGTAGAAATATGCAAAGATGCAGAAGCAAACCTTGCTGGAATTTGTATGGTGCCTGAAAAGATCTGGTCACCAACATTATCTATTACAGATACCCTCAGTCTAAGAAAATTTGAATCTGTGAGGCAGCCAAAGACCTGCTCTTTGAGTCATCAAATGTAGGTCATAAATTATAATGGCTGTTTTTACCAGAGGTCTGCTACTGATCACAGTGGCATAGAGGCTTACAGAATAAGAGTATAAAAGATACCAAAGTAAGGTAAGGGCATGAAAGATAAACACTTTAGGAATCAAAAACCCACATTCCTTGACGAAAAGAACCTAAAATCTAATGGGGGCGGGGAATGTGTGTACTATGTAGTGCACAGAACCACCATAAACACTGCTGTGACAGGAGCAAAGGATGATGGGAATGAAGAGAAAGACCACGCTATGTCTTCTGGAGGGCTTCTAGGAAGTTAGGCATGATGTACCAGAGTTACTTAGAGTTCCTGATAGCCAAAGACTAAAACTGGATGAACTGATCCACTTATTGTCATTTGTGAATCAGTCTCTTAAGGACTGCCATGTTGCAAGTACCATGGAGAAGGTGACACATCTAACAAAAGGTCAGCATGTAAAGGAAAAGAAACCACAGATGTTGGCTGTCACTTCCTGTGAACGGGTATAAGCCTTTCACTTCAAATAAGACCCAAATGTGAAGGTGAGGAAACCTGCACAGACCAACCATCAATTCTATAGAAGGATACGAGTCCTTCACCTTGACCCACAGATGAAGGAGAAGAAACCCAGAGGTAGACCATCACTCCTTGGTCCTCTCAAAGACCAGCAAGTACTCCTTAACTGCTGAGCTTGTCTAAGCAAGAAACTTTCAACTTTTTTTTTTTTTTTGGGTGGTGCTGAGGACTGAATTCAGGACCTTGTACATGATTGGCAATTGCTATATCAATGAGCTACATCATCAGCCCTGACTTTCACACTCGTAAATTAATAATGCAGCAAAGCTCATCATACTTTTTCTACTAATCAGTTTGTTAGATTTTTGGTTATGATGAACACATAGTATACACATACCTGCAATTTTATCTCTGTCTTTCAGTACTTAGACCTGTTTCTTTTTTTTTCTATATAGCATTGGTCAGATCATCAGATGATATGGAAGGCAGCAGTTGAGATAAAGAACATTATAATGTCATAGACACTTCAGATTGAATCTCTCAAACTCAGCTCTCCCTCCATTTTACTAGATATAAAAAGTAAAACTACATTTCCCAGAATCCTCTGTAGCTCAGGTTCTAGGTGCAATTTAGCATCTATCAGCTAAATGTACTCAAATAGGAGTTAGATGGTAGATATAGAATAGAGGCCATTTCCCTTCTCCAGTAGATGGTAGAAAATGAGACTACAGAGACACTCTTGTTTGTGTGGGTGACTAGTATCTAGTCAGCCCACTGGTGGGGTATATAAAAACATATGGTAATGAAAGTGGCCACAGTAGCAACAACCTGTGTCCTGGACTGTGGTAACTACAGTGCTGAGGTCTTACCCTCCAATCCATCTGCCTTTCCTGTCCTTCCAACTTGAGGCTCTTGAGCTACACCTTTCCTGCTGCAAAATCGAGATACACTGTTTCCCAGAGTAAATAGTGACTGGTACCAGTACACTTGCAGACTTCCAGCAGAAGAGAGAATGCATCTAAAATCTCTCCATTGGGTATAATCTTTGATAAACTTGTTGGTACACCTCTAAGGAAGTTCTCTGTCTTCTTAATTTGTTGTGTGTGGGTTTTTTTTTTTTTCAAATCCTAAATAGGTGCTGAATTATGCTTTTGCAGCCATGCTTTAGATAACCAGATTTTCCTTTGCTCTTTTAATATGTAATATTGAATTATCAGATATTCTGGTCAAAGGTTCAGTGGCTTCATAAACTAAGTTCTATTTTCTCTCTGGAATAATGTGCAAATGATAAGAACTGAGTCTTTCTTAAAAGTTTAGTAGCCTCACCTATACAGTTTCCCCTGGGGTTTTTATTAGGAAAATCTTTTGTTTCTATACCCATTTCCTCACAATGAATAGTTCTAATCATGTTCTCTATTTCTTTTTATGATAGTTTTGACACTGTATATTTTTTTTGAGAATTTATTCACTTCATTTCACTTTCCACCCACATTGATCAGTATATACTGGTTCCAGTAGTCTTTTAAATCATGTGAAAATCTCTTTGCTGTACTGAATTTGATTCTAGCCTGTCTTTTCTTTCCATTCCATCTTATTTACCTTCCTCCTCCTGCCCTGTCATTTAGAGTTAATACTTTGCTGGCACCATTGATTCTGTACTAACCTTTATTATTTATTTCCTTCTCCTTTCTTCGGTTCTACCATTGCTGTTATTCTTATAAACTTTTTGTTTCACATTCTATACTTGTGTTTACTGATGAATGTATAGACTATGAACCTGGCCAGCTGTAAACACTGCTTAATTATTTCCCACAGTTCTGACACCTAATATTTTCATTTTGTTTCATTCTAAAAACATTGTAATTTCATTTTCTCACTTTTTAAACCCAAGGGTTATTTAGAACAATGTTATTTAATTTGTAACCATCCTGGCTGGGGGAGGCACTATCATTTGGGTAATAATTCCTTATGTCGTACTGTATTGAAAGAATCCGATTTGTGTCACTTTCATCCTTGAGAAATTATGGAGTCTCCCTCTCTCTGGCACACAGGTGGTTTTATAGTTTTTGTTATCATTCCATATGCATTCAAAACAAAGACACTGTTAAATATGCAGTTTCAGGAAATTTTCAAATTGTTCTAGCTTAATTGCACTGCTGAGTTTTTCATTATCTCTTATTATTTTGGGGTATGTAGGACTTACCTTTTTTTAGAGCAGTGTGTTTGGAAAAAAAATCTTCCAATGAAATTAATTTTATCTCTGCAATTTTATAAATTGTTGCTGCTGTTGTACATTCTAGGTGTCTTATAATAAATACCTACCTTCTGTTTTATTTTTGTTTGCTTAGCTAGTATACTGAGACAGGGTCTCTCTCCTGGAAGCTACTATTTCCCTGTCTCAGCCTCTAGAGTCCTAGAACTATAGGTGTACAGTACTGGGCCCAACTGATACCTGTGCTTCTAGTGCTCATAGTTCCTTCTATGAATATATAATCTTTTGTCATTTATTATATATTGAAGTTTGCACTGCTTGTTCTTGGTTCATATTTGTATAATCTCAATCAATCTCTCTCTCTCTCTCTCTCTCTCTCTCTCTCTCTCTCTCCAAAGTCTTACTATATAGCCCTGTTTGGTCTGGAACTCACTATGTAGACCAGGCTGGCCCCAAAGTGACAGAGAGATCCACCTGCTTCTGCCTCCCAAGTGCTGGAATTAAGGATGTAAGCCACCATGTCTAGAGTTTGTTCATTTATATTTTCAACCTTCTTTTGAAGTAGTTTTTAAATTTTTCTTTTTATTTTAAATTTATTTTATTTAAAATTTTTTCTTATTATTGATTCCAGAATTCATACAAGGGATTTTGATTCTATGCAGACCCCATTCCCCCATCTCCAGGCCCTCCCCGACTAAAGTGTGTTTCTTCTATTTTACTTTTTATATCTTTTCACTCCGTTGGAGAACTTAGTAATTATATATTCCTATTACTACCATATTAGGGCTGTCTGGACCAGTTTTTCATATTTTCAATTTCATTTTCTCCCTTGTTTCTATTTCTCAAGTTTTCTTCTGCAGGTCTGGAAGCTTCACTGTCAGTTTCCTCTTAACTCACACAGCCTGCCCTATGGATCCATCCTTCCTTGTATTCACTGCCCTGCTGGCAAGTCCCAGTGGCTTCCGTTCCTTGGGATGAAGCTGACACAGTCTAGTATTCCAGTTCTGTGCTGCCTGTGTTCTCTCTTTTCTTTGGTCCTAGACATCTTTCAAAAGGCATCAGCGTATGTTCGTCAGTAACACCTCCTCTCTGGTAGCTCATGCACATGTTCCTGTCATATTTAAATGTTTCCTCCCAAAATGTTTCCATGGTTTATGTGGCACTTGGGATGGAACCCAGGGCTTCATTCATTAGGCAAGTCCTCCATCAACTGAGCTGCATCCACAGCCCCATGCGGTTTATGTATGTGGTTGGTACAGCAGGGAATATATGCTTGAGTGACAGTTTATCTGCAACTAAAACTCAAGACTAAAGGAACAGCAGAGGTATGACTGGCTGTAAAATTCTCTGTGCCACTGAACCACAGACTGAAAAATGGCCCCCATCAAAATGCTCCTGGTAGGTATATTTTACCATAACTTTAAAACGCTCCTTCCAGAAGCTTCTCTCCAGACTCTCATGTTGTCTCTGGCTGCCTCCCTCAAGCTGGGGGCAACCTCTTCCTAGACCACAGAAGCTGCAGCTGCCTAAGGGCTTCTGGTGGTTCTGTTCCTAGTTCTTGACACCCATACCCCCCCTACACACACAGCATTTTCACTTTCCTTGTATCTAACGTGGTTTCTCTGGTTCGCCATCTTTGCTGGGACTGAATGCTGACTCCACCTTTAACATGTGGAGCCCATGGAAGGATGTGTGAGCACATTTTCCATAATGGATATGTTTTACATGGATAAGCAGGAAAAATAACCTGTTCTTTTACAGGTAGAGGTCATTAAATTGGACATTGACAGGCTACTTTTGGCAAGGACAGAGTATATGATGTGAAATCCTCAGAGGTGCAGATTTTTTCACAAGGCCACAACTCAGTTACCAAATAGCCCAATGCAACTGGGCAGGTGAATGCTGGGTTTGAGTGGCCTGCTATGGAGATGAGGCCTTGTATTGTGTTCAAGCTGGCATGTACATGGTGTGTGTGTGTGTGTGTGTGTGTGTGTGTGTGTGTGTGTGTTTGTGTATGTGTGTACACAGCTTTGGGCTGGCAAAAGTAGAGGCCTGAAATGCATGTTGAGGATAAACTGCATTTGTTCTTGTTGCTTTGTGTTTGTTAATCTAGCCCACTCTATTTTAACAGGAAATGAAGGAAATGTGAATTTAAAAAGACAGCTTTGAAAGTATTATAAAATATTCATACCTTACAGTTCTATAAATAATCTGGTTTGAATCTACAAGCAGAGAGACTTGACTTGCTTGTTATCAACAAAATTCCATGGAAGGGAACTTAGGCCCTTTGTAGCTGGCATCTGATACTATCTCTTCTATCTTTAGGAAGCAAATGTGAAGTCCACGAATAACCCACAGGAGGAAGAAGAAAGGAAAGTCACTGAGTTCAAATGAAGGGACACAGCCTTGATTCAGAACTGAGCACTTCCTGTGCACAGATGTTATATCTGATAAATAACCACTTCTTAGGTTGGCATGAGTCTTTGTGACATTCTCACTGCCAACCATGCTGACCATAGCTAACTCACCTGCACTGTTCAGGAGTAAGAGACCCCAAGACAGAGGGTGTCTTGTTTCACACTGAAGGCTCTATTCTGAGCAAGTGGCAGACAACTCCATTCAGGAGAGTGGCATATTTCATGCAAACTTTGTGTATTATCCTAAAGCCAAGAAGCAGATATGGAAGGTGAGTGAGAGCCAGGGATGTAGCTCCAAGAAAAGCAATGTGGGAAAGATCAGAGAAATGATCCTAATCAAGCCCTAGAGACAGGAATAAACACAAATTCCTAGATGTCTGATTGGTACCTGGCACCTTTGCAGCCCATTCTTACAACACACTGATACAGGGATGGTCGGGGTCAGGGAACAACAATGGATGCCTTCAATATATGACACATGTTAGACAGGAACTAAAAGCCAGAGTAAGGAAGGGGGCTGAGTTTGAGGGCTGGCGTGAAATTTTAACTACGGTGAATGGAGAAGATCTCACTGAAAATGGGAAAAGCTGGATACCTAGCTCCTGGGATATCTAGAGGAAGAAAATGCTATCTTGGCAGAGAGGAAGGAGAAATGTCACTCCTTGATGCCACAAGACTCAGAAAGACAGGAGCGACAGCCAGCACATTACACAGGTTAGAAGAGATCAGTATGTCCAGGTGGGTAAAGACTCAGGGAGGGATGCAGGACATGTGTGTCCAGGGATAAGGGCTGATAGAAGAACACCATTTTAAAGGCAAATGCTCACAACTTGCTGAGTTTGCATAGAAGGGTTAAAAAGCAATGGAATTCAGGATACCTCTCCAGATATGATCAAGAATAATTCCTAAAATACCAGATGTAAAGCATGATGGTAAAAAGCAAGCCAAGGAAGACTCAGGGACAGCCCCCAACTCAACCCCCCACCCTACCCCACACATATCTCAGGCAAACAGGAAGGGGAGAGCTGCTTTTAAAAAAGAAAGTGAAGGGGCTGGAGAGATGGCCTAGCGGTTAAGAGCGCCGACTGCTCTTGCAGAGGACCCGGGTTCGGTCCCCAGCACCCACATGGCGGCCGAGAACTGTCTGAAACTCCAATTCCAGGAGAACTCCAGTTCCAGGGGAATCCGACACCCTCTTCTGACCTCCGCGGCGTTGCACGACACGGGTGCACAGACCTACATGCAGACAGTACATTCATACACATACAGAAATAAATAAAATAAAATAAAATAAAATAAAATAAAATAAAATAAAATAAAATAAAGAAAGTGAATCCAGGAGTGAAAAAAGGTTGGGGATATAGCTCGGGGGCAGGGGACTTGCCTAGCATGCACAAGGCTCTGGGATCCATCTCTAGGAAGAAAAAAAGATAAGAAACAAAAAGAGGAAGGGAGGGAGGGAGACAGGGAGGGAGGAAGGGAGGGAGAGAGGACAGACACACATTTGGATACCATCCATACACAGACAGTGAGTGCTTCATAGAAAGTAATTAGCTGGATATATGTTTCATCTCAAGAGCAGCACAAGGACCTCTGGAGATCAGCTAGCTGGGGGCCTTCATCGCGTTTTATAGAACCATAGTATGTTACAATGAGCATCATTTAAAATAATTTTGTGATAAAACAAACATTCCTAATATGAAGACAAATTTAGCCTTTGAATGAGTTTTGAAGATAAAACGGGAGACTTCAAAGCCAGGCTGTGGCAGGCAACTCCGAAAGCCCATCCTGGTCTCCTGGGCTGTACATTTCTCTTCTGCAGAAACAAGTTTTCCCCAGGTCTTCCAAGTTCTAAGAGCTCAGGACTTCTTAAGTCTATTCAACATCAATCACCTTGGAAGCATTTACAGAGTATGGAGCACTGTGCTAGGAACTGAGGCCAGACGGGTTAACAAAACACAACCCTGGCTGCTGTGAAGTCTTCAAGTGGTTGCTGATACTAACTGCGTTGTGTGCTCAGTTTTGTTTAGGCATTGATTTAAAAGGAAAAGCAGAGTCATCTCTGTTTATATCGGGAAGTTCAAAGGTTTATGATTAGAAACTGTTTAGGAATTCTAAGCAGAAATGCAGGTGAGCAGAGCAGACACTGAAAAGCTTGGCAGATAAAGTACCAGCTACCTCGAGACACCAAGAGGGGGAAGAACAAAGTCTGAATGAAGGGTGACATCTGGGAATGGAATCCAGCTACTAAGTGTCCTAGTCCTAAATCAAAACTTAAAACACACTTTTTCTCATTATCTGGCAGAGAGAGAGAGAGAGAGAGAGAGGAGAGAGAGAATGAATTCTTGACAAAGGTCTTTTTCTTGGAAATGGAAGACAATAGGCACAGCTATGGTTTTATAGAGACTGTGGCACTGTTCAAAAGCAGGCTTCCTGTGGCAGAGAGCACTTGGGTAAGCTGCTCAATTTTAAAATCCTGGCCAGGGTTGCTCTGTATTGTATTGCCAAGTATACGTACTATTTTTATAATAATAAAAACATTTTTCATAATGAAGCTTGCCATATGAGTTACAAACAGGCTTCAAGGAAGGGGCTTTCAATGGAAGTGTGCATGTTTTTCATTTTCAGGTTTTCTCAAAACCTTTTTATTTTATGTGTATGAGTGTATTGCCTGCATGTATGTGAGTGTACCCAGGTCGTGCAATGCTGCAGAAGTCTGAAGAGGGTGTCAAATTCCCCTGGAACTGGAGTTAAGGATGGTTGTTAGCTGCCTTGTGGATTCTGGGAATTGAACTTGTGTCCTCTGAAAGAGCAGCCAGTGCTCGTAAGTGCTGAGCCATCTCTCCAGCCCCAGTTTAAGTTAAAAAAAAAATTAATTCAGTATGCTCAAAACATTCAGCCATATTTTTTTTTCCAGCCCTACTTTCTAATGCCCATTGTCAAGAGTCATCTTTCAAACAATTGTGACCTTGAATTGGTCAAGAAAAACAGTAACAGGGATTTGTAGTGGAACACGTTTTTACTGAGTAACATAGGTATTCACAGCACACAAAAGTTACTCCTTGTTTAAGAATAAACTCCTTGTTTATACTTCTTGTGAAAAGGTTTGTTTGCTTGTTTGTTTGAGATAGAATTTCAATTTGTAGCTAAGGCTGGCTTTGAAGTCACTAAGTAGCCTAGACTGGCCTCCAACTCTAGGCAATCCTCTTGTTTCCACATCCTGGGTGCTGAGATTACAGGCATCAGCCACCATCACTGGTTTCAATGATTTTTAATAATCTCTAAAAGGCAGGGTTATCAACTCTACTGAAATCTAAAGCTTAAACATTAATAATTAAAATTACTAGCAATTTTCATGATTTAATTGTGAGGATAACCTCAGATAGCTTGGAACAGCTGCTAGCTCTCACAGCTGGACATTGTTTCTATAACTGCCTATGGCTCTCCCTGTGGCATCCAGCATCCTCTCTACCCTAGGTCCACAGGCCTCCTTCTGAGTTAATCATTGTCCTTTGCCCAGCACCTGAAAGAGAAAGGTTCACTTTTCTTCTTACTGAAGGTCTGTAACTACCCTGGAGACCCCCAGTGATCCCACCACAATGGGATGTGCACCAGGAGTCACAACTCAAGAAGAGAGAAATGCAGACTGGGCATGGTGGCACACACCTTTAATCCCAGCACTCCAGAGGCAGAGGCAGGCGGATCTCTGAGTTCAAGGCCAGCCTGGTCTACATAGCTAGCTCCAGGTCAGCTGGGACTAAATGGAAACCCTGTTTCAAAAAGACTGAGAGAGAGAGAGAGATGCAAGAGATGGAAAAAAAGAGAATGTGTCTCCACCCCTATACCCGGAGCAGCAGAGCTCCACCATCCTCTCTAGAAACCTCTCTGAGCCCATCACCAACTCCAACATCTTCACAGGGAACCTTTCATTTTCCCCAAGCAATTCCTTCAAATATCTGAAAAGAAATGGCAGATGAAATTCCTACTTCTGTAAACATATAATATCTACCATGGCACCATACTTAGCCATCTCAACACAGTTCTACCTAGGAGAGCACATCTAGTTTATGATACTTAGAATCTATAAAATGTGTGGTGACTGCGACTATTAATACTTAATGGAACCTCCAAACTACATGAAAGAAACAAGAAGACCCCCTCCCCAAAATCATAAAAAGAGCAATGCTATGCTTAATACTGATCTCACTGGTAATAGAGGAAAAAGAAAAAAACACTTATCTCTATGTGATTTCAACATAGGAAGAGAAACTGATGAGAGAGAGAGAGAGAGAGAGAGAGAGAGAGAGAGAGAGAGAGAGAGAGAGAGAGAGAACACTCCACGGGACACTGGTTCCAGGAGCCCACTTCCCCTTAGATACTAAAATCCAGGCATGCTCAAGTCTCTCATACAAAATGACACAGAATTTGCATATAACCTGCACACACTCCTATATTTTAAATCATCTGTAGATTAATTGTTATGCCAAATACAATATAAACATCCTGTAAATAGCTGTTAGATTGTAATGTTTAGAGAAAAATGAGTAGGAAAAAGGCCTGCCTATGTTTAATCCAGTCTTTTTTTTTTTTCTTAGTATTTTTCAATCCATTGTTAGGTGAATCCAAGGGTGTAGATTCTGACAACAGAAAGGGCTCAGCATCCATAGCGATTTACATATAATTTGCATAAAACCACAAGCAATGCAATGCCTCAGCACAGCATGGAAGCACACATGCATGAATGAAAAAGCAGGTTCAGCCCTGAAGCTACACCTTGCAAGCTTTCTTTTTCAAATGAAAATTTTATTGAGATAATTGTACATACACACACAGTTGTAAGAAACAGCAGGAGATCCTGAGGATCCCCCAGCTTGGCTTGTATTCCTTTGTATATTTAATTTTGACAAATTGATTTTATTGCTTCTAAGTTGGCAAATTTATGAGTGTGAAATTCTCTGGTATTATTCTCTTAATGGCTTCAGGGTCTGTAATATTGTCTCATTATAGTCTTGACATTAACTGTATGTAGCTTCTTTTTTTTTTGAAGCTTTCTCATTTTTACTAGAGGTTTATCAAGTGATTATATTTTCAAAGAACCAGCTTTCTGTATCACTGATTTTCCTCTACTGTTCTCTTCAATTTCAATGATTCCTGCTTTTTATTCTTTCTTTAATCTAATTTGCCTTGGGCTTATTTCACTCTCATTTTTTTGTTCACGTTATTTTTAGGGGGAAAGGGACAAACAGTGCTGAGAATGGACCAGGGCCTCCTGCATGCAACTCAAGGGCTCTGCACCTGAGCTACATCTGTAGCTCCCTTTTCCCTATACTTGGATAATTTTTTTAAGGCAATGCCTCATGTAGAGCAGGCAGGACTAGAATTCTGCAGCTAGGATGACCTTGAACTGCTCATCCTCCTACCTCCACCTCCCGAGTGTTGTCATAACAAGCCTGTGCCACCACACCTAGTTTATGCAGTGCTGGAGATGGAACTTTGGGCTCAGGTAGGTGAGCACTTTACCAACTGAGCTATATGTCCCCAGCCCTCCCATAATTCTCTGAGAGAGGGAGGTAGATTTTTTTATGAGACCTCTCTTCATTTATAATGTGAACATTTAATATTTACGAAGTTCACTCACAAAAATGCTTTACCTGGTTCTTACTTTTTTTTTTTTTTTTTTTTTTTTTTTAGGTCTTTTCTGAGACAGGGTATCCCAAGTAGCCCAGGGTCCTAGGAACTTCACTCTGTATGAGCCTATGGTCTGGTCTTGGATTCTGGTACAGGGTTTTTGATAGTTCATTTTTGTTCACATTCATTTCTAACCCCTCTTTGGAGCCATGTCAGAATTTAAAAGACATGGGAGCCCACTGGAATTCTCCTGCTAGCCTTCTTGCTATGGGGTTCATAGTTTAACGCCATATGGTAGTATACAAGATATGGAATTGCTTCAAGTGTGCCGAGTTGGTACTTCATAAAACTCAACCCTGCTCCATGAATTTTTTTCTTTTTTGTCTTAAATGTTAATTATTTTATATGCCTGATGTGCTTTGTTCCACCTGTATATAAGTGTGCCACAATCCATGGAGCTATGAGCCTGACTGGCTATAGAGCGAGAAGAAAGATGAGCACTGGGTAAATCCCCTGGAACTTAGGAGTCAAGGGACTTGCTGTCAAGCCCCATTGTGAGTGCTGCTGAGACATACCAAACCAGGTCTCTCTAGAGGCAGAAGTGCTATTCGTCTAAGGCCCATCTCTCTGACCTGATACATCGGCTCTTTGATGGAAGTCAGCAATATTCCCCTGATGTTAAGTGGATCCCTGTATAGATAAATCTCGGTTAGACTCACCTCCTGATTGGCCTGCCATGCTAAGACTCTGTACCCTTGTGATTTTCTGTCTAGGCGGTCACCCTGTTGGGAGTGTTTCTGTGATTCAATGACAGCTTGCTTTTCCAGAGCTTTTCCAGTGTTTTGTGGGTCTGCTTCCTTTAGCTGGTGCTAACAGGTCTCTCAATGGTAACTGCCAGTATGGTCCAACAGGGGACAGAGGTGTCTGCAGGCTTAGATCCAGGTTTCTCTTAGTTGATGGTTGTTCTCACTTCGGGTCCAGCTTAACAGGCTGATAATTTCCTGGGGACCTGGTGTTTGGGGCAGAGGGGAGGAGGTGGTCTGGAGCCATTGGGCATCAAGAGGCTAATGCAGGAGCGTACCTGTTGTGGCTGTCATCTGCACCTAAGCAAGTGCGTTTCCCAGAAGGTCATGAATGTTTGCAGCGAGATCTCAATGCGACTCTGACGAAACAGGGTGCGCTTCTCACTCTAAGATCCCTTCTAAGGTTGCAGTCGCTGGCCTAATGTTCCTGCTGAGGGGTGCCATCGGCATGCTTTGACTCTGAGGATATAGGAAGGAAGCCTCACTATTGGGTTAAGCTTCGAATGCTAGTTTCAGAGGTCAAAAAATGCCAAATCTGCCTGCTCCTGCCAATGCAACATGAGATTGCCCATAATGGTACTGGTCTTTTGCTCGTATTCCCAAAGAGCATGGCTTCTTCCTATGACCTTTGAAAATCTTGCTTTGTTTCTTTCTTGCTATTTTGTGTGTAAGCCCACGGTACAAGCAATAACTCAGGTCTATATGCTGCCTATCATCCAAACTGGAATACTTCTAAATCTATTACATTCTATAGTATTATATGGATGGATTCAGGAGGTGAAACAGAAATTGCTCGAAGTTATTCTACTACGATCTTATCTAGAGATGCGTAAGAAAGAAAGGGGGCACGGCTCGCGATATGAATAAGCTACGAAGACATGATTAGTACTTAGTACAGCATTACGGTCAATGAAAGAGCTCTTTGCCTCTCTTTTTCTTCTTAGATATTCTAGAAGAGAGACCGTAGAGCTTCACTGCGTGTGTAGGCAACAATTACATTAGCCAATACAAATAATATAAATACTAATTCATAGAGAAGTCTATAGTGAGGAGAAAAACGCCAAAAAAGGCACAACTTCATAACATTAAGAAAGCTTTAAAACTGAAGGAATCATTAAGAATCTCCTAGACATGTTTTTGTATTTATATTCTCGTCCACTATCATAGATATTCTTCCCAAATGCTTTTAAGTTGGATCTGATTTTATAAGTCTTATAAGACGGAACTGGGGAGATGGCTCAGATCAGATAAACAAAAGTGCTTGCTGTTGCATGACATGAAGGAACTAGAAGAACTCGCGGATTCCCACAGCACCCACTCCTGTAAAAAAGAAAAGACTAGACGAGCATAAATTGGAGAGGCAAGCATTTGTGTCGTACACAGACTCTTAGCCACTGCGGACACCGGTTGAAACTAGCCCGGACGACATCTCTAAGTGTGCGTCATTAGCTGAGGTTCGAAGACAATATCTTGATAAATGTTAAGTATATGTCCATATAAGACTGAGAGTCCGAGATTTCAGTGAAGACCTTGTCTTCCAAGAAAAAACTACATAAATGGGACTGAAGTATGCATATTGCATGAACAAGGGTACAGATTTCCTTGACCGTCTGAACCCTCAAGAACACTTACTGTCTCTCAACACCTCTCAGACATTTATTGCACTCTCATAACAACAGAGTCCTACCGCAAATATATTAGTTAAGATTTGCTAAAACTGCGAGCATACACTCTGACAAGGTTGCGAAAAAAGGTACCGCATACCCATCATGAGGGATCCGTGGTTTCTCATAGATTATTCTACAATACTCTTGAATAAATTGAGCTAAAGTAGAGCAAGAGTTAGGGAACAGAATAGTGCACATACAACATGAGAGAGACAAGAACGCGAGACTCGGATCTTCACGCTATCTGGGCTGTTGCTATAGGAGTACCGATCTGAAGAGCGGAAGGGTGGGCAAGTAACCTTTTCTGATAACATTGCTCTGTTCGAACTGATTCATTTTGTTATCCTGTATAATAGGTTTATATGTATTATTACACTTTGGGTCAGATGCTCGAGTCTCATATCATATTTGAGACCTCTTGGGTGTAACTTATGTGTGAACCGTAATTTAGTGTGCAATGACAACTGAGTAACTAGATTGCGGTCTGACATGTCAGCCTAGAGATCAGCAGACTTCATCCGAATCTGTAGGGATGAGTCCACCTCATTGGACCAAGCTTAGTACGTCGAGATTGAATCTACACATTACGAGACAGAGAAGATAGCATCGGAGTTGACATTCTTCATAATGTGCTCGGCAGGAAAGGATAAGAGAACTGTAACGCGGTTACAAATGAAGACCCAAGAAGTGAGGAGGAAGAATCACTATCGCTAGCATGGCGAGTTTCCAAGCCCACAATGTGGCTTGTTTAGTGCGACGAATTCATACTCTTCGTTCGGGAGATCAATGCAGTCAAAGCGTGTCAACAGAACGAGGTGAGATGAAATGATTCTCATCCTATCGCCAGTACTGGCTGTGTGCGTCTAGGTGGAATTGGTCTCAAGCACACGTAGAGATAGCACAGCAGATGACTAGGCGCTACAGAGACGTGCTCTCTACCAAGTTCCCGGTAAAAGCGCCCATTCCGCAGAGATCTGCAACGGAGGGACGCCATCTTCTCGTTGGGCACTCCAAATGAGGCTGTAAAATAAAACTAAAGCAAACCCAATAATGACACATGCCTGCACAAAGGCAAATTACGGTGTGAGGATATAAGGTACTTTTGGCTACGAGCCAGATCCTATCTACTCAAGACATTAATTATAGTGCGGCATACGAAAAGAATGAAAATGGGAGACACTGATCCTTCGTGTAATAATTGAGTAAAACTCGAACGCTATAGTTAACTCACCGGCAGCCAGATGAAAAGAACAGGGTATAGGTTCGCGATATATTTCACAGACCATTGAATGGCAAAAAGAAATAGCTGGACAGGAACTGGAGATTACGTCCTATGATGAATACATAGAAAATATCAACAGCTTTAGTGCCAGTGCTTGAAAAAGACTCAAATATCAATAAGTTGAAAATCCTCCATACTAATGTTCATAAGGATGGGCTGCGCCTAGAATGTATATAGTAAAGAATAGTAAGTGCAACAAAACCATATATAACTACTATATATAATGTATATATAAACCCAGTAGATTAGGGTAAGGGTAGAGTACCATTATCAGACAAATATCATAGCAAGACACTATCCCTCAATCCCAGGCACAGGCCATACTGCGGAGGTTCCAAGAAAGGTTGTACTTATAACACTACCTATTTCACACAACCGCCGGAAAACATCCGGTATAGTATAAGTTCGAAACTTATTTGAATACAAACTGCGTCTACGAATACATCGAAGAAAGAGGGAACTCTCAATTGCGATATACGCGTCACCTTAAAGACTGTTTGAAAATCTTACATAATGCGGATTCATCTGGCGATGCGATCCCGTTGTGTGAGCGTGAGTTGGTGCTTGATTTGGATCCTGTCATGGAGTAATGTTAGAGGCAGGGTCCTTGCACCCAACTTGGATGAGGGCAGCATTGGTGTTGTGGGATAGTGTGGGTTACCGAGACACGTTTCATTAAGTTGGAAAGAGATGGAATGTTATAGTCCCTGTAGCAGGTCCACGGGAGGAGCGGGATTAGGACGTCAAATGCAGACTACTCCTCCATCGGGTGGGCTGCTATCTTAGCGGGGTCAGTCTCTCACAATCGTCCAGGCATCCTGACCGAGGATCTCTGACTAGCTCCCATGCCACTGACGGGACGACCTCGGGGCCTTCAGATAGTGGCGCCGAGAGCGCTTGTTGGCTGTGCACACTATTAGGGCGCGATGTCGGGGTCATAGGAATTTGATAATATACATCTCGCTTTTTCGGCTCTCACGATAGTCACGTCTATGCGCGTTTATTGTCTTGTATGGTTGGATGTCGTGACTCCAGATACGTGCTAATGCTAGGTGAGGTCTAAACTAGTGAAACTGCTCATGGATTGGACAGCACATTCATCTTAGAATCTACTCAAAGACAAATGCATGATTGACGAGAGATATGAAGGAATTAGGAAAGGACATGATGAAGTAAATTAGAAGAATATGAGTAGGTGTATCAGAAAAGATAACAGAGTTGAGGGCCGTAGAGTACAGGATGGACGATCTAACAGTAGATATTAGGTGGGAATCAAACAGTTAATGGATATGTACTCGTAATAGAATCAACCTTTTATATGAAACCAACCACCCACAAAAAGAGTAATACTACATAAGAAAGCTTGATTGATAGGACTATCCAGAGTTATGCATATTGTACACATACTTGGTCCTTTATAAGCAAACTTTCTCAGCAGGATGGGGTGTCGGCGATTGCCTTCTAAACCTTAGCACTCTAGCTTGAGAGGAGCCGAGAGGCAAGAGACGCGCCTCTCTACATGAGTTGGACGTGGGTACAAAGACGAAGTCTATGCTGGTCTCATCTTGATGAGGAGGATTACATGGTCCGAGGCATAAGCTGGGGCTGGATCACATTTCGGTAGACGCCTGATATCTGTCCGCAAAAAGTATTTTAAGTATGAGCACTAGGAAGTAAAGATATATGGATGAATAAACAACTCGTTACTACATGTAAAATGTGGGTCAGCACAAATCGTCTCGTTTTGGTGAAATAAACCCTTACTGGTAATTGGATTGGATAAAGTGTAGACAGGTCATTGGGGCCACAGAATACTGATAAGATATTGCGAGGGTTCGTTTTGAACTGATTTTCGCTAACAGTTCTAACGTTCCATGTTCACCTAGGTATTATCCACCCTCTTTTTTATTTTATTTTAAGTGGGGTATAGGTACTTGAAGAGGCATGCAAGCAAGGTCAAAACTGACTCAAAAGTTATTAACACGATGGTAATGTAATCATTGAATGCATGCATAATGCCTGATTTAAAAGCTCTTTCACAACATCAGGCTTCCTTGACCTGGGACAAACACTGCTACTGATTCCCCATTTGGAGTTGAAAACCAGGGTGATCTTGGTGCATCGTATTACACATAAACATTAAATCTCCATTCTGATTCTCAAATACCTATCAAATAGCAGCCCAGAGTGTTCATTTTTAACGATATATTGTACCAGACACTCAGTCATGTACAGCATACTATTAAGAGTACATATATGACCCATATTAATAAATATTGCATTATAAACACAGATGTGCTCTTATTGGAAAAACTCTTTGCAGGGTCTTAACTCCTGACAAAGACCTACTCCTAGCCAGCAATTGTTACAATGTACAAAATACGATAGAATGACAAAAATAAATAAATACACTTTCCACTTCAAGCCCTCATGGAACATTCTCCAAACACAGGACCACATACTGGGATCACAGAAAAAAAACTCAACAATAAAAAGTTGAAAATAATCTCATGCTTCTATCAGACGACAGTGCAATAAAGCTCAATATTAAACCCAGGATAAGCCCTACTCTCTATAAGAACACATGGGAGTACTAAACAACACACTCTTGATAATGAATGGGTCAAGGAAAGAAATAAAGATTAAAGGCATTCCTGGAACTATATGAAAACTACAATACAGACGAAACCTAGTGGGATACTTTAAAAGAGTCCTAAGAGGGAAACTTTTATAGCCGCTGGGTACCTCATTAAAAAGATAGAAAGAACACAAATAAACGATCTTACACTGGAGCTAAAAACACTGAGAGGACAACAAATGAACCCTAATGCAACAGACAGAAAGAAAAAAAAATCAAGGAGCAGATCCAGTGAACATAGAAACAAAGAAAACAGGTACCGTAAAAAAACACAAACAAAAAGAATCAATGTAATCGCCAAGTTGGTGTCTTTGAAAGAATAAACAAGAATAGACAGACCCTAGCCCAGTTAACCAAAAGAAGGGAGAAGGAACAACTCCAAATTCAATAGAATTCGTGATGAAAGGGGGAAATAACACAACTGACAATGAAAAGATCTAGACAATCCTATGGGAATACTTCAAAAACTTATATTCTATTATGTTTGAAAACCTAAGAGAGATTGTATGAATATCTGAAATCCTGGGGAATCAAAAAGGCTTAACAGGAAGAGATCGAAGGCTTAAACAGACCCATAATGATAGAGGAAATTGAAAATGGTGAAATAAGAACTTCACTAATAAAGCCCAGGCCCAGATTGGTTTCACACAGGAATTCTATAAACATTTAAAACGAAGACTTACCAACTATTATTACTAAAACTGGTTCAGAAGGATACAAGCAAGCAAGGGAAAATCTCCCAAATTCCTTCTATGAAAGCCAGCAACTCCAATACCCAAGCATGTAAAGATACAACAAAAAAAAAAAAAAAAAAACCACAAACATGAACTTTTGCAGGTAATGGATCGGAACTAGAAGATTATTGAATATAAGAGAAGTAACAACAGTCCCAGAAAAACAAGCGACGAATGGTACCCTCTCTATGGATGCAAGTGCCAATAACTTAAGTTGTAAACATTTCTTTGGGAGTGATGCATATTGGAAAGAACAACAGGAGACGAACCACACAACAGAAAAGACTGCATCAAAGAATGACTGAAACCGATGATCTGTTGGGGTGGAGGGTGGGGAGGGGACACGGTCTAGATTCAATTTGTAACATAACTGTATTAGTCACTTCCTGTTTGCTGTGATAAACCACCTGAGCAAGGGAAACTTAAAAAAAATAAAGACTTGCGAGAAGAGATGGCCTAGCGGTTACATAGCCACGACTGCTTCGAGAGAGACTGGGGTTCCAATCCCCTGCACCACCATGGTCAAGCTGAGAGCCGTCTTTAAGTCCGCTGCTCCAGGGTAATCCGATGCCCTCGGTTCTGACCATCCAAAGCAATTGCATGACACAGGCTACACAATGACCGCGTGGCTGACAGAATATTCATAACATGGAAAAAAAATAAATAAAAAATTTTAGAAAATCCATTCACAAAAAAAAAAAAAGAAGAGTTATTTGAGCTTACTATGTACGGTCTCCAGGGAACAGAGTCCATACGTGGCAGGAGGCATGTGGCTAGGGCTGGAGCAGCAAGCTGTAGGGTTCAACATTCTCGCATGAGCACGTGGAAGCAGGAGAGCGAGAGGCACTCGTAGACGTGCAAGGCTCCACTAAGCAAGCTGCCACCGTAACGCACTTCCTCCCAGCACAGCCACACCTTCCAAGCTACCCAGGAACAGCTGCCACCAACCAGCACAAATATTAATCTCAAACCATGGGGGAACACTCTCATTCAACCACCACCAACTTGCCACTCCCTGGCCCCCATAGCCGCTGCACATTAAATGCAAATGCAATTTAGCTCAACTAATACATCCCCATAGTTCTTTCCAGTTTCAATATCTATTAAAAGTCATCTCCAAAATCCCTTCTGAGACACAGGCCAATCTCTTAACTGTGCTATGCTCCGAATCAATAAGGCAATTATCACTATTCCACAACATACAAGTGGAACTGAATACACAGAGCCAATCTCTCTAAGCTGTAAGCTCCTGTAAATCAAAAGGCAAATACATACCCCCAACATACAGTGTGGAACTGAAATACAATTCCTATTCCAAAAGGGAGAATAGAGCATAGTGAGGAAATACCGGGACCAAAACAAGACCAAAACCAGCAGGGCAAACACCAGTCCAGTAGTTCCATTGTATTACTGGGGACTTTAGTTCCAAAGGTTAGATGGCTCAGCTCTTCCGCGTTGCTTACAACATACATCCTCTGTCCTTAGGCTGGTCAGCACTCCCTGTATGCTAGCTCTCCTTTGGCAGATATCTCACAGGTCTCTGGCATCTCGAATGTCTTCGTGGGGTCTTCTGCTATCGACCCAGGCTTCCCAATATCCACTCTTCAATGCAATGTCTACCAGGGGGGACCTTCTATTCTTATTTCAGGGAAACCCTGTCTGCACTCTGCCTGAAGGCCTCAAGCTGCTCTCTGAAACCGTGGAGGGAAAGAAATGATGACCCCTTCACTCTTGCAAACTTCATGCCTCTAAAGCCACACGTGAATGAAATTACGGCCAGAGTTTGTTGCCAAGTTGTGGGATGGACCTGCCTATTTCAACGCCAATTTCAACTTTTCCTCTGCCCTGAATGTTGGAGATAGAAATGCTTTCAGTAATTTTTCCTTTCAAAGTTGGAGGATATAGCTGGTGTGTTTCTTGCCCTGAAAGTACCTTTCTGATTTTTACTTGTAAATCTCTAGGCCCTTTTCTAATCACTTTAATCTCTGCATTGATGAAAAGAGAGGACCTCTCCTTACACATGGCACTTGGGACCCTCACCTTTAATCAGTGTCGGCTAGTGTTTAGTATATCAGATCAAACTTAGTCATTCTGCATTTCTTTCTTGCCCCACTGTCTGCTCTTCTTCACTTAGTCTGTATAATATTCACCATTAAAAGCCATGCCACACATTTATACATTAGCTATCTTGAAATATCCTCTGCAAAGACATTAGCCCATTGCTTTTCAACTTAGCATCAGGCAAGCATTTGGCTGCAGGCAAACTGGCTGCACAGACTCTTTGGCCAAAATATGCCCAGTTGCTGCCCTAAGTCTTTATTTCCTCTGGAACTACATTTTTTTTGCAGCAATGCTTTCTTCCCAATCTTCTACTAGAAATGGCCCCCATTAAGCTCTGCTTACAGTTAGGCCAACAGCTTTTCTAGGCCCAAAGTGTCCAAAGTCTTCNTTTTTTGTCTTTTTGAGACAGGGTCTCCCAGTAGCCCCAGCTGTCCTGGAACTCACTCTGTAGACCAGGCTGGCCTGGTTCTTACATTTTTGATAGGTTCATTTTTGTTCACATTCATTTACCTCTTTGAGCCATGCAGAATTTAAAAGCATGGGGCCATGGAATTCTCCTGCTAGCCTTCTGCTATGGGTTCATAGTTTAATGCCATCATGGTCAGAACAAGAATATTAATTGCTTCAGTGTGCCGACGTTGGTACTATAACTCAACACCTGCTCCATGAATTTTTTTCTTTAATTTATTTTTATATGCATGAGTGCTTTGCCCACCTGTATATAAGTGTACCACATACATGCCTGGTGCCTATAGAAGCCAGAAGAAAGCACTGGATCCCCCTGGAACTGGAGTCAAGGGACGGTGTCAGCCACCATGTGGGTGCTGAGAACCAAACCCAGGTCCTCTAGAGGAGCAGCAAGTGCTCTTAAGCCATCTCTCTAGCCTGTACGAGCTTTTGAGAAGTCCACGTATTCCCCTGATTTAAGTGGACTGTATAGAAATCTCGGTTAGACCCATTGGCCTGCCATGCTAAGACTCTGTACCCTTAGTGATTTTCTGTCTAGGCGGTCACCCTGTTGGAGTGTTTCTGTGATTCAATGACACCTTGCTTTTCCAGAGCTTTTCCAGTGTTTTTGGGGTCTGCTTCCTTTAGCTGGTGCTAACAGGCCTCTCACTGGTAACTGCCAGTATGGTCCAACAGGGGACAGAGGTGTCTGCAGGCTTAGATCCAGGTTTCTCTTAGTTGAGATGGTGTTCTCACTTGGGTCCACAAAGGATGAAATTTCCCTGGGGACCTGGGTCTTGGGGCAGAGGGGAGGAGGGTCTGGAAGCCATGGGCATCAAGAGGCTAATGGCAGGACTACCTGTTGGGCTGTCATCTCCCTAGCAAGTGCTTCCCAGAAGGCTGATGCCTCTCGCAGGACAGTGTTCTCCTGACCCCTTCAGGTTGCATCAGCTCCTACAGGATTCCTGTGGGGGTTGCCAGACTGGCTCCTGTTTGACTCAGGAAAGGAAGGAGCCTCACTGGGTTGCTTCAACTGCTAGTTCAGAGGTCAACAAATGCCAAATCTGCCTGCTCCTGCCAATGCAACATGAGATTGCCCATAATGGTACTGGTCTGTTGCTCGTTTCCCAAAGAGCATGGCTTCTTCCTATGACCTTCGAAAATCTTGCTTGTTTCTTTTGCTATTTTGTACCTGGTAGCCAGGAGGACAGAATATCAGGTCTATGCTGTCTTCTCCAAACTGGAAACTTCTAATTTTATTTTTATTTTGTGACAAGGAACAAATGCTAAGTCTCAGATTTATTAGTGGAAAAAGGCCACCTCATAGACTGCTACGAACATGATACAGACAGCATAGGCAAAGCTCTGTGGACAATTACTCTTTTTCCTATGAGACACTGAGGAGACTGCTTCTCTGTTGCACAATAAAAACAATAATTAAATTTCATGAGAAGGCATGTGGAAAGGCCAAAAAGGAAATTCATCAAATGACTGTATGACAGGACTTTAGATTCCTACATTTTTGTAGTTTATATTTGTCTACTTCCTGTATTTTCCAAATGCTTTTAGTTGGATGATTTTAAGTCTTAATGAGGGACTGGGGAGATGGCTCAGTCAGTACAGTGCTTGCTGTGCAGACATGAAGACTTGAGCTGGGATTCCCAGCACCCATGTAAAAAGCTAGACACTGCAGCATGTGTCTACAATCTTAGCACTGGGGAGGTGGACACGGGACAATCCCAAGGTCTCACTAGCCAGCCAGTCTTGATGGAATGATGAGCCATAGGTTCAGTGAAAGACCCTGTCTCAGAAAAAACTACAATGGAGAGAGAAGGCAGACAAGGGACACCGACCTCTGCCACGGATCTGCAAATGCATATGCACACACACAAATCTTAAGAAGAAAACTGGAGCTATTGACCGCACCGCTCCCTAAGGTACCTATTTCAATATCTTCCACACTTTGTGTAAAGTGAGGAAGATTGGGACTGCACAACATGAGCCAAACTGAACTTCCACTTCTGGGTTGAAGAGCGATCTGAATGAATCGAGAAGGCAAGAACATTTGAATGCTGTTGCTTTGTTCTGAGAAGGTAATGATTATTTCAGAGTCTTTCATTTCCCTTAACCCTGGTAATGACCTAATTAGTGTGCATGACAACTGAGATAAATGGGTCAATGTGATCACAACCATGAATAAAGATTCCACTCTGTGGCCAGTTGAGCTCAGAATCAAATCAAGAGGAAGGAGGCTTCTCAATGTGGGCCAGGAAAGTAAAAATTAACTTCAATAGGAAAACTACATAATGCGAGTCACCATATTAGCAAATTCTACTTTTCTTTCAGAAAATGGCAGTCGAGACGGTGGAAAAGGTCTCCTATCATCTGGCGGCTGGTGAAAGTCAGAGAGCATGCACATCAGTACTGGCCAAGGACCTGCCCTCCAATTCCGGTAAGCACAAGGACCCATGGGACGCCATCCCTCACTGAGGTGTATAGTAAGATGTGAACCATTCAGTCTGTGAGATTTGTACTTCATTTCCTCAAATTATTGTCCATCAACAGATGAATGGAGAAGAAAATGTGGTATATATGTAAACTGAAGTTTTACTCAGCCATAAAGAACAAGGTAATGTTGTCATTGCCTGAAAAAAAAAAAATGGACAGAACTGGAGATTATCCTATTAAATGAAATAAGGCAGGCTGAGAAAGACAAATATCATGTTTATCTCTCATTTGTGGCTCCTAGATTATATAGAGATATTAGTCACAAAACCATATATATATATATATATGTATATATATATATATGGTATAAGTATACACATATATGTATACACACACACACATCAGTTTTGTCAACTTGATACAAATTGCAGATCTGAGAAGAGGGAACCTCAAGTAAGGAATTTTCTCATCAGATTCATCTGGCATGTCTGTGGGGCATTTTCTTGATTGCTGATTGATGTAGGAGGGCCCAGCCAACTGTGAGCAGACTGGGTGGGTGGGCCCAGGCCGTGTAAGAAAAATAGCTGAGCAAGCCAGGGGGAGCAAGCCAATAAGCAGCACTCCTCCATGGTCTCTGCTTCAGTTCCTATCTCCAGGCTCCTGCCTTGAGTTCCTACCCTGACTGCCCCTCAGTGAGGGACTGTGACCTGGGCGATGTAAGATGAAATAAACCCTTTTCTCCAGAAGTTTCTTTTGCTTGTGGTGTTTATCATAGCAACAGAAACCAAATTAGGACAACATTTGACATCAAAGCAGATTGGGAGAATGAGGAAAGGAAAGAGAGAAGTAGGAAGAAGAAAGGGAGTGGGGAGGACAGGAGGCGACAGAAGTGACTATGATCAAAGTAATGATATGACTGAAATAAATCACCTTTATGAACCACCCAAAAAAGAGACTCTAAAAGCTTGATGATAGGACTCAGAGTTTGCATATTGACACAAATTCTTTTAAGAAAAACTTTCGCAGGGTGTGGTGGTGCATGCCTTTAATCCTAGCACTTGGGAGGCAGAGGCAGGAGGATCTTTGTGAGTTCAAGGCCAGCCTGGTTCACAGAGAGAGTTCCAGGCTAGCTGGGGCTACAGGGAGACCCTGTCTCGAAAAGACCAAAAAAAAAAAAAGAAAAACTTTCAATTAAAAATGGGAAAAGTCTGTTGTATAAACCTTCTTAATTTAGGGATAGTGGAGGTCAGCCAAACTGATGTTGCAGGTTTAGTTTTGAACAGCTTTAATTGCAGGGAGGGGGAGGCACATGAAGAGGCATGCAAGCAAGGTCAAAACTGACTCAAAAGTTATTAACACGATGGTATATGAATGCATGCATAATCAGCCTGATTTAAAGCTTTTCACAACCTCAGGCTTCCTTGACCTGGGACAAACACTGCTACTGATTCCCCATTTGGAGTTGAAAACCAGGGTGATCTTGGTGCATCGTATTACACATAAACATTAAATATTCATTTGATTTCAAATACCATAAAATAGCACCCAGATGTTCATTTTAAATAATTTACAGACCCATCATGTACAGATATATTAAGGTAATATGACCCATATTAATAAATATTGCATTATAAACACAGATGTGCTCTTATTGGAAAAACTCTTTGCAGGGTCTTAACTCCTGACAAAGACCTACTCCTAGCCAGCAATTGTTACAATGTACAAAATACGATAGAATGACAAAAAATAAATAAATACACTTTCCACTCAGCACCTCATGGAACATTCTCCAAAACAGACCACATACTGGGACACAGAAAAAAACTCAACAAATACAAAAAGATTGAAATAATCTCATGCATTCTATCAGACCACAGTGCAATAAAGCTCAATATTAACACCAGGATAAGCCCTACTATCTATAAGATCACATGGAGACTAAACACACTCTTGAATAATGAATGGGTCAAGGAAGAAATAAAGAAATTAAAGCATTCCTGGAACTAAATGACAATGACAATACAATACAACAAAACCTATGGGATACTTTAAAAGCAGTCCTAAGAGGGAACTTTATAGCCCTGGGTACCTACATTAAAAGAACAGAAAGAACACAAATAAACGATCTAACACTGGAGCTAAAAACACTAGAGAGACAACAAATGAACCCTAAATGCAACAGACAGGAAGAAATAACAAAAAATCAGAGCAGAAATCAATGAAATAGAAACAAAGAAAACAGTACCAAAAAAACAAACAAACAAAAAAAATCAATGAATCCCAAAGTTGGTTCTTTGAAAGAATAAACAAGATAGACAGACCTCTAGCCCAGTTAACCAAAAGAAGGAAAGAGCAACTCCAAATCAATAGAATTCGTGATGAAAGGGGGAATACCACAACAGACAACGAAAAGATCTAGACAATCCTATGGGAATACTTCAAAAATCTATACGCTATTAAGTTTGAAAACCTAAGAGAATTGTATGAATATCTGAAATCCTGGGAATCACCAAAGCTTAACCAGGAAGAGATCGACAGCTTAAACAGACCCATAATATATGAAGAAATTGAAAATGTAATAAGAAAACTCCCAACTAAATAAAGCCCAGGCCCAGATGGTTTCACAACAGAATTCTATAAAACATTTAAAGAAGACTTACAACCATTATTACTCAAACTGTTCAGAAGGATACAAGCAGAGGGAAATCTCCCAAATTCCTTCTATGAAGCCAGCATCACTCTAATACCAAAGCCAGGCAAAGATACAACCAAAAAAAAAAAAAAAAAAACCAACAACAACATGAACTTTGCAGGTAAATGGATGGAACTAGAAGATATTATATTAAGAGAAGTAACACAGTCCCAGAAAAACAAGCGACGAATGGTATCCCTCATCTATGGATGCTAGTGCCAATAACTTAGTTGAAAATATTTCTTGTTGGGAGTGATGCATATTGGAAAGAACAACACCACCACCAACAGAAAAGACTGCATCAAAGAACTGACTGAACCGATGAATCTGGTGGGGTGGAAGGGTGGGGAGGGGGACACAGGTCTAGATTCAATTTGTAACATAACTGTATTAGTCACTTTCCTGTTGCTGTGATAAACCACCATGAGCAAGGGAACTTATAAAAAGAAGAATTTATGGGGCTGGAGAGATGGCCTAGCGGTTAAGAGCACTGACTGCTCTTGCAGAGGACTGGGGTTCAATCCCCTGCACCCACATGGCAGCTGAGAACCGTCTTTAAGTCCAGCTCCAGGGTAATCCGATGCCCTCTTCTGACCTCCACAGCATTGCATGACACAGGTGCACCAGAACATGCGATTGCTGTACAGTAAATATTCATACACATGAAAAATAATAAATAAAAATTTTAGAAAATCATTAAAAAAAAAAAAAAAGAAGAGTTTATTTGAGCTTACTATTGACGGTTCCAGGGAAACAGAGTCCATCGTGGCAGGAGGCATGGTGGCTAGGGCTGGAGCAGCAAGCTGAGGGTCACTTCTCGCAATGAGCACGGGAAGCAGAGAGCGAGAGGCTGGAGACTGCAAGGCTCACTAAGCCTGCCCCCAGTAACGCACTTCCTCCAGCACAGCCACACCTTCTAAGACCTCCAAGAACAGCGCCACCAACCAGAGACAAAATATCTGAATACTCAAAGCCCATGGGGGAACACTCTCATTCAAACCACCACATTCCACTCCCTGGCCCCCATAGGCCATATAAAATGCAAAATGCATTTAGTCCAACCTTAAAAGTCCCCATAGTCTTTACCAGTCTCAATTCTATTCAAAAGTCTATCGTCCAAAATCTCTTCTGAGACACAGGCCAATCTCTTAACTGTAAGCTCCTGTAAAATCAAAAGGCAAATTACATATTCCCAACATACAGTGGAACTGAATACACAGGCCAATCTCTTAACTGTAAGCTCCTGTAAAATCAAAAGGCAAATTACATACTCCCAACATACAGTGGAACTGAATACATATTCCTATTCCAAAAGGGAGGAATAGAGTCATAGTGAGGAAATACTGGACCAAAACAAGACCAAAAACCAGCAGGGCAAACACCAAGTCCAGTAGTTCCATGTGTAACTTCTGGGACTTTACTTCCAAAGGGCTTAGATGACTCAGCTCTTCCAGCTTTGCTTACAACATACATCTCTTCCTTAGGCTGGTACCACTCCCTGTTATGCAGCTCTCCTTGGCAAATATCTCACAGCTCTGGCATCTCGAATGTCTTCTTGGGGTCTCTGCTATCAACCAGGCTTCACATTCACAGCTTCATGCAATGGCCTATCAGGGCCTTCTTTATTCAGGGACACCCCTGCTGCACTCTGCCTGGCCTCAGCTGCTCTCTGAAACCGTGGAGAAAGAACTGATGACCCCTTCACTCTTGCAAACTTCATGCCTCTAAAGCCAGCACCACGTGAATTAAAATGCCAAGTTTGGCTGCAAGTTTGGGATGGACCCTAGCCTATTTCAACCACATTTGCAACTTTTCTCTGCCCTGAATTGTTGGAGCAGAAAATGCTTTCAGTATTTTCCTTTCAAAAGTTGGAGGATTAGCTGGGTGTGTTCTTGCCCTGAAAGTACCGTTTCTGTTGTTTACTTGTAAATCTCGAGGCCCTTCCTTAATCACTTTAATCTCCTTGTCAAAAGGAACCTCTCCTTCACATGCCTTGGGCCCCACCTTTAATCTTCCTAGTTCAGTTTTCAGATCCAAACTGTACATTCTGCATTTCTTTCTGCCCCATCTGCTCTTCTTCACTGTAGATCTGTACAATATTCACCATTAAAAGCCATGCCACCATTTCTACATTAGGCTATCTTGAAATATCCTCTGCCAAAGACATTAGCCCATTGCTTTTCAACTTAGCATCAGGCAAGCATTTGGGCTGCAGGCAAACTGCTGCCAGACTCTTTGCCAAAATATCCCAGTTGCTGCCTAAGTCTTTATTTTCCTCTGGAACTACATTTTTTGCAGCAATGCTTTCTTCCAAGCTTCTACTAGAATGGCCCATTAAGCTCTGCTTACAGTAGCCAACAGCTTTTCTAGCCCAAAGTTCCAAAGTCTTCCACATTTCTCCAAACACCCACATGGTCAGGTTCTTCACAGCCAACAGCCCACTCTCTGGTACCAAATAACTGTATTAGTCACTTTCCTGTTGCTGTGATAAAACACCATGACCAAGGAACTTATAAAAGGAAGAGTTTATTTGAGCTTACTATTGACGGTTCCAGGGAAACAGAGTCCATCATGGCAGGAGGCATGGTGGCTGGGGCTGGAGCAGCAAGCTGAGGGTCACATCTCGCAATGAGCACGGGAAGCAGAGAGTGAGAGGCTGGAGACTGCAAGGCCTGTCAAACTCACTAAGCCTGCCCCCAATAACGCACTTCCTCCAGCACAGCCACACCTTCCAAGAACAGCGCCACCAACCAGAGACAAAATGTCCAAACACTCAAAGCCCGTGGGGGAACACTCTCATTCAAACCACCACAATAATCTTATACAAAAAATATATTTAAAGCAATAAATTAAAAAAAGAGAACTATAGACCCATCTCATTAATGAACACAGATGCAAAAATTCTCAACAAAATACTCACAAACTACATACAGACCCACATTAAAAAGATCATCCATCATAACCAAGTTGGATTCATACCAGAGATACAAGGATGGTTCAACATATAAAAATCAATAAATATCATAAAACCCATAAATGGACTGAAAGACAAAATCCACACAATTATCTCCATTGACAAAGAAAAAGCCTTTGACAAAATCCAGCATCCCTTCATGCTTAAAGTCCTAGAAGGAATTAGATTGGAGGGATCATTCCTCAATGTAATCAAAGCCATATACAAGAAACCCACAGCCAACATCATCCTAAATGGAGAAAAGTCAGAAGCATTCCCCTTAAAGGTAGCAACTCAGCAAGGCTGCCCCTGTCACCACTCCTCTTCAATATAGTGCTTGAAACACTTGCTAGGGCAATAAGGCAAGAAAAGGAAATTAAAGGAGTACTAACTGGAAAAGAGGAAGTCAAACTATCCCTTTTTGCAGACGATATGATAGTTTACCTAAGGGATGCTAAAAACTCCACCAGAAAACTCTTAGAAATGATTAATTGTTTCAGTAAAGTGGTGGAATTAACCTAGAAATTCAGTAGCCCTTCTTTACGCCAACAAGCAACTGAAGAAGGAATTCAAGGAGACCTTCCCAGTCACAATAGCCTCAAAAACAATAAAATACCTAGGAACAAACCTAACCAAAGACACCAAGGATCTCTACAACAAAAATTTTAAACCCCTGAAAAGGAAATTGAAGAAGACATCAGAAGATGGAAAGACCTCCCATACTCATGGATTGGAAAAATTAATATAGTAAAAATGTCCATTCTACCCAAATTAATATACAGATTCAATGCACTCCCAATTAAAATCCCCAAGAGTTTCTTCACAGGCTTGGAAAAAACAATCCTTAATTTCATATGGAAAAACAAAAGACCCCGAATGGCCAAAGCAAACCTGAGTGAAAAGAGCAATACAGGGGGGATCTCTATACCAGACTCCAAACTATACTACAGGGCTATAGTCATAAAAGCAGCTTGGTACTGGCACAAAAACAGACCTGTTGACCAATGGAACAAAACTGAAGATTCAAACTTGAGCACATACAAATTTAGTCACCTCATATTTGACAAGGGGGCCAAGAAGACACAATGGAGGAAAGACAGCATCTTCAGCAAATGGTGTTGGCAAAACTGAATCACCACTTGTAGAGAATAAAATTAAATCCCTACCTCTCACCCTGTACAAAATCAACTCCAAATGGATCAAAGACCTCAATTCGAAACCTGAAACTCTGAAGGTGATAGAAGAAAAAGTTGGCAGCAATCTACAAGACATAGGCATAAGAAAAGACTTTCTAAATCAGCAGCCATGCAGGAAATAAGGTCAACAATTAACAACTGGGACCTCATTAAACTCAAAAGCTTCTGTACAGCAAAAGAAACAATCAGAGAAGTGAAGAGAAAACCCTCAGAGTGGGAGGAAACCTTCATTGCTGATATATCTGACAGAACATTAACTTCCACAATATATAAACTACTCAAAAAACAAAGAAGAAAGCAAATGACCCACTCAAAAGATGGAGTAAAGAGCTGAACAGAGACTTCACCAGTGAGGAAATAGAGATGGCTGAGAAACATCTTAAAAAATGTTCAACATTGCTAATAATTAAGGAAATGCAAATTAAAACCACATTAAGATATCATCTTACTCTAATAACACTGGCTAGGATCAAGAAAACAAATGATCCCAAATTCTGGAGAGGTTGTGGGGAAAGGGGAACACTCATTCACTGCTGGTGGGAATGTAAACTTGTATGGCCACTATGGAAAGCAGTGTGGAGAACCCTTGGAAGACTCAAAATGAACTTGCCACCTGACCCAGTCATACCACTCTTGGATATATACCCACAAGACTCATCCTACTGCAGAGATACATGCACAGCCATGTTTATTTCAGCTCTCTTCATAATAGCAAAGAGCTGGAACCAACCCAAGTTACCCCTCAGCTGAAGAATTGATAGAGAAAATGTGGTACATCTACACAATGGAGTTTTATGCAGTGGTAAAGAAAGATGACATCATGAACTTTGCAGGTAAATGAATGGAACTAGAAGATATTATGTTAAGTGAAGTAACAGTCCCAGAAAAGCAAATGATGAATGGTATCCCTCATCTGTGGATGCTAGCGCCAATTACCTAGTTGTAAGGCAAACTAAGCAAAGTTAATGTTATATTCTTTGTGACCTGAAAACAACTGTGCTCTTATATTATGAATCCTTTAACAGGTTCTAGAATTAACCTACCATTTATTTTCAGACTTTGGAATTTTGGTATATGGGGGAGGGTATGTATGCATATTTTAGAGTAATATAAAATCAAAAGAATGTGGAAAAAAAACTAGTTTGTCATGACATTGTGTCTAACCACAGTATTTATTTTATGGGAGTGCTTCTTAATATTTTTTATACAGGCTGCTTGAGGTTTTGTCCAAGCCTTTTCTAAAATATTATATAGTAATTAAAAGTATCAGGCTGGTGTAACTTAGCCTTTCTGGATGTTTAACAACTATACTTAATGCCCATACCAATTTGGCTGAAGGACTTAGGGATAACTTTGTTCCTTGCCCTCAGAGGTCAACTAAGTCCCAGGGGACTATGCATGGGGGTATCTCTTGAAATGTCCTGCAAATGTGAGTCACCAGTCTTCCTGTGCAGGGAGGTCTTAGAGATCCACTAATGGGACTTCAGCCAGTGTCCAGTCTATAAAGAGGAAAGTCTGCTCATGCTTCAAAAAGGGAAGCCTGGTCTACCAAGACCTGACTTTGTCCTCAAGTGGATGGAACTGGTAAATGAAAAGGCAGAAGGAGCCAAGGGCTCCCCCCCCCAAAAAAAAAAAAAAAACTCTGAGAATTGAACCCGGGCCAAGATCCTCAACTGACCTTGAGAAAACAAACACTTTGGTTAGAATCTGGGCTAAACTGTGTGGCCTAAACATCCAAAAGGAAAGCATGAACCAACGAAATAAATAATCAGTAAGGCCTGAAATTGTCTTCAGGTATAAAACCTTGAGATCTTAAGTAAAAAGACAAAAAAAAAAAAAAAAAAAAAAAAGCACAGTGTGTTTTGCCTATCTCAATTCTTATTGGCAAGTGACAGCTTACCCCCTGTGGTCGCCTCTACTTTTGGCCGCCTTCAAAGATCATGAGACCATGAACACAGCTTTTCAACCTTCATATATGGAGTGAAGCCTCATGTTCTCCGAGAATCCTTCCAAATCTTCAGTGTCAATGGGGATTGCCAGAGCCATCCAGTTTGGGACGAACTGACTATTGGGTTTCAGCCTCTTATCAGAGTATTGACTGCCATTGTGGACTACCCAGACTGTATTCATAGAGGCCAGTAAAGGGAAGATCAAGTGCTTATATAGGATCTCAAAAATTGGTTGGACCATAGGAGGTAAAGACCCCAATGTGGAGTACAAGTTCAGGATTGATGGTTTTTTGAGCTTGCCAAGGAGAAACCTTCAAAAACCACTTCCTTAATGAAAACATGACATCTTTCATCCTAATAAAGAAAAAAAATTTAAAAAATCATAAGCTGGAGATGCCAAAAACATCATTAATTATGATGGTGTCATAATCATCTATATATGATTGGCATGCATATATTTGCATATTTTTGGAGTGATGCAAATTGGAAGCCGAACAAAAACAACAAAAAAGCTGGGTCGCTGGCTGGAGAGATGGCCTAGACGTTAATGAAGCATCCGACCGCTCTTACAGAGACAGAGGACCCGGTTTCGATCCCCAGCAACCAGCATGGCGGCTGAGAACCGTCGTAACTCCAATTTCCGGTTGAGAACTCCAGTTCCAGGGGAATCAGACACCCTTTTCTGACCTCCGTGGCATTGCACGACATGGTGTGCACAAACCTACATTGCAGACAGTACATTCATACGCATAAGAAATAAAAATTTAAAAAAAAAAAAAAAAGTCTGGGTCAAAGAACTGACTGAGACACTGAACTTCTGCCCAAAACAGTAAATTTCTGCATCAAAAATTTTAAGAGACTGAGAAAAAGATGAAAAACATGTATGGCAGAATGCATGAGCTCTAGTGGGGTTGGGAGCAAGGAAGGGGGAATGGATCCAGATTTGATTGGGAAATATTGTATGAAATGCATAAAGCTTCAATAAAAAAATTGGCTTTGAAAAAAATTAAATAAAAGCTCTCTGTAGCAAACAGTAGTGGTTGCACCCTTCCTGAATGGAGTGGGTTGCATCCCTGGTGCATCAACAAATCCCCCCTCCCCCCATGCATCAGTTTTCTCAATTGGTTTCTGGTGCATGGGCAAATTAAATAAATTTTGTTTCAAAGATTGAAAAAAAAAAGTGCTGATCAACTGTGTAGAAGTTACATGTTAGATACCAAGATTATAAAGCCTTGGAGACTTTCAGAGAGTTTCTTTCCCTTCTCCCACTGCTTAAATCTAAATAAGTAGGTAGATGACTATGCTGGTTAGCTTTTGTCAACCTGACACAAATTAGAATCACTTGGGAAGACTGAACCTCAACTGAAGAATTTCCTCCATCAATTTGGTGAACTGACCTGTGGCCCTGTCTCTGAGTCATATTCTTGCATGATAGATAGCCCACTGTGGGCGGCGCCATCCCTAAGCAGGTGGGCTGTATAAGAAAGGAAGTGGAGCAAGCCAGTGAGCAGTGTTCCTCCACAGTCTCTTCTGCCTAGAGCTCCTGCCTTGACTTCCCTCAATGATAGAGTGTAACTTGTAAGCCAAATAAACCCTTTCCTCACCAAGTTCATTTTGGTCAGTATTTTCTCATAACAGAAAGCACACCACCACAACAACTTCATACATCTTTCTGACATTCCTATTCATGATATGATCCACTTGTTGAGATGTAAGTTTTAAATGCTGGCAAAATGAGTCATCTATAGTCTTCAGTTTACAAATTTTTAGGAGGCAGGTAACCTGGAATTTTGAGAAACATAAGCATTTCTCTTTATTATTATTTTTTATGTGTATGAATGTACTGTCTGCATGTAGGTTGGTGCACCCGTGTCATGCAGTGCCGCGGAGGTCAGAAGAGGGTGTCAGATTCCCCTGGAACTGGAGTTAAAGACGGTTCTTAGCCACCATGTGGGTGCTGGGAATCAAACCCAGGTCCTCTGCAAGAGCAGTTGGTGCTCTTAACCACTGAGCCATCTCTCCAGCTCCAGCATTTCTCAAAATACAGCAACATTACAGAAGTCTAGGCTTCAGGACACCACCTATGCAGGAGACTGCTCCTTCATGAAGAATGGCCAGGGTCTTCCTGCAAAGAGCCCCAGTCCACCCTGTGTAGCACACCAACCCCTCTCTCCTAAACACCCCACACCCACTACTCTGGATTCTGCGTCATCTGCTTTCTGTGCCCCTCTTAAACATCAGGTACACACTGAATGTAAAACAAGTGTCTGTTGTTCACAGTCAGTGACATATTGTAAGAACAAACCCTTACAGACCAGGTCTTAGAAAACAGTGCCAGTATGCCATTTCATCTCCTCAGTGAGGTCAGCTGTGGCCTTCATGGTCCACAAGAAGAAAACAGAAACAAGAGAATGAGTGGGGACGGGCAACCTGAACCCTGCAGGTGATGAAGTGGCTTCCTGGAGGTTCTCACTAGGACTACCTCCTCCATTTTCTGTCTTTTTTTTTTTTTTATATTCTTGTCTAATTGTGGATCCCCTGTCAGCCATTCAGTCAATGCCAGAAAACTGGCTATGAATACAATGGTCATGCTCCATCCTAGATCAACTGAAAGAGAACTTCTACCAGTGGGGCTCTGCAGGTAACTGTAACACACCTCAAATAAGAGAACCGCAACCCAAGGACTAAAAGGTAATTTAGTGCTGGGCGGGGTGTGTCTCAGTGGTAAAGTGTCACGCAAGCATGAAGACCTGAGTTTGATCCCCAGGACCCACATACCAACAGTGTATACAGCAGTGTATTTCTGTAACCCCAGCACTGGAGAAATAGAGATGGGAGGATCCCTGGGGCTTGCTGGCCAACCAACCAGTCTGGCCTAATTCCTGAGCTACAGGTTTAGAAAGAGACCCTGTCTCAAAAAAATACATGGAGGGGCTAGAGAGATGCCCCAGTAATTAAGTGCCCTGGCTGCCCTTGTAGAGAACCCATGTTCCACTCCCAGTATCCACATGATGGCTAACACCATCTGTAACTTGAATTCCAGGGAATCCAAAACCCTCTTCTGACCTCTGTGAGCACCACATATGGTACACTTATGTACATGCAGGCAAAACACCCATACACATAAAAAATTAACTATTTAAAAATAAGATGGAGACTAACTGAAGACATAATACATCAATTTGTGATTCCTATGTATATGCGTATGTGTACGTGCGCACACGCACGCACACACACACACAGAGGAAAAATTAAACTATTTGTCTATGTCCTGAATTTCATAATGATAAAAATGTTCAGATAAGAATATGAATCAGCTATTCCATTTGTAAATTGCCATATCATAATCTTTTAAGTATTCTACACATGCAGTGGATATAATTCAAAAGAATGCAGTTAAACACATCTCAGACCCCTTTGTACCAGATACAAATAGAATTTGCCCATTTCTAACTTCCCCTCTGCATTATGACCCATCCTTCTTGGCTCACTCAACATGAACAGGGTGGCAGTCAGAAGTCTCAAAAGTACCATCTTGCTTGGGCAGAGGCTGCCAGCATCAATACCCAGGGACCAGCTTTCAGACTTATGAAGTGCTGGGCACTATAAAGATGACCACAAGCACATGATCACCAGGGGAGAGGGCTGCCAGCTAGTTTCCACCCATCATTCAACAGTAACTTTGTGGCTATAAACTCCATGTTGTGCACACAGTACATGACAATCACTGCTGCCCTGGAGGAATTCCCATAAGTGGAAAAAGACATGTAAGTAAATAATACTTGAAGCCATGAAGAATGGAGACTGGTGGAGTTCATGAAGAGGACGGCTACCCAGGATACTCCTATCATGCCATGCTCCAATTCACCCATGTTATCATTTTCCTGTTTGTTTGGTAGACTATCATTGTTCAATCCCACTGATCAATTGATCAATCATTTCTCTACTTTGTGTGTTTATATGTGTCTGTATCTCTGTGCATATGTATCTACATGCATGCTTGTACAGGCAGTAGCTGCAGAGGCCAGAAGTAGGTGTTAAATCCTCTGGAACTGGAGTTACAGGTAGTTGTTAGCTACCATGTGGGTTCTGGGAACCAAATCCAGGTGTTCTGCAAGAGCAGCAAGTGTTCTTAACGATGGAGCCATCTCTCCAGCCTCTCCACCTCATCTTTTGAGACTGAACCTTTTGCTCACCCTTTTGCCTAGGCTGGCCAGCCGGCCATCTTGGAGTCTGCCTGTCTTTGCCCCTCCAACACAAGGCTGCTGGCAGTTTACGGCTACACCTGGTTTATACAGGTGTCATGGTTGGCTTGGGTTGTTAATATACCTGGGAAGAGAGAAAATCGATTGGGGAATTTTCTCTATTGGATTAGTCTGTGAGGCATTTTCTTGATTGCTGGGTGATGTGGGTAGTGCCACCCATGGGCAGGTGGTCCTGGGTTGTGTAAAAAAGCAGGCTGAGCACAGGCCAGAGGAGCAAGCCAGGAAGCAGCATTCCTCCATAGTCTGTGCTTCAGTTCCTGCCTCTAAGATCCTGCCTTCCCTTCATGGACTGTGACCTGGGAGATGTAAGTCAGATAAACCCCATCTTCCAAGTTGATTCTGGTCACAGCGTTTTATCTAGGAAGCTACCTAAAACAGTGTGGGTGCCTGGGATCTGAACTCAGGTCCTCGAGCTTGCGGAGTGAGCCACTTTGGCCCCTGGACCATCTCCCCAGGCCTCTGCTCCCTGTCAGTTTCACCCACTCCTCACACAATTCACATTATTCTTTACAGTGTGGAAATGTGCCAAGCAACAGTCTATCAACCACCTGTTCAAACCTCCTCCACGATTGGCTTTGGTTAGAAAATGTCCTCCGGGGCTGAAGAGTGCCGACCGCTCTTACAGAGGACCTGGGTTTGATCCCCAGCACCCACATGGCAGCCGAGAACTGTCTGAAACTCCAGTTCCAGGAGAACTCCAGTTCCAAGGGAATCCGACACCCTCTTCTGACCTCCGCGGCATTGCACGACAGGGGTGCACAAACTTGCATGCAGACAGTACATTCATACACATACAGAAATAAATAAATCCTAGCACTTGGGAGGCAGAGGCACGCGGATCTCTGTGAGTTCGAGGCCAGCCTGGTCTACAGAGTGAGTTCCAGGACAGTCAGAGCTACAGGGAGACCCTGTCTCAAAAAGACCAAAAAANAAAAAAAAAAAAAAAAAAAAAAAGAAAATGTCCTCCAAGATGTCTGGTGTCAACCCAGCAGCACACCACCTGGTTATCCTAGCTGAACCCAGGCAGGACCTACAACCATGCTCCTCAATCAGGTGGAGTCACCTGCTGTGATGAAGGCATTTACGAGCTAAGTAGACAGATGGAGACAGATGTGTGTATATGTACATCTCCACCACGCTGGACAGGTATATCAGCAACCTCTTAAGTGCAGACTGCTCCATTATACTCCTTCCTGAGTGGCTGTAAAAAGTAGAAATCTCCCACCCGACCCACACTGCACTTGAACCTTAAGCACGAAAGTAACTTTCTTCATGCCACTGAGATTTTAGGGCTGATAACTGTTATAATGTAATCTGGACTCCCTGAATCCTTCAGATTACAATCTCAAATCTGACTGGATACACAGAGGTTTACAATAGTAAACCAGATGAAGCATCCAACTTCTAGAAGCTAAAATTGTCATCTAAAAGCTACGTAGGGAGCATCAGCAAATTCACACCTCATTTCCCAAGTGAAGAAACTGAGAGCAAGAAACACCCAGTGACTAAGACAGGTCATAACCTCTTCTTTAAGCACAATCAGGACCGGGCTGCATAGCCAGACTTGCAGTGCACTGCCCTCTGTGAGCCCCACGTGGTCTTGCGGGGTGCTGGAGGTCTGTGGTTGTCTGGATCCACCATTCCCCACACTGCTGATTCTTACAGAAACAGTTCTTCTCTAAATTAAGTTGCACAGGGAAAATGTCTTTTAAATTGTTTTGGCAGTTATAAACTGTTGGGAACCAGGATGGATACATATGGTCTTTGGAAAGGATTCTTACAGAACTATTCTAGAAAATTTATAAGCAGTCAAGCGTGTCTCTGCAGGCATTTAAAGATGAAATTCATGCTATAAAGACCAGATAGTCAAAAGCATTTACTACAGAAAAAAGCCTTTGGCCAAGGATAACACAATTTATGAGGAAAATAATTCAAATATGAAATGATCCAATTGTTATGGTGGAGGAATGAATTAAATGAGTTAAACAGTAGCATAGATGGCTACTAATAATAATCTATAAGGAAGAGATCATTTTTCAAAAGCAAAGCCAATTTTAATGATAAAAACAAAGTTTATAAAACCCAGAATGCTGTTAGTGTCTTCAATAGAAGGTGACTGATAAGTATTTAAAAGTAATTTGGAAGCTCATGTTCATGAAATGTCTAAGAATATCACGCTTGAGAACACACTGAAAGCCCAGGTAACTCCTGCCCATGGTCACGAGCATGCCTCACACAAATCCAGCGCTCTGCTGCCAATGAAGGCCAGATGTAAGCAAAGCGACATATTATCTTCCTGACCAGCATCTGTGTAGCGGGGTCACCTCCATTACCCACTATGAGAAGTGGCACTAAAAGGATGTCACCAGTCAAGCACAGAGCACAAGAAAGTAAGTCCCTATGTCAACTGTCGAAGTGGGTGCCAGTGTGGGGCAGGAGTCCAGGATCATCCTCAGTCTCATGAAAAATAATCTGTTCACAGACCAGCAGTCAAGCACCTGGAGTGTGACGTGGATACCAAACAGAAGAGGATGTTTTCAAAAGGGCAAATCCTGCACAAAGCCACTTCAGCAATGAATCTCCAATGGCAACACTTCAGGTGGAGGTAGAAACAGTAGTTTGCCAATTTCTAAAACTAAGATATTATCAGGGCAAAACCTCACTGAGCTTGGAGACTGGGCAGCAAACACGGAACACAAACAGGCCTCATTTCTCAGCTTATCCAGGCTTGGTGAGGACTCTGGGGGTGACCCTGTGGTGAAGGTAACCTTCAAAGTGGCCCTTGACACCAGGTAGAGAAGGTGGCTGAGGGGAAACAGGAGGCCTTGGGCAGGGTTTGGCCTCTCCTGTTTCCTGGTCCCTTTTGGTAATTGGTTTGTACTTGCCTTCTCAGAAGTCTGTGTCTTTGATGTTTTCTTTTCATTTCTCTACTTAGGCTTAAAAAGAGGCCCTTTTCAGAACTCTGAAAGTCTTGCTAGTAATCAAAATAGAAAATTAAACTACCACACAGCTTCTGAGAAAGGCTTAGCAACAATGGACTGACACTACAGACAACAGGTACTTTAAGGTCTTTCCATAAATCCCAGTAGCTTTCATTTTAATACTGTTAAGTATTTTGTATGTGTACATATGTACAAACATGCATATTTTCATGCATCTGAGCACACATGTGGAAAGATACATGTGCACCTATGTGCAGGCACCTATGGAGGCCAGAAGTTGACATCTGATGGCTTCCATAATCGCTATTTATTGAAGAGTCTCTTGCTGAACCAGAAGCTTACCAATTTGGGTAGTCTAGCTACCCAGGTGTCCTGGGAATCCACTGTCTCTGGATTACAGGCAACTGCCATGTCTGCCTGGATTTTAAATGGGTACAGAAGATTGAAACTGCAGCCCTCAGCCTTGGGTGGCAAGTGCATAATGCACAGAGATGCCTCCCCAGTCCCTTGTTAAGTACCTTTGATTAATTAAAACATCAACACATAAACACTTATCAGATGCTAGCTTACTATAGGCCAGCAGAGGATCATGAGCTGAGCAGGCAGTCTGTTATTCAACCTCAATCCAGAACGTCTCTCTCAGAGACAGGGGGTGGGGGCCTGGGGGGAAGGTTGTGGAAGGGAGAAGAGGCTGAGCTGGGGGCCTGGGGGGAAGGTTGTGGAAGGGAGAAGAGGCTGAGCTGGGGGCC
>VZQC01011699.1:2198175-2208345 GCA_009823505.1 Rhizomys pruinosus
AAAAAAAAAAAAAAAAAAAAAAAAAAGAAAGAAGATGATACAGACAGGACAATTTTACTTTAATTGTATGTGAGCACAGCTTGGTTGGCATATGCAAATAATCACTTGCATTGGGCTTGTTTGTAGAGGAAATGCCCTACGTTTATTTATGACTTGGATTGATAGTTTTCTTTTTCTGACTACACTTTAGTTTCTATCTCCACATGGCCTTTTGTTATCTGTGAAAGCAATGAAATTCTTTATTATTTATTCTTATTCCTATCATATAAAATGTTGAAAGGAAAACATTTCCAGATACATTGTGAGTACTGACATTACATCAGAATCACTAGATTCTGAATCTCTTCTGGTATGGTTGTGGGATTATTTTCATTTTGCTTATATGGTTTTGTCTTTGATCTACATAAAAATCAGAATTTTTCAGGCTGGAGGGATGGCCTAGCGGTTAAGAGCGCCGACCGCTCTTACAGAGGACCCGGGTTCGATCCCCAGCACCCACATGGCGGCTGAGAACCATCTGTAACTCCAATTCCAGGAGAACTCCAGTTCCAGGGGAATCTGACACCCTCTTCTGACCTCCGCGGCATTGCACGACACGGATGCACAGACCTACATGCAGACAGTACATTCATACAAATAAATAAACAAACAAACAAATAAATAAATTTAAAAAATCAGAATTGTTCATAGAACAAATCACATAACCCCTTAAGCAATAATTTACCACAGTGCTCTCTGCTCAGCATGAAACTGACCTTCACTCAGTAATTAACTGGTTGATTGTGTCTGTAATACAAAGAATAATATTCAGATGGAAATCATGGGAAAGGGGTGAGAAGCGTCTAGAACCCCAGGCACTCCTCAGCACCCTTCCCTGTTGCTTCCTTCACATTAGGACTGCCATATAGCTCCCCAGAATGTTGGTTTGGTAAATTTTTAATCTGCCCAACCTCTCTAAAATGTGAACAAATGGTATATTTAAGATGGTGAAAGTATATGTAAACTAGCCAGAAAAAAAAAGTTTAGTTCAAAAGATGCATAAACAACAGTATGAACCCTGGCTAATGCCAGAATGAAGCCAGGTGCACAGTGTGATGTGCTTTTTCCATGTTCATGAGATTCACTGCGCACTCGAGTCTCCTGACTTCTGCACAGCGTACATCATATCAGACATCTATCACCCTGCCCAGAGTTCTCCGGCACCTTGTCAGACACAGATTCACTGCTCTCTTCCACTCCTAAACTGCTCTGCCTTCATTTTATGGGAAGATTCTTTTTCTTCCAGCTGCCCCTTAAACAAAGGTTCCCTGATCCCAGGACCCTCTTGCTCTACCTCCAAGAAACCACTGATCAAATCTATCCTATGTACAGTGTATTTATGTCTCAAAGTACACCTTTAATTTTAAAATCAGGGTATTCCATGAAAATCTAATGATTTGCTTAACTATGAAAGATTGACTATGTCTCGTGTCGTGGGGCTGCCCCAGGGGACAAGGCATGTGTCTTCCACCTGCAGTGCTCAGCTCCACTCTGAGGCCAAACTTCAGAACCACTCATCATCCCTGAATGGGTGCCCTACACTCACCTATCTAGATCTTGCGTGCAGAGCTGGTGAGTCATGAAATGTACGCAGGAACTCTTCCTCACCCCACTCGCTCCTACACCACAGCCTGCTGATGGAGATGGCCATCGTGATGGCCCTCATTCTCACTCTATTCACTGAGCACCTATGACGTGTTATGAATTATTCCAACTTCCAGAGAGTCTGAGGACAAATGAGATGTGGCCCTGCATAAAAGTGAGTCAGGCTAGTCCATCAATCTCTGCTGAACCTCTGATCAGACTCTTTAGAACAGGAATCTCCTGCCTGGAGGATGCTTCAAAGCTGGGCTGGCACCAACTTCATTGTTCCAGCTTGAAACTGAACTCTACCCAGAAAGAAGAGTCCTCAGCCTTTCCTTTAGTCTCCCACTGGAATTCCACAAAACAGCCAAATAATTACTTTTCGTTTCTTTTTGACATATGGCCTCATACTCACTAAGTAGCCAAGGATGGCCTTGAACTTCTAATCCTCCTGCTTCTACCTCCTAAGTATAAGATTTACAGGTGTGTCCCACCATGCCTGGCTTATGCAGTGCGGGGATGGAACTCGAGGCTTTGTACATACTATGCAAGCACTTCTACCAACTGAGCTATATATCCAGAGTTATTTAAAACCACATATATCTCCAGCAGGGCATGGTGGCACACACCTTTAATCCTAGCACTCGGGAGGCAGAGGCAGGCCGATCTCTGTGAGTTCAAGGCCAGCCTGGTCTACAGAGTGAGTTCCAGGACAGCTGGGGCTACAGGGAGACCCTGTCTTGAAAAGACCAAAAAAGAACAAAAAACAAAAAAACACATATATCTCATACCTTTGAAGGAATGCTGAAACCTAAGTCCTAAGTGGATAAAGCATCCACAATCGTCTTCCAACGTATTTAAAATGTGTATGGATGTTTTGCCTGCATGTATATAAGTATACAGTGTCATACACTGCCCAGAGTTCAGAAGAGGGGATTGGATCCCATGGGACTGTAGTTAAGGACAGTTGTAAGCTGCCACATTGGTGCTGGGAACTGAACCTAGGTCCTCTGCAAGAGCAGCCAATGCTCTTAACCATTGAGCCTTCTCTCTAGCTCCCATCTTCCAACTTTTGATAAGGATGCTGTAACCTTGGGTGCCACAGGAAAAATTCTACGATGAGTTTTTCTTGACTTTGTAATGGTAGCAAGCAGTACAGCAGACCCAAACTAGTCAGTGGCAGATAGAGCTGAGGGGCTGCCTGCAGATGACACCACTTGAGATGGACAAGAATAGGCAAGAGAATCCAGCAGAGAGATCTCGAGGAGGAAATCCCTCCTGTGCCTACAACCATCAGTCCAGCTATAGGGTACATGTGCTTTGTGTAAGCGTGTGTGCCACTGTTTCACCCTCTTTGATGCCTAAAAGATCACCTGGGCCCCACAGTAAGCCCTTGTACTCTGATCTGGGTGGGTCCCTCCACCCTCTCTACCCTCTGGGTGGCCCAGGAGTGACCATGATAAGATTTCTGAAGCCCAGCATAGAAGTACTGCAGAGACAGACATGAGGGGACCATGCAGCTTCTCCACATATTAAGGGATAAAGTGCAAATCTTTTTCAGTAGGGCACCCAGGGTCCTTCACAGCCTAGTACCACCAACTTTTCCAGGCAAGTGCAGACCTACTGTCTTAGATAGCTTCAGTTGTCACCTTGACAAATCTGGGAGCAGGAAGCTCAATTAAGGAATGACCTCCATCAGACTGGCATGAGGACATGTCTGTGGAACATGATCTCAACTTCTGGTTGATGTGGGAGCGTCCAGTCTATGCTGGGCAGTACAATCCCTCAACAGGTAGGCCTGGGCTAAGAAAGGTAGGTAAGCAAGCCAGGGAGAGCAAACTAGAAAGCAGCATTGTTCCGTGGTCTCTGCTTTAGTTCCTGCCTCCAGGTTCCTGCTCTAGGTTCTTGTCCTGAGTTCCTGACTTGACTTCTCTAAATGATGGACTGTAAGCTGTAAGGTAAATAAAGCTCTTTCCATCCCAAGTTGCTTCCAAAAGTGTTCTATCATAGCCACTTGGTTACCTACCTAGCTAGGATGAAGAAGGGCAATGTATTGTCAGGACAACAAGAAGTGCTTGGGGTCAAAATAACACTGATGTATGGAAAACCTGGAGCAATGTTTCTAAACCTGGCTTTACACTTAACATAAGGAAGCATATTAATGTGGTCTGTTTATTTTATTTTTAAAGTATTTTCTTTTGAGACAGCTTATCATGTAATCCAGTCTGGCCTCAAACTCACCCCAAAGTAGCTAAGGGTGAACTCAGCTGATCTTGAACTCCTGATCTTCCTGCCTCCACCTCCCCTCCACCTCCCCAATGCTGAGACTGCAGCCAAGTTCATGTGGTTCTGGGGATGGAACCAAAGGCTTTGAGCATCCCAAGCAAGGACTCAACCAACTGAGACCATCCATATCCCCTGACCTAGGTTTTTCTTTTAGAGGTATGCAGAATAGACTACAGTGAGCCAGGTGTGAGTCATTACAGAGGTGGGCAGTGCCACAGGTTATACAAAGCTGACCCCAAGAAGCATGAGACTCCAAGCTGGAAGGGAGGAGAACAGCCAAGCTGACTTTTGATTACCCTACCTTTCATCTGCATCAAAGGCTGGGACTAGAAATGAGGCTCAGTCAGCGCTGGTGTGCTGATGGTCCCCCCTCTGTCCTCTGCACAGGCTCCACAGACAGACTCCACAGAGGGAGGCTCCAGGTGAGCCATGTCCAAGTTTCCATACAGAAAACAGAGCAATGATGTAGATAGAGCCAGATATGGTCATATACAAAGCTTGTGACCCTCAAGGGAGGAGACCAGGAAAATCTTCTGTGGTGAACTGAACATACTTGGCAGAAAAGCCTCAAAATATCAGCATGTAAAGTCAGGGTGGCCACTGGCTCTTGCACGTTTAGGTAGGGCTCAGAGCAAGCAAGCTGCTGACTCAGACCTCATTCACTGTGGTGGCTTCATCAACATTTCTATTTTTTTAAAGCAGATCTGTCCTATTTCTCATCCCTAAAATATCATGGTGCTGAAGAGAGGACAAGTTCCTCGGCAGAAATCCAGTGAACTTCAGCCTCTGATATCCATCTTCTTTTGGTCTCTCTCAGGAGGCCCAGACAACACATGCCAGGACTCTCGACCAGAGCTGTCAAGCCAGCAGACCAAGACCCAGGATCTGACTCTTCCCACCTCTGACTCTGAGCCAGTTGCTTAAACATTAAAAGAAAGAAGTGAGATGGGGGCTGGGTGTGGCAGCTTATGCCTTTAATCCCACTATAGGCAGGCAGATCGCTCTGAAATCCAGGACAACCTGGTCTATATAAATTCCAGGCCATATGGGGCTACAGGGAGACCCTGTAACAATAACAAAAACAAAAAAGTTAGATGGGTATGTTAACATCAACAGCAGTGAGCACATGTACATAGTGACAAGGATTTGCAAGGGGTAGGGCAGATTTCATTTACAAACAAGAAGATAGTCCAGGCTGACAGATACCAGGTCAGTGATGTTCCTGGTGGAAAGGAGAAACTGATTTAAAAAGTACTTGAGGAATTTTATGATAAGATGATTTGAGTGTTCTCTTTTGAAGGTAGTGGGGCCAAAAAAAAAAAAAACCTTCATTAAGGGTTAAAGTTAAAATCTGTGTTTATTATATGTAAATTATAACTCAATTCAAAAAATAAAGATACTAAGAAAAATAACAAAGTATTTTAATGAGATGTGATTTAATAAAGAATATGGTTTTATAATTCCATTAAGTAACTATTGATAGTTCCCAAATAACAGCATGGTACTTTTTATTACAGTGGATTGTTCTCAATAAAGCATCAATTGCTAAAAATATGAATTCTGTAGAAAAGCACAGAAAAAAAAATCACTTCAAATTCACCACCTGATACAAACATTGCTACTATTTGCTTTATTTACTTACAGATACTTTTCTGTGCATAGATTTTCTTTAAATTACTCTGCCAATTCACACATGCAGAGGGAAACATTAACGATAAAGAATTAAAGCTTAAATTTCTACTTAATTTGTAAGTTGTTACCTACTACACATTGATTAGAAATAAACATATTTAGGACTATGTCTCCAGAAAGTAATTTCTAACATGTGAGAAAATCTGTAAGGAGCTGACTAGTTCCTGTCTCTGGTGATATGGGTGTCTACAGACACGTGCATAAATGTTTGGGGCAACTGTTTTCTCTGATACTGAAGATTTCTGTTTCCTTTAGTCTGCTTTGAGCAAAAGGGGTAGCAAATTTTCAGTTTTCACAACTATGGCCAAATTTCTAATCACACGTGTTTGTATATGTATGTATATATACATATACATATATATCAACGCATAATGTGAATACCTTATTTATTAAAAACCAAGACTTAACTAGATATATTTTGTCCTATAATAACGGAATATTGTAAATAAAAAAAAATCTAAAGGGCCAGGTTTCATAGGGCTCTTAGAGAGAACACTTTACACCAAGAGATGTTAAGAAACCTGTGGGGCTGGAGAGATGGCCTAGCGGTTAAGAGCGCCGACCGCTCTTGGAGAAGACCCGGGTTCGATCCCCAGCAGCCACATGGCGGCCGAGAACCGTCTGAAACTCCAATTCCAGGAAAACTCCAGTTCCAGGGGAATCCGACATCCTCTTCTGACCTCCGCGGCATTGCACGACACGGGTGCACACACTTGCATGCAGACAGTACATTCATACACATACAGAAATAAAAAAAAAAAAAAAAAAAGAAACCTGCCTGAGGTCACACAGCTAATGAGTGACATAACTAAGTCAGGAGGCTAGTCCTAAGTCAGCTCTCCTTCACACACTACATTGTACCATAAGGTAATTAAGTGTTAAAATTAAGAGTGTAAGCCATCAATTTATAAACCTAACATTTAACATTACAGGACCTAATTAACATAACGCACAGTTTACTTTAAAATTAAGGCAACAAATCAAAGGGACTATTTATACTTGCCGTAGCTTCCCTTTATCTTGATGTAATAAAGAGCTAGTCCCACTTAACACAATCACTCTAATGCAAATTAATGGATACACTTTGTTAGCTTTGATGGTTTTAAAATAAATCGATGTGTGTTATTAATTTAAAGCGCCAGGCCAAATGCATCTCTTCTCACTTTACAAGACCCTCAGCTCGTGCTAGAGACACACTTTTCAGAAATAACCCACCTCAGTGCTCTCTATTTAAGCCACAGTTACACTGGCTTAAAGCATTTAAATTATTTTTATATTAAGTGGTTTTCCTACAAGTTAAGTTTATAAGAATAAAGAGAATGATCCATAATCTCACCTAATTATGAACCAGAGTAATGGAGACTCGGGATTCTCCATCTAAAAAACAGCTCACAGTTCTTTCAGAAGAATGAAGTAGATACTATCATTTTTTTTTTAATTTAAACTAAATTTAACCCCCCAAATCATGGTAAATGTCAGAGAAGAAACCACAGCATTTGTCAAAATAGAATCCTTCCTGTTTAAAAAATGAAAAGGACTGTTCACAGTCTCTCCAGCAAAGGCTTCCATACCCAAACACCCCAAGAGATAATGCTGATATTTAAAAACCAAAATAGTTAATAACTCCCAGAAGTGATAAGCCTTCTCTGACAGGTCCACAGTGATGTGAAGTCTTGGGATTGAAGTCTTAGTGGAAGCACACAGAACACATGGACAGGAGGACCCTCCGAAATAAGGTGGCTCCTCTTTTTAAATTTGTATTTATTCATTTATTTATGTGTGTATGCAGGGGGGGCAGAACATCAACACCAGGGCACACATGTGGCAGTCAGAGGACAACTTGCAAGAGTCAGTTCTTGCCTTCCCTGGGATCAAACCCAGGGCATCAGGCTTGACAGCAAGCCCTGGAATCCACTAGGCCATCTTTTGGCCCTGGGTCATCTTTTAAAGCATGTACTGATCACAAACATATACAAAGAGTTTACAGTGTGGCAACTGCTGACCCTTGGACAACAGAGGCCTTATAACATAAAAGGCAAGGGACAAAACCAAAACAGCAAGAGAGACATAGGAACCCAGACAAACCTACGACACCAGCACCAGTTTTTAGGATGGCCACAAAAACAAAGGAAGGGGCTAGAGAGATGGCTCAGCAGCTAAAAGAACTGGGTGCTCTTTCCGAAGACCAGGATTCAATTCCCAGCACCCACATGGTGGGTGTAACTCCATCTGTAAGTCCAATTCCAGGAGAATTTGCCCTCTTCTGACCTCAGTGGGCACTGCATGGCATGAGTGAACTTACATACACAGGCAATACATTCATACACATTAAATAATAAATAAAATATAAGAAAGAAAATATAGCTGGGCACGCCTTTAAACCCAGCACTCAGGAGGCAGAGGCAGGTGGATCTTTGTGAGTTCAAGGCCAGCCTGGTCTACATAGTCAGTTCCAGGACAGGGAGATCCTGTCTCAAAAAGACAAAAAAAATATGTTACTACTAGTTTCATAGGTGCTCATTTTCAAGTTTCCAGTTTTTTCCAGTTTGTTCCTGTTTTTTCCGTGAGGTTTTTAAGCATCTATCATGAATAGATGTTGAATCTTGCCACTTTTTTTTCTGCACCAAATGATAATTTGCCTCTTGTGTTTCACTGCTTATCTACAGCAATCATCCCCAACATTTATAGTGTGGTAGAGGAACCTGGGGAAAGCTGGCCAGATGCAGATTCCACAGCCTTGGTCCATAGGCTTTAGCTGGGCTCGGGACGGTTAGGGTCTTAGTCTTCGTGAGTTTGTCTGTGTGGCATCAGAACTCACTGGGATTCAAAAAGTCGCCACTGATGAGTNAAAAAAAAAAAAAAAAAAAAAAAAAAGGAAGAAAGAAAAATAAGAAAACAAAAGACAACAAGTGCTGGCAAGGGCTTGGAAAAAAGAAACTCTGCTTATCATTGGGCTGGGAAGAATGTAAACTATGAAACCACTAAGGAAAACAGAGGGGCGCTTTCTTAAAAACCTAACAAGAAGACAGATGCCTGTGTGCTCCAGCAGTCCCATTCCTGGCTATGACATAAAAGAACTGAATGAGGGTATCAAGGAGATGTTGCCAGAGCCACGTTTACCACAGCATCCTTCACAACAGCAAGAACAGGGAACAACTGAACATTCGTGGGAGAGACAAGGAGCCTAGGTGTGCATGCAATGGAGGCCATTGGGTTTGTCCTTCTATACTGCTGTGATAAAACACTGACCAAAACCAACTTGGGGAGGAAAGGGTTTATTTTAATTTATAATACAGTCCTTCATCAATGGAAGCCAAGGCAGGAACCCTGGGCAGGAACCTAGAGGCAGGAGCTGAAGCACAGACCATGGAGGAATGCTGCTTACTGGCTTCCTCTTTTGACCTGTGCTCAGCCTGCTTTCTTGTAGAACCCAGAGACATCTGCCCAGGGGTGGCACCACCCATAGCTGGCTGGACCCTTCCACATCACTCAACAATCAAGAAAATGCCCAACGGATATGCCCACAGGCAGTGTGATAGAGGAAGTTCCTCGGTTGAGGTTCCCACTTCCCTGATGTATCAATTTGACTATCCAAGTTATCCAGCACAGAGTGGTAGATAGGCATAAGATGGGAAACACATGTATGCTAAGAGATACTGCAGTGTGATAACACAGCCAGAGCAGATACACTGCTTAGATGATGGTCCACCACAGTCAACCACAGAGCAAGAATGACTAGCCCTGGCAGGGTTCAGGGAGAGGCAGCAAGCAGGAAGCTACAATTTCAGCAGTGCAAGGTGAGTGTGTCCTAGGCACCTGCCACTGTCTGCACCTGCACTCAGCAATCCTGTGCACTCAAACACTGGTCAAGAGGGTAGACCTCTGTCACATGCTCTTACCATAATGTAAGAATAAAATTTCAAGAAAGGGAATAGAAATGAGCAATGAGGAAAACAAAAAGGAAAAAGAAAACCTTGAATGTCCTTAGATAATTAAGAAATATTGTTCAATGGCAAAGGAGGTGGTATCCAAAGAAATGGAGAACAGAAGGAAAAGAGGTGACCAAAGGAATATTAGTGCAAAAGGTCCAAGAGGAAAACTTCATAAAGGGAAAAGGCAGCTTCATAAAGGGAAAAGGACAAGAAGAGAGAACTGAACACAGGAAGAATACGAGAGGAAAATCAACATGATCTTCCACAAGAGCCTCGTCCAGAGAGAACAGGAGGCCAGTTATGCAGCTCAGTGGTATAAAGCTTGCTTCACATGTGAGAGAGCCTTTTGGTCCATCCCCAGCACTACAAACAACAGCCTGTTTAAAAATATATCTTATTGGGCTGGAGAGTTGGCCTAGTGGTTAGGAGCGCCGGCTGCTCTTGCAGAGGACCTGGATTCGATCCCCAGCACCCACATGGCAGCCGAGAACCGTCTGAGACTCCAATTCCAGGAGAACTCCAGTTCCAGAGGAATCTGACACCCTCTTCTGACCTCCACGGCATTGCACGACACGGGTGCACAGACTTGCATGCAGACAGTACATTCATACACATTCAGAAATAAAAAAAAAAAAAA
>VZQC01011699.1:2209293-2250730 GCA_009823505.1 Rhizomys pruinosus
GACAAGGAGCCTGGGTGTGCATGCAATGGAGGCCATTGGGTTTGTCCTTCTATACTGCTGTGATAAAACACTGACCAAAACCAACTTGGGGAGGAAAGGGTTTATTTTAATTTATAATACAGTCCTTCATCAATGGAAGCCAAGGCAGGAATCCAGGGCAGGAACCTAGAGGCAGGAGCTGAAGCACAGACCATGGAGGAATGCTGCTTACTGACTTCCTCTTTTGACCTGTGCTCAGCCTGCTTTCTTATAGAACACAGAGACACCTGACCAGGGGTGGCACCACCCATAGCTGGCTGGACTCTTCCACATCACTCAACAATCAAGAAAATACCCAACAGATATGCCCACAGGCAGTGTGATAGAGGAAGTTACTCGGTTGAGGTTCCCACTTCCCTGATGTATCAATTTGACTATCCAAGTTATCCAGCACAGAGTGGTAGAAAGGCATAAGATGGGAAACACATGTATGCTAAGAGATACTGCAGTGTGATAACACAGCCAGAGCAGATACACTGCTTAGATGACGGTCCACCACAGTCAACCACAGAACAAGAATGACTAGCCCTGGCAGAGTTCAGGGAGAGGCAGCAAGCAGGAAGCTACAATTTCAGCAGTGCAAGGTGAGTGTGTCCCAGGTACTGCCACTGTCTGCACCTGCACTCAGCAATCCTGTGCACTCAAACATTGGTCAAGAGGGTAGACCTCTTTCACATGCTCTTACCATAATGTACGAATAGAAATGAGCAGTGAGGAAAACAAAAAGGAAAAAGAAAACCTTGAATGTCCTTAGATAATTAAGAAATATTGTTCAATGACAGAGGAGGTGGTATCCAAAGAAACGGAAGACAGAAGGAAAAGAGGTAACCAAAGGAATATTAGTGCAGCAGGTCCAAGAGGAAAACTTCATAAAGGGAAAAGCCAGCTTCATAAAGGGAAAAGGACAAGAAGAGAGAACTGAACACAGGAAGAATACGAGGGGAAAATCAACACAATCTTCCACAAGAGCCTCGTCCAGAGAGAACAGGAGGCCAGTTATGCGGCTCAGTGGTGTAAGGCTTGCTTCACATGTGACAGAGCCTTTGGTCCATCCCCTGCACTACAAACAACAGCCTGTTTAAAAATATATCTTATTTAGTCTTCCCTTGAGGTTTTTAGTTGTTCTGTGTTATCCTCCAGGTCTGATATTCTTTGTTCTGCTTCCTCCATTCTGCTTCTGAGGCTTTTTTCATTCCTTTCCTCTTGAATTTATTATTTAGGATTCATACATGCATATATGTTTGGATTAAATCAACCCCCATTCCTTCACTATGCCCCCCCCTTCCAATTTCCTGTGTTCTCTCTCTCAATTCACTGAATCCACTTGGCCTGGCCTATGCATGCATGGGTGGGTAAGCCTCTCAGGACCCACATCCCTGAAGGAAACTGGCTCTCTGTCTGCCAGCAGCCATCAATTGCCAACAGATCCTCAGATAGGATACGACTTACGGAGCCCCTCCCCACATGGATGCTGGGCTTTTTTCCTGGCTTGATCTTGTACAAGTACAGTTCCAGCTGCTGTGACTTCATGTGTGCAACTGTGCTGTCATGTCCAGCAAACATTGCTTCCTGCAGCCTGTTTTGTTTATCAAGACTGCTGGCAGTGTACACATCACAGCTGTAGTAAAAAAGACAGAGGGCTCAGAGACAAGATAGTCACTATGGGTATGTGCAAGCCTGGCTGGACCCAGGAATTCTCTTAAAGTACAGGCTGTTCACTCATGAAGAGCAGGTGAAGGGACCAGGAGACCAGACATCCCAAGAATCATCAGTCTTTCGGAACACTGCTCTCAGCCCAGAAACAACCTGGGGTCATGTGAATATCTGACACAATAACAAAAGTGGAGGAAGAATACGCTTCCTTTCTTGGACCCTCTCTGGCTTCTCCAAGGTTCTAAATCACCAAAACCTACAATTCCTAACAAGCCATAGAGAATAAAATGCAAAAGCCTTTAAGGGAGAGAGAAGAGTTGCTGGAGGTGGAGACAACTGCTAGTCTAACCAATAGGGACAGAAAAACATAAGAAGGCAGCAAGTAAGCATAACACTCAACTACTTCAGGTTAATAAACGATTATCCTGAGTCATCAGAAAAGAATTCAAACTACACTAAGTATTCTACGATCACAAAGCCACAAGAAAGTGAGGGGGTAGAAAGTATATATTCTCTCAAATTTCCCATCAAAATGGCTACATTTAAAAGAGTTTGGTCCTTGGAGGTGTAGGTGTAAGACTCAGTTACCTGGAAAACTAATTTATGATCAGTTACCTGGAAAATTCCATCAGATTCTGGAAAATGATGAGATAAATGGGGTGTTACTAGATGTGCTGTGTTAGCACAAATAAATGAACAGAGTGTGAGACAAAGGCTTAATTTCTAGAGATCTTCCTTAGAGCTGGGAAGTGCTCCCCTTGAGATCCTGGCACTCGTCTGTGTGCTTATGCAAAGCATTCAGGGCCAGGAGTATCTGTTTCTTGGCTTTATTTGCATTCTGGAACATCTGTATGGATTGTACGGGCAGAACATACCTGAACCAAAACCTTCAGATCAGGAACACCAACCTATACAGCTAAAATATTCATCTCTAATGCTTTACAATTTCAGATAAGCACCAAAGATCATCAAAAATGTTGCTTTGAAGCCTGGCATGGCAGTGGCACACATGTTTAGTCCCAGCACTCAGGAGGCAGAGGCAGGTAGATCTCTGTGAGATGAAGACCAGCCTGGTCTACATAGTGAGTTCCATGACAACTGGGGCTACAGAATGATCCTGTCCCAAAAGAAAACAAAACAAAACAAAACAAAACATTGTTTTGTCAAGAATGAATTTGCCCATATATGACTGCTACAAATCATTATGATGTAAGCAGAAAGCAGCAAAAATAAACACCAAATGATGAAATACTAAAGTCACTTACATTGTACTATCTGAGACACTTAGGGGCACAAATACAATTCTTGGTTTTTTTTGGTTTTGTTTTGTTTTTTGGTCTTTTTGAGACAGGGTCTCCTTGTAGCAAATCACTATGATGTAAGCAGAAAGCAGCAAAAATAAACACCAAATGATGAAATACTAAAGTCACTTACATTGTACTGAGACACTTAGGGGCACAAATACAATTCTTGGTTTTTTTTTGTTTTGTTTTGTTTTTTGGTCTTTTTGAGACAGGGTCTCCTTGTAGCAAATCACTATGATGTAAGCAGAAAGCAGCAAAAATAAACACCAAATGATGAAATACTAAAGTCACTTACATTGTACTGAGACACTTAGGGGCACAAATACAATTCTTGGTTTTTTTTTGTTTTGTTTTGTTTTTTGGTCTTTTTGAGACAGGGTCTCCTTGTAGCAAATCACTATGATGTAAGCAGAAAGCAGCAAAAATAAACACCAAATGATGAAATACTAAAGTCACTTACATTGTACTGAGACACTTAGGGGCACAAATACAATTCTTGGTTTTTTTTTGTTTTGTTTTGTTTTTTGGTCTTTTTGAGACAGGGTCTCCTTGTAGCAAATCACTATGATGTAAGCAGAAAGCAGCAAAAATAAACACCAAATGATGAAATACTAAAGTCACTTACATTGTACTGAGACACTTAGGGGCACAAATACAATTCTTGGTTTTTTTTTGTTTTGTTTTGTTTTTTGGTCTTTTTGAGACAGGGTCTCCTTGTAGCAAATCACTATGATGTAAGCAGAAAGCAGCAAAAATAAACACCAAATGATGAAATACTAAANAAAGGCCAATCAAACCAAAGACAGCAGGACCAAACGATCAGCAATCAGCTCGCCAAGGCACCCAGTTCCTACCTGTCTCCCCCTCTTCCTGCCGCTGGGCTCAGGAGATCTCCAGGAATTCTCTTAAAGTACAGGTTGTTCACTCATGAAGAGCAGGTGAAGGGACCAGGAGACCAGACATCCCAAGAATCAGTGACTGCCCAATCATCAGTCTTTCAGAACACTGCTCCCAGCCCATAAACAACCTGGGGTCATGTGAATATCTGACACAATAACAAAAGTGGAGGAAGAACACTCTTCCTTTCTTGGACCCTCTCTGGCTTCTCCAAGGTTCTAAATCACCAAAACCTACAATTCCTAACAAGCCATAGAGAATAAAATGCAAAAGCCTTTAAGGGAGAGAGAAGAATTGCTGGAGGTGGAGACAACTGCTAGTCTAACCAAGAGGGACAGAAAAACATAAGAAGGCAGCAAGTAAGCATAACACTCAACTACTTCAGGTTAATAAATGATTATCCTGAGTCATCAGAAAAGAATTCAAACTACACTAAGTATTCTACGATCACAAAGCCACAAGAAAGTGAGGGGGTAGAAAGTATATATTCTCTCAAATTTCCCATCAAAATGGCTACATTTAAAAGAGTTTAGTCCTTGAGGTGTAGGTGTAAGACTCAGTTACCTGGAAAACTAATATCTGATCAGTTACCTGGAAAATTCCATCGGATTCTGGAAAATGATGAGATAAATGGGGTGTCACTAGATGTGCTGTGTTAGCACAAATAAATGAACAGAGTGTGAGACAAAGGCTTAATTTCTAGAGATCTTACTTAGAGATGGGAAGTGCTCCCCTTGAGATCCTGGCACTCGTCTGTGTGCTTATGCAAAGCATGCAGGGCCAAGAGTATCTGTTTCTTGGCTTTATTTGCATTCTGGAACATCTGTATGGATTGTATGGGCAGAACATACCTGAATCAAAACCTTCAGATCAGGAACACCAACCTATACAGCTAAAATATTCATCTCTAATGCTTTACAATTTCAGATAAGCACCAAAGATCCTCAAAAATGTTGCTTTGAAGCCAGGCATGGCAGTGGCACAAGTGTTTAGTCCCAGCACTCAGGAGGCAGAGGCAGAGAGATCAGCCTGGTCTACATAGTGAGTTCCATGCCAACTGGGGCTACAGAATGATCCTGTCCCAAAAGAAAAGAAAACAAAACAAAACATTGTTTTGTCAAGGCTGAATCTGCCCATATATGACTGCTACAAATCACTATGATGTAAGTAGAAAGCATCAAAAATAAACACCAAATGATGAAATACTAAAGTCACTTACATTGTACTATCTGAGACACTTAGGGGCACAAATACCATTCTTTCTTTTTTTTTAAGGCTTTTTGAGACAGGGTCTCCCTGTAGCTCTGGCTGTCCTGGAACTCACTCTGTAGACCAGGCTGGCCTTGAACTCACAGACATCAGCCTACCTCTGCCTCCCAAGTGCTAGGATTAAAGGCATGCACCACCACGCCCGGCTCTACAAACATAATTCTTTTTTTTTTCGTCTTTTTGAGACAGGGTCTCCCTGTAGCTCTGGCTGTCCTAGACTCGCTTTGTAGACCAGGATGGCCTTGAACTCACAAAGATCCGCCTGCCTCTGCCTCCCAAGTGCTGGGATTAAAGGAGTGTGCCACCATACCTGGCTTTTCTTTTTTTTTTTTTTTTTTTTTTTTTTTGGTCTTTTTTGATAAAATACAATTCTTTTACACTCAATATGTTTTAGCCAATTGAAATTCTCTCCTGACTAGTCTCAGAATACAGCTTTGAAAATGTTGGGCTCAGGGAGCAATTGCAAAGGAGATATTAATGCCTCAAAGTAATATAGCTTAAATTCAGTTTTTCTAACTTTAAGGAACATTAAATTTAGACCAGTCAAACCTTCTAAATGTCTACCATTTAAATAAAGACTAAAAATATCTGGGGCTAGGGAGATGGGTCAGTCAGTGTTTGCCACATAAACATGAGGACCTGAATTCAATCTCTAGAACCCATGTGACAATGAGGGTGTGGTAATGCAGGCTTGCAACCTCAGCTCTGAGAGGCAGCAGAGGGAGAGCCCTGGGCTTGCTGGCCAGCCAGTCTAGCCAACTTGGGAAATTCCAGGCCTTCAGTGCCAGACCCTGACTAAAAAGAGATGAGCAGGTCCTGAGGAATGATGCTCATGGTTGAGCTCTGGCAATCACATGTGTGTACACATATAGAGTGCACCACATGAACACATCAAAACACATATACACACAGGCATAAACACACAAATACATAACACATACATAGCAACATACAAAATTTCGTCCGAGTTCCTTCACTGTCTTAAAACTGTTAAAAATAACAGGGTGTGGTGGCGCACGCCTTTAATTCCTAAGCACTTGGGAGGCAAGAGGCAGGCGGAATCTTTTGGGAGTTCAAGGCCCAGCCTGGGTCCTACAGAGTGAGTTCCAGGACAGCTGGGACGACAGGGAGACCCTGTCTCGAAAAAGACCCCCCAAAAAAGAACCCCCCCCAAAAAATGTTAAAATAATCCTGAACATTTCAGTTTGAAGCTGAGAGTAAATAAAGAATTATAGTAAGTACTATTTTCCTGTTTTTCACTCTACCTACATAATTTTCCTTTACAAATTTTGACTCTAGAAACTCTACTCTATCCTCACCTTTAAAAACTTGTTTTTGGGGGCTGGAGAGATAGCCTAGCGGTTGGGAGCACCGACCGCTCTTGCAGAAGGACCCGGGTTCGATCCCCAGCACCACATGGCGGCCGAGAACCGTCTGAAACTCCCAATTCAAGGAGAACTCCTCCACAGTTCCGGGGGAGTCCGAGACCCTCTTCTGACCTCCGCAGCATTGCACGACACGGGTGCACAGACTTGCATGCAGACAGTACATTCATACACATACGGAAATAAATAAAAAATTAAAAAAAAAAAAAACTTGTTTTTGGTTAAACCTTTCTGGCTAATCATCAGTAAATATCTCCTAGCTATGATCACAGATTCATAATGTAAGTTTTCTTTTAGTAATATTAAAAACAGCAAAATTTTACACTTTTATTTAAATTTTATTATTTATTTTTATGTGTATGAGTGTACTATCTGCATGTATGTTTGTGCGCCTGTGCCATGCAATGCCGCAGAGGTCAGAAGAGGGCGTCAAATTCCACTGGAACTGGAGTTAAAGATGGTTCTCAGCCGCCATGTGGGTGCTGGGGATCGAACTCTGGTCTTCTGCAAGAGCAGTCGGCACTCTTAACTGATAGGCCATCTCTCCAGCCCCAAATTTTACACTTATTTAGCCAGTGAGACAGTGAAAAGTGTTAAAGCTCTGACAACATTCAAGCAAAGGGGTGGCATTCTAGCTATTTTTCTGTTACTGTGAAGAAACACTGATCAAAAGCAAGTTGAGGAGGAAAAGGTTTATTTGGGCTAACACTTCCAAATCACAGTTGGGCAGGAACTTAAGCAGCCATTTGAAGCAGAAACCACAGAAGAATGCTCTCACTGGCTACCTGCAGGCTCATGCTCAGCTGGCTTTCTTATACTGTCCAGGCCTGTGGATGACACCACCCACTGTGGGCTGGGCTCTCCCAGTCAACCATCAATTAAGACCATCTCTCACAGATATGGCCACAGTCAGTCTGATCTGGAAAACTCTAAATTTGAGGATCCTTCTTCCCAGGTGACCACCTTAATATAACTCTAGGTGAAAATGTTCTTGGGGAGGAAAAAAAACTAATTTCTGTCCCTAGATAGGTTGAAATGAGTCATTTCTGAGATTATTTGGTTCATTTCTAAATGTATACACATAAACTCTTGCTATTTTGAGTTGCTATAATGGGCACCTACACACACTGCTAGTGTGAGTATAAACTGGTGCTAAGTTCAGGATATAGTCTGACAAAGCTCTGCAAGAGCCTTTGTAAAGTCTTATCTTTTGGTGTAGAGACCTCATTCCAGAACTATATGTTGAAGAATGTTCCAAAATGCTATCCACAAAGATAGTCATCAGGTCATAGTGAAACACTAGAATTCTGAAAGCAAAAAACATTGATTTTTGTTGTTGTTATCTTCTTTGGGGTTGTTTGTTTTTGAGACAGGGTCTCCCTGTAGCCCCAGCTGGCCTGGAACTCACTATGTAGACCAGGCTGGCCTTGAACTCACAGAGATCAGCCTGCCTCTGCCTCCTGAGTGCTGGGACCAAAGGTGTGCACCACCACACCTAGCTAAAACAATGATTTCCTTTCAAAAAATGCTTTTATTATTTATTTATTTATTTATTTATTTATTTATTTATTTATTGTGTGCGCGCACGCGCATGCATGAAAGGGGAAGGTGGTGGCCTGTGGTGTTTTAGGACTTAGTAAAAGTAAATATGTGTATATTAAACAACATTGGTTTACAGGCTCTGATAAAAACGGTAATGCATCTGAGTTAAATGGAGATATAAATCACTGTTGTCCACATTTGTTTTACATAAAATCTGTAAAACAATAACTTTGGGATTGGTTCTCTATAATGTTCTCTATAATTTCTCTGTTGTACAGTATCACCTTGTAGCATTCTCTTTCACCTATAAGATGATTTAACGTAAAAATTAAGCTTGCTTCCCAAGTTAATCATATATAGTCACCCAAAACAGCATGGGTAAATTTGATGAAATCTGTGCCTTGATTCCACCCTATAGGTATGTATAATACAACTGTCTTCTGGAGACTCATGGGTTAAAAAAAAGAGGGGAGGAATACAGACAGACATGAAACCTTTTCGTCAAAAACCTTGCAATTCAAATCTTAAAACTAACTACGGGAAAAGATTTGTATGTTCCAACAGGTCAAAATGTCACCAACTTAACGGCTGAGAAAGAAAAGATACACTTTCTGGTACATCCTACTCAATGCAAAGGCATTGAGTAGGATGTACCAGAAAGTGCCAACTGAAAGGTTGACCCGTCTGAACATCGAAAGGAAGAAAAGCCTCAGATTGCTACAAACATCGAACCCCTCTGTGGATCCTACTTCTAACAACTATTTATAATGAGTCCTAATGAAACTTACCTTCTAGGTGCCGCAAAAGTTTTAATACGAGAGACTTTCTTGCCTCCCCACCATAGAACAAGGAGAAATATGATGATGATGAGGTCGTTCTCCAACTGTAAATTGGAGACAACTGTTATAGAGGTAATCTCTTATAAAACCAGTAAAACTGCCTTCTTTAATTGACTAATAGACATAGGAACTGTGAAAAGGATTATTCTCTATTCAGAACCAAATATAATACTAAAGTCCTTAAGCTATGCACTTAAGCAAAATATATTAATACAGGAGCTCTGACATCAGCAATGGATTATTCTACCAAGGAGATGTTGGCCAGGGGATCCAAGCCCCCACAAAAGGTAAAGGCTCCTTGCCTCTAAACTGGGATACCTGCAAGAAGAGAGGCGATAAGGCCCTGCTGCCGAAGACCTGACGTTAACATGGGAAAGATGTATTGAGACCACACATGCAAGTGTACAGATGGCCTCTGGAATACCAGAGAGTGTTACCAAAGGCCACTAAACCAATAAAGCAAATACGGGTCTCCTTGAGTCAAGCAAGACTCCACCGTCAGCACCAGCTACACCTCACCTGCCTGGAAATACTGTGCAGCAGAGGCAGCCATATGCCTGTATATCCCAAATCTAATTGGCTATTGGCTCTCTCCTTGGAGGAATAACCCATGGCTGATGCCACAAGCTTACATCCTCTACAGGTTAGGAGATGTTATAAGCCACAGTAAGACCCTGTCATATTTAACAGGGGGGAAAATTGTAATTCATGGATTAACATATCCAAACATGTGTCTATGCTAAAGTAACCTACCATAACTATTAGTGCTGCTTAAATACCTATATATCTAATTGCTTGTTCTTCATTAGTAGGATCGAAAGGTTATTCCTGGACAAACTGTCAGCCCATGAAAGGAAACAGCCAGAATTGACCAGAGTCCAAGTCAACAGCTCCAGAGAGAGTGGACTGTTTTACCTCTCATCCACCTGTGCCCCTTTTCTAAGCCTAGGGAACAACCTGCGGAAGAGGGGGTGTGGTAGAATGTAAGGGCTGCGATTGGGGTGAATGGTGAAACTACAGCAATATAGTCTGGACACTCATTTAATCAACTTGATTGAACATACAAGCCCCTGCCCCTGCTGCATGGTGGGGCTGTGGGGGTTTGGGCACAACAGCCTGCAAGTTGGTTTTACATGAAGGATGCTTGTACTCATAAATTATCACTTATTGCTAAAAAATGAAAAAAAAACTGAGAGAAAGATGCAGGACAGTTATGGCAGAATGCATGATCTGGGATGGGGGGTAGGGGGGAGGGAAAGGGAAATATGCCTGAACTGAATTGGAAAATGATGTATGAAATACACAAAGCATCAATAAAAATAAAAGAAATTTAAAAAATTTATTTCCTTTCAAAAAATGTTTTATTTATTTATTTATTTATTTATTTATTTATTGTGTATGTGCGCGCGTGTGTGTGTGTGTGTGTGTGTGTGCGCGCGCGCGCACGCGCACGCGCATGCATGAAAAGGGAGGGTGGTGGCCTGTGGAGCTCAGAGAACAACTTCCAGGGGTCAGTTCTCTCCTTCCAACCATGTGGGTTCTGGAGACTGAACTCAGGTCATCAGGCCTGGCTGAACCATCTCATGGCCCCACACACATATTTTTCATGTGATGGAATAATATTTTTCTATTAAAACATTGTTTATAGGGTTTAAAAGGACAATAGCTATAAGGTAACATGCAATAGTAATTATATTTCACCTATGTAAAACAAAAGAATAAAGAAGTCTATTCCAAAACTGGATGTAGATTATCCCTAGGCAAACAACTTGTCTTCTTTATGTATTCTAGATCCTGTATAACGAACATTTATAAGTTAATATTAACTTTTAAATTTTAATTTATTTACATTTTTATGTGTATCAGTGTTTTGCCTGGATATGTGTGGAAGTACACCACACGTGTGCAATGCCCATGCAAGCCAGAACTGGGCATTGGAGCCCCTGGAACTGAAGTTCCAGATGGTTATGGGCCTCCATGCAGGCCGTAGGCACTGAATTCAGGTCCTTCTGTCTAGACCCTTAAGTTAATATAACTTTCACAATAGTTAGACATTTTCTTTCTTGATAGTTTAACTGTGTCTGCTATGGCTTGGAAAGCCTCTCTGTGTTGCTAGGACCACTCAAGTGCTATCAGTCTGTGAAGAAAAGAGCTCAAGGCACAGCCAGACAAAGCACAGTACAGAGGAAAACTTTCCTAGCCAGGCCTTTGTGAATAATACATCTCATGAAGAGGGGTCAGAATTAAAACTGATTACCCTGACCTCCCAAGAGCAATCCCAATATGCTTCAAATACTAATCTTTGTCACTCTTCTTTTTTTTTTTTTTTTTTTTTTGTCTTTTTGAGACAGGGTCTCCCTGTAGCTCCAGCTGTCCTGGAACTCACTATGTAGACCAGGCTGGCCTTGAACTCACAAAGATTGGCCTGCCTCTGCCTCCCAAGTGCTAGGATTAAAGGCAGGTGCCACCACACCCGGCTTGTTTTTGTTTTAAATCTTGTCACAACAGGAAAGGTAGGAAAACAGGATACAGATTATTAACTTCACATAACTCTTTATATGTAGTGAATATCTAAATTGTACCTCACTGACCTCCAAGTCCCAACACTATACCCTTGAAAAGTCTGTCTGCCATGTCCTCTGCATGAAACAGCCCACCAAAGCCCCATGTACTGAAAGCTTTGTCTCTAATTGGTGCATCCAACTCCTGAGAGGCTATCTCATCATGGAGGCTCTATTGTAATTAACGGATTCACTGACTGATGGAATCTTAATCTTATGGCATTATCTCCAGGTGGTTGAGCCTGTGAGGTGGGGCCTGGTTAGAGGAAATAGGTCACAGGGGTGTGCCTTTAGAGAGTGTATCTTGTTCCTAAGGCCATTTCTGTCTGTGTCTGTTTCATGAATGCCTGGGGCTATTACTCCCCCCCCCACACACACCCTTCTTCCACAATGTTCTGCCTCTCCCCTGACCCAGGAGCAATGGTGCCAGCTCAGTGTTAGATGCAACTCTCAAACCATGAAATCAAAATAAATCTTTGCTCTTGAGATGATTTTCTCAAGCATTTGGTCGCAGCAACGTAAAGCTAACACAGCCCGAGCTCTCGACATCTTTCCACCATCTCATTGCCTTCTGGTGAAAACAGGCCAGCCCTGAGGTTATTCTAAGTGACATCTAATTTTTCATTCCCAGACCTCATATTTTTATTCATATACTAGTGACATGAAGATTATTGCTTACAGCTAGTTCCAGGTCCTTCTCCTTACTCAAAACATTCAGAAAACTGGAAGAAATGGCCTCACATAATTTGTATTTGTTTCCTGTTGCTGCTATAACAAAGAATTATGGCTTGGTAGCTTAAAACACCACAAACTCATTCTCTCTTGGTTGGAGAAGTCAGGGGGCAGGACATGGGTTTCATGGGCTAAAATCTATGTCTCAGTATGGCCCCATCCCTTCAAGAGGCTCCTGGGAAGGACCCTCTCTCCTTCCCATTCTCGTTTCATCGCTGCCCCTCCTGTGCCCTGCTGTGGTCTGAGTGCATTACACAGGTTCACGTGTGGGAAGTTAAGACTTCAGGCCTTACACTGAAAAAAAAAAAAAAAGATCTGAGGCTTGGTGGGAAATTATCAGGTCATTGCAGGAGCTGCCCTCTGTGGCCTCTCAAAGAATCCCCACCACGACATCAGGTCATTGTGATGTGGCACAGCCCAAGAAGCCCTCACCACAACTCACATCTCTTCCACCTGTCAACTAAATGAACCTTCTTATCAAGAACTTGGCTACACATATTTTGTTGCAGCAATGGAAAACTGACTAAGATATACATCTTCAAAGCCAGCCTCTGGGGCAAGATGGCTCAGTGGGTAACGGCATCTTCAGCCAAACCTGACAACCTACGTTCCATTTCTGGGACCCAGATGATAGAGGGAAAGAATTCAGTCCTACGAGTTGTTCTCCACAAATGCACTGAAGCACATGCCTGTGTATCTATACACAGGTAGGTAGGTAGGTAGGTAGGTAGGTAGGTAGGTGGGTGGATGGATAGATGATACATAGATGACAGATAGGTAGATGATGGATGATAGATAGATGATAGATGAAAGACAGATGATAAGATAGATGATAGATAGATAGATAGATAGATAGATAGATAAACAGAGAGATAGATGGATGATGGATGACAGACAGATGATAGAAGATAGATAGATAGATAGATAGATAGATAGATAGATAGATAGATAGATAGATAGATGATAGAAAGATGATAGATGATAGATAGATGATAGATGTTAGAAAGATAGATGAAAGATAGATGATAGATAGATAGATGATAGATCAATATAGATAGATGATAGATGACACAGACAGACAGACAGATAGATGATAGATGGGAGAGAGGGAGAGAAGGAGGGAGGGAGGGATGAAGGGAAGGAGGGAGGAAGGAAAGGGAGAGAGAGTAAATATTTTTTTAAGTTAGTCCTTTTTTTTATTAAACTTTTTCCATAAGTCATATATCATTTCTCAATTGAATCTAGGGTCGCTTCCCTTTCCATGCTGACAAGGACTTTTTTGAGATTTGGCCGTCTCAAATAACCCAGAAAATTCTTCCTTTCCAAAACAGTCAAACATACAAATTCCCTTTCATCATGTATGGTAACATTCCCAGCTTCCAGAGAACAGGACAATCCTGCTTATCACACCTTCTACCCTAAAGCTTCCTGCTGGAACCTAATAGCCAACCCTCCCCTCACGGATGAACACCCAGCACTGAGTAAAGCTCTCGACTTCCCCTTCCAACCTCACTCATCACACGATGTGCACACAGAGGACCATTCATCACACTGAGCTACCTCCTTGCTGCCTCATTTCTGATGATCTTTTCTTCCACCTATACTTGGTCACCTCCCTCCCCAGTCACACTCTAGAGACCTTGACAAGAAGCATTACTCATGTCAAGCAGGACCAGTACACAGTGCAACTAAGCCATGCTACCAGGCAGTATTGCTACCACACACTGCTCACTGGCAACTCCTTCAAGGAACATCACTCTCCCTGCAGCAGACAGAAGTTACAAGCCAGAATCTGGGAGCTCATTTCTGACAAATAATGATCATGCATCAGCTCATATGTGTGCATGTGTGTGTCTTTTATATCACTACAAGTATACACACAGAAACATACACACATGCACAGACACATACACTGATACATATATACACATAGACTCTCATGCACATACACCCTGACACAGACATACATTCCCACACATACATTCACACATAGATACACACATATATTAAGAGATACTCACACATAGAGACATATACACAAACATATGTAAAGAGACACACACATACACACAGGGACATGTACACACAGATATTCATACACTCACACATATATAAACATACAGACACATATACACACAGTCTCACATATACAGACACACCCACACACAGACACACATAAATGTAGACACACACACTCACACATTCACACAAATACAGAGATCCATCCACATACACAGACACACAGACACATGCAAGAGTACACACACAGATACACAGATGCACAGACACATACATCAAAGTCATGAAACCTGTTTCAATAATACTTCTCATTTCCATCTAGTTCCTTCTTGATCTTCTTTTATATTTGTAAGACTTCGTCTACTGCCCAAGGATAGGCCTAGATCCTTTTATCTTCAGGATATTTGCTTCTTTACTCAATCCCCTGTCCTGGTCTGTTTACCAGTGGTACTGGCTGCCTCCCTAGCTCTCCATCACACCTACCCCACAATACCTAACCTTGTTGGCCCCTCTCCAGCCCCTGCACCTGAACTGCCTCAAAGGAAAGGGAAGGGAGGGAGATATGAGGAACCCATACAAAAGGACTTCTACTTTTAAGCCTCAAACCTGCTTCAGACCGAGACTTCCAGTTCTTGGAAATGAGTTCACATCACTCCACCACTCGGTTTGTGAGTCTTGGGTTTGCTCTGCTCAGTCAGGGTCCAGATCCATCCTCAGGGCCTGTTTGCTCTACCTTTAAACTGTTTCCCGAGTCCTGCCACTTCTCTCCAGCTCCAGGTGGTCCCCGTAGCTTGTATAGTGTTACTGGTTCACAGCCTGCTACCACTGAACTCTCTTGCAGTCCTATACTCTTATCCCGACGATATCCAAGGGGAAGTTTTCAAAATGAAATGCCAGCAAGCTTCCAGTACTACCTGCTGCAAAATCCTCATGGGGTTCTATCCCTACCCTAAAACCCAAACTTCGGAGGTTCCATGACCTCTACAGCCCTTGCCACCTCCCCTAAACCTCAGCACCACCCACTCAACCTCCATCTGGTTGGCCCCAGCTGATGCCCACCCAGTAACCCTACCTTGTTACTGCTCTCAACCTCTCCCAGCTACTCTGGCCTCAGGCCCTCTAGGTTGCAGCTCCCCACTTCCCTAAACCATCCTTCTGCCCATCACATCCATTAGTCTGCTGGGACATTGCCTCCCCACAGAGGCCATGCTTGAGCTAACCCCATGCCTTCAAATCCACAATCACACCTTATGATTTCTTTACAGTATGTAGATCTTTACTGTACTTCACTTATTTTGCTTATAGTCTGTGCCAACATTAGAATGTCATTGTCAGAGGGGCAGCTTAAATGTTCCCCTATGAGTGTGGACAGTGAGTATTTGCAGAAATGTGTATGTGAAATAGCATTATGCAAGGGGAACATGGTCATTTGTGGCTGTGAAATAACTGCAAGTACCAAAATACCAGGGCTAGTGCAAACCAGCAACCTCAGGGGCTGACCATCAACCAGGAGACAAGCCTGTGTAAATGAATTTATATCATCGCAGAACACTGAAATTGAACATAGATTTACTGCACATTAACTGACAACATGCTGTCTCAACATCACAAAAAATAAACAGAGAAAGTCCCAGAAAAAAGCATTTCTGAGCTGTCCAAATGACAAATATCTTCAGAATAACAGAAAGATGTATCTAGAAGACATACAGTGGATTCAAAACTGCATACTCCAGTGGTTTGCACACGCATCAAAAATGAAAACAACCAAATACAAGACCAGACATGGCTCTGCAGTGGAAAAGGAGGAGAGGCAGAGTGGTGCTGAGAAGACTGATTGATGGCGAGAAGGAAAACCAGGAACTGCCTGCAGACGACACACACACCCATGCACAGGGGATATGCTCACATGACCATGTATGGAAATCATATGTAATGAGAGGGTGGGGCTGACAAAACGTCCATCCTGAGGAGCGGGAGAGAAGGCTCAGCAGGTAAGAGCACTGACTGCTCTTACAGAGGATCAGGGTTCTGTTCCCAGGATCTACTTGGCAGCTAACAACTATCTGTAACTCCAGTTCCAGGGGACCCGATGCCCTCTTCTGACTTCCAAGCATGCACAAGGTGCACTTATATCATCAATTCAGACAAAACACTTACACATGAAAAATAAAAATAAATCAATAAGAATAAAAAAAAAAAACAATTATCACATGGAAGTTACGTCAAATCACAGAGATTAAAGCTGACCTAAAACTTCTCCTCAGGCTAAGCATATAGCTCAGTTGTGGTAGGCTTGCTTAGTGTGAGCAAGGCCCTGGTTCCGTTCCCAGAACCAACAAAAAAGAAAACAGGTAAAATCTTCACTATGTACAGAATATTTTCAGTTTGTAGTGAAATGGGTGACATGATAAAAATCCACAGTAAATCCCCAAACATAAAATAGATCCTACGAAGGTCAACGTGTGAGTGATGTGAGTAAAGGATTACATCATCTCAATCTGTACCCTCACCCACTTGTAAGTCCCTGGTAAAATCTCAATTGCACTTAAATGACAAAATTACATAATACAAATTATTTAAAATGGAATCTTTTTTATTCATGAGAGAATGGGGAGTTAGGGAATATCTGGGCAGAAGAAATCTTTTACAAAGCCACGGAGACAGAGAATACTAGGGAACTTGGGAGAAGTCACCAAAGATCAACTTTAAATATGGCTTCCAGGTTGATATGACCCGTCCAGAACCATTGCTTCAATAAAAGAACGAGAATTAGGGCTGGCAGGAATATTCTTGACTCAATGACCAGCAAAAGCCTTTATAGCAGGGTGTGTCACTTGTCACAGCCATAAACACATTTTCCAGGTTGGGACAGTGCTGCATCCAGGTTGGCTCTCTTAACAGCCAGCATGCTTTCTGTTACAGAGTAAGTGAATGAGGCCATCAGACTCCTGGGAGACTAGACAAGGGAGACGTGGAGTAATATCCCAGCACCCTCAGCTGCAAGGAAGTAAACTACCCATTGTCTGCAGACATAGTCTGGCAGGTGACCCACTCCTCCTAGAAGAATGTCCCCCTGGTGCCCTGAACCCATGGGGAGCTGACAGTTGTCCACCTTGGCTTGCAGGAGTAATTCTGGTAATTCCTGTCTCTCGTGGATGTGGGTGGGGTGAGGGAGTGACTTTGCTTCTGCTCCCAGGCAACTGCCCTCTGGAGGAAAACAGACCCCATTAACTGATCCCAACTAGTCCTTCTAGCTGAGTGGCAGTCACGTTCTGGCCCCGTGGTTGTCCTGATGCCTTCTTCATGCTCCTTTCCCCAAATCACCCGCATCTCCCTCTCCCTCCTTCAGCTGATGACCTTGCTCCAGTTTCTCTGAGAAGAGCCCAGTCAAGCCCTCCTCTCCTCAGTAGCCCACTATGACCTAAGGCCCACCTTCCTGCAGCGACAGGAAAGCCAGCATGCTCCCATAAGGTGTGCCAGTGGAATCTCCTCTACGTTGCTCCTGCCGGTCTCCCGTCTGTGTCATGAACCCTCCCCGTCCCCTGACCTCCCCTCTGGCTCTCCCACTAACCCTCAGGAGCCACTGTGGAAAGCCTCTCTTCTTCCTGCCCCAGTCACTCGTCCCACTCCCCCTGCATCACTCCAGTTAGGCTGAGTGCGCAGTTCCCTTCACTTGCAGCTGTTCTTCACGGTGGCTGAGCACAGGGTTCTGGCCCTCTTACATGCACAAACCCGCTGTCCACACCTCAATCCTCCATTCCTTGTTCCAGAACAGCCCACTTCCCCCTTCCTTGTGCCACTCTAGGACTCTAATGCAATGTCCCATCACCCAGAGTTCACTGCAGAGGGGCTTTTCCATCTATGTCCACTACCATAGTGATTTCATCCATGTGTATGGGGCTTAAGAGGCCAGTTAGACTATAGAACACCCACTTCTCTTTATTTAACTAAAAAATTATTTATTTTATGGGTATGAGTGTTTTGTCTGCATGTCTGTATATGCAGTTTGTTTGTCTCCAAGACGCAAATGGAAAAGTAAGCCCCCAGAATGCACGTTGACATCTGCTACTTAGTTTCCCCTTCTGTGTATGCAAATAAAGCTTTCAGGTAAAAAATATATCATGTTGCTACCATTATTTACATACTTTCTTTTTATTAAATTTATTTTTTAATTAATTCTGTGTGTCTGTACTTATGTGTGTATGTGTGTGTGTCTGTACTTGTGTGTGTGTGTGTGTGTGTGTGTGTGTGTCTGTTTACGGGTATGTGCATATGTGTTCAGATATCTGCAGAGGTCAGAGGCATTTGATCTCCCAGAGCTGGCACTTGTGACCTCCCCACAGTGGATGCTGGGAACTGATCCAGTTCACCTCCCCTTAGGCAGCCAGTGGCCTCCAGCCTCCAAATGTTACCATATTGATGCCTAACTTATTCTGGATACCTGACCAGCACAGTGTACTGCAGCCCAGCACTCCTGGACTCTACTGATCTTCCTGGGTAGTTTGGACTAGAGCTGTGGCCACCATGGGTGCTAGGAACTGGACCCAGGTCTTGTGGAAGAGCATCAAATACTCTTAACCACTGAACCACCTCTCCAGCCCCTCATCCTTTCTTTTACAGGCAATATGTATACATATGCACATATTCTCTTCCTGCCTCCCTCTCTCTCATCTGTCCATACATCCTTCCATCACAACCTCTAAAGCACAGTCAAAATCCTATACTTCCGGCCATCTCCACAGTGACTGCTTGATTCAATTATTTCATGGTCTTTTGTTTAGAAATTTATCATTTAAATTCCCTCCTCGTTGATCTCCTTTGGCTCTACTCTTCTTCCCATCACGCTGTTCTCAACACAGCAACCAGAGTAATTTTGTTAAAATTTAAGTACAATCTTGTCATTCCTGCAGTGACGCTCTGGAAAGGCCCCATATAATTTTGTGTCCCTGGCCTCACCTCTCATGTCTCAAGCAATTAATGCCGCTGCTGCTTCTTTCTGGAGATTTCTCCTCCCCTGGATCCACTTAGTTCACTTCCTTTAGGCAGCTCTTGATTTAACTGTCATCTTCTAGGGGGATATTTATTCAAGTGACGCTCTGGAAAGGCCCCATATAATTTTGTGTCCCTGGCCTCACCTCTCATGTCTCAAGCAATTAATGCCGCTGCTGCTTCTTTCTGGAGATTTCTCCTCCCCTGGATCCACTTAGTTCACTTCCTTTAGGCAGCTCTTGATTTAACTGTCATCTTCTAGGGGGATATTTATTCAAGTGACGCTCTGGAAAGGCCCCATACAATTTTGTGTCCCTGGCCTCACCTCTCATGTCTCAAGCAATTAATGCCGCTGCTGCTTCTTTCTGGAGATTTCTCCTCCCCTGGATCCACTTAGTTCACTTCCTTTAGGCAGCTCTTGATTTAACTGTCATCTTCTAGGGGGATATTTATTCAGTGAATGAGTCGCTCAGCACTGTCATGCACTTGACACAGTGACACAAGCACTCACCAGCACTGCAGGGTTCTAATCAGGGAAATGGAAGCAGGAGAAAGGAACTGGAATCCAGACTCAGAGTGACCATTCACATGTCTAGTCATTAGCATAGACCAGAGACCACACCCATAACCAGAATAAAACCAGACACACAAAGAACCCCAAGGCTGCTGGAAATTACAAAATAAAAATATACTTTAAGTACCTGCTACAATACAGAAAGAATTCATCATCCTGACTACAAAGGAGTGCATTAGTGCTCAAAGAATGACTTCCAACTAGTGCCAGGCTCCCACTATCTCATACTGGTCTGAAGGTAAGAAGAAAAGAAACAAGAAGCAGACTCTTAGAAATCTTGCTGCAATTTGACTTTGCTGAGAGTCAGTGATTCTTCTGTGTCTGTCAGGGCCCATCAGAATTTAAGTCCCACATGGATGTGTTCCAACCTAGTCATAAACTAATTAGAAAAACTAGTTTATCTGCTGTAGGAGTGAGTTTAAAGAAAACTCACCATTCTTCTCTGCTATAAATCCAAGCTATTCTGTGGTCAGATATCAGTATCAACCTAGTCTTTCCTTCTTTAATATATCAACAAAGATGCAATTCATCTTTTTTTCTCAAATGTCTCAATTCAGTTTTCTTTCTACAACCTATATTCATAGCCAGTTACAATGTTAAAGTTCTCAAGTTTTCCCTTTCAGCTGACAATGTGGACAGGAACTCTTCTGTTAAGCAGAGTCTCCTAGAGGCTAGCAAGCTGGTCTTTGGTGGACAGATTCTATTACACTTCTCACAGCGCTTCCTAGCTGGAAGGATTTCCAGTATAACATCACACTCTCCTTTTCCTACAACCTGTCAGCCTTCTGAATGTCCTCGTGGGAGTTCTCAACCTCTCCCTCATGTAATTACTATCCTTCTCTTCCTTAACCATCTTCTCTACCCACAGCTACCATGTCTAAATTGGTTTATGTCAATTCCTAGGACAGTTCCTGGTTCCTAACAGTTACTCAATAAACATTTATTGAGCAAATAAGCGCAAATGCATTTCTCTTATTTGTATGTGAATTATAAGTAATTGTGGAGGTCTTCATCTGGCAAAAGCAAGATTCTCTAAACAAGCTTATGGGGGCTGTGATATAACCCTCCACATCATACAGATGAATGATCTTCGTTCTAGAAACTCACATGCCTAGTATTATACAAAGCTGATGAAATGGAAGTGGCTTTTCTTTAACAAAGGAATACAGTACAGTAAATAAAAATATTGCATTAATCATGTATAAGAACAAGCACATCAAACAGTTTCCCTTGAACAGGAGTGTATGCCCAACCATGGCTCTGAACATTCCCTGACTTCCTACTGAGACAGGCATGGCAGGAAGGGGAAGAAGGGCTTGGAGGCAAAGGTATCATGGTCCCTGTATGCCCATCTGGGTCTAAGGCTCCTAACTTTCCTCTTTTTACTTCCTGACTTGATCAAAAGAAAAAAAATACAAGCTTGACTAACCAGGTTGCTAACAAGTGGCACAGTTACTAATATTTAAAAATTCTTTGGGCTGGAGAGATGGCTCATTAGTTAAGAGCACTGACTGCTCTTGCAGAGGACCTGGGTTCAATTCCCAGCACCCACATGGTGGATAAAAACAGTCTTAGGCCAGGCATGGTGGTGCACACTTTTAATCTCAGCACTTGGGAGGCAGAGGCAAGCGGATCTCTGTGAGTTCAAGGCCAGCCTGGTCTACATAGTGCACTCCGGGCCAGCTGGGACTAAAGGGAGACCCTGTCTCAAAAAGACAAAATTAAATAAAATAAAAAATAAAAATTCTTATTTCTCAATGTCAAGTTTCTCTCTTGCCTGGGGATGCTGCAGGTCTTAAGACTGTCCTCGCTGGCAACCATTCTCCTATCCTGTGCCCACTGAGGTACTATGAACCCTGGGGCAGAGACGTACTTTGTGTTCTGTAAGGGAAATAGTGGTAAAAAGACTGCAGTAGTCTTAAGAGGGATGGCCTAAACTTGAGGGGCAGTAACCATCCACTGGGCAGGCTTAGCCAGGCACCTCATGCACTGGCATGGCATTTCCCATCTGACTGAAGGATTTGCCAACAAAGGCTACAACTCTGGGATTCAGTACCTAGCACACATCCCTGTATGCAGAAAACAGTGCAAAGTGTTAAGTGAAAGGAATAGCCTTCTTCATTTGCTGGCTCTTTAACAATTAGATCTTTCGAGTCAATTACATATAGTATTTGTCAGATTTCACTCCAAGTTTTTATCAAAAATACATAAATACTGTCATTTCTAATTCAAACATCATGCCTAAAGTTTTCCCTTTATTTAATCCTGATCTACATCAATTGTCTCCTGATACAAATGTTAAAGGTTTGCCAATTTACCACTTTGTATTAAATTACGAATTTGCCTTGAAGAGGGATTTTATAAAACTATTACCCTAGTCCTGTGCGATGTAATTAAATAAGTCCAACTAGCCCTTGGGGACCTCTTAGTTTGAAATGAAATTTCAGAGCCAATGAGTGCTCGTAACCTTTGCTGAAGTCATGTCCACAATGCTGCTCTGAACTTTAATCAGATCTCCATAGAAAAGGCTAGCTGCACTCATTGATGCACTTGTGAATCCCACCCCACCAAAGAAGATCAATATGGAAATCATCCTAAAGCAAGAACAAGGTTTTGAAAGGGCACCATGAAGCACAAAGCTAGAACTCCACCAGCGATTGCAGACTGAGGCTGCAGCTGGCTGGTGCCAACTCTCTCCCCAGCCTCTGGCAATTTTAAAGAGAGAAGAGGTCACTCAAAGCTCAGCCCAGGTGTCCCTAATCATCCATCACTGATTTAAGGGACATCTCTAGGTCCCTCTACAAGCTGGCCAAAGAATGAGACCTGATGGTGCCAATCAAGAGTTTATGCATGAAGTAGTAGCACCAGCCATTTATTTTTTGCCACATATATGGGTTATCATCTTTGAAAACATACGTATTTATCATGGTTGGTTTCAGGTGTCAACTTGACACACCTGCAAAAAAAGGACTCTCAATTGGAGAATTTCTTCCAACAGATTGAGCCATAGAGATATATGAGGTATTTTCTTTTTTTTTTAATTTTAATTTTTTTTATTTCTGTATGTGTATGAATGTACTGTCTGCATGCAAGTCTGTGCACCCGTATCGTGCAATGCCGCGGAGGTCAGAAGACGGCATCGGATTCCCCTGGAACTGGAGTTCTGGAATTGGAGTTTCAGATGGTTCTCAGCCGCCATTGTGGGTGCTGGGGATCGAACCCGGGTCCTCTGCAAGAGCGGCCAGTGCTCTTAACCTACTAGGCCATCTCTCCAGCCCATGAGGTATTTTCTTGATTGTTGAGTGAAGTGGGGAAGGGCCAAGCTCACTGTAGGTGTGCCATCCCTGGGCAGGTCATTATAGGTTTTATAAGAAAGCAGACTTAAAAAAAAAAGAAAGCAGACTTAGCAGGCCAGAGGAACAAGCTAGTAAGCAGTGTTCCTCCATGTTCTGTACTTCAATTCCTGCCTTCAGGTGCCTGACCTGACTTCCTGCCTAACTTCCCTCAAAGATGGACTGTCACTTGGAAGTGGAAGATCCAATAAAACCTTTCCTCCCCAAGTTTTTATTGGTCAGACTGTAAGAAAGAAAACTAAGACTACACACACACACGTACATTCAGGTAATCTCTACAAATAGTCTCAGAGGTATGGAGAGATGGCTCAAATGGTAAAGCATTTGTCACACAAGCATGTGGACCTGAGATCAATCCCTAGCACCAGAATGATAAAGTTGGCATAGCTATGTATACCTATAATCCCAGCACAAAGGGGACAGATAAGGAGGAAGGGCTTGTTGGCCAGGCAGTCTAGCAAACTCAGCTATTTCCAGGTTTAGTGAAGGGACTCTGTCTCAGAAAATAAGCTGTAGAGAGATTGAGGAAGACACCTGATATTGCCTCTGGCTCCACATGCACCACACACTGTGTGCAGAACCCCATCCCCATCTACACAGAATAACCTCAGAGATCAAGCATAGATTCAGAATTAAACACCAGAATCTGCTTCCATTTATGCCACTAACATGTTAGGTAATCTTAATAAAATAATTCCAGATTTCCAAACTTCAGCTCTTTGTATTCACATAGAAAGGCAATCCTTTCTGTGCTGAGTAAGTTCTGGAGATGACCAGCTGAGAGACATGTGGAGCTCTGAATGTCTGTCTGATACAGACAAGGTAGGCCAACTGTTCTGATGTCATAGCCTGAGATTTACTATATACAGTAAAGCCAAAGGCAGCATTATTTATGAAGGAATTACTGAAGTACTCGCTTAATGCTTAAGCACTGAAAGGTAAAAATCTTACACAGGGGCTGGAGAGATGGCCTAGCGGTTAAGAGCACTGACTGCTCTTGCAGAGGACCCAGGTTCAATCCCCAGAACCCACATGGCGGCTGAGAACTGTCTGTAACTCCAATTCCAGGAGAACTCCAGTTCCAGGGGAATCCAACACCCTCTTCTGACCTCCGTGGCTTTGCATGACACGGGTGCACAAACCTACATGCAGATAATACATTCATACAAATAAATAAATAAATAAATAAATAAATAAATAAATAAATAAATAAAATTTTAAAAAATCTTATACAGATTACATTTAAGATGTCCTAAGGAAGAGAGTGTTAAACTGGTGAGGATAGTCCAGACCCAGTTGCCATGGTCACCGCCTCACCTCCACGTCTCTGCTTCCTTTCCCTCCAGATGAGCACTGGGTTTCAGGAAGCACTGGTTCCTTCACACCACTCTCTAACTGAAAGATTTAACTTCTCATTTAGAAAATTCTACCTAAATTCCATGTCATGATGGACTCTGGGAAGCTGGAACAAGTGTGGATGTCACATCTCACTTCATAACTAGTCAACAGAGCCTCTTTGCTGCCACAGAAAAGCATCCGCCCTGATCAGACACCACAGTGCTCAAGTTCATCAAGCTTTCCCTGCCTTCTCAAGTCCTACCCACAGAATACCAAAAGCCAAAGTAGAAACAAGCACCCCTGGGGGTGCTTCCTCCTCTGTTCGGCCTTGTCTGTTTCCTATCTTCACCAATCTTAGTGTCTTAAATTCCTGAAATGCCAATATAAATGTATCATAAATTTCCAAGGATATTTTACAAACCTGCATGTCAGGACTCACTCCCTACTGCCTGGGTGCTCTGGAGGCCCACGCACAGGTGGGATATGTGGATATGCTGAGAACAAGTGGGTATGTGGAGGTATATGGAGGTATATGGCGGTATATGGAGGCAGGCAGAGTGGCCCCCCATAGATGCCCTTAATCCTTGGAACTTGTGGAAATGTTATTTCACAGTGCAACAGGGACTTTCCCAGTCAAGCAGGGAGATTATTCTGGATTGTCTGGACAAATCCAATCTAATCTCATGAACTCAGAAAGTGTGGAGATGTGGAAGAGAGGAGGTGAAAAAAGGGTTCCTTGAGGGCCTTCAAGCTGTTGCTGGAGAGACCAATGGAATGCCAGCATGCAAACAACCTAGGGGAGCAGGCCCCAGCCCCAGCCCTAGGCCCAGCCAGGAGCCAGCAGGAGGAGACTCTGTCCTGCAACTGTAAGGAGCAGGATTCAGCCAGCCTGATGGTTCACCTCTGACCTCAAGCAAGAGCAAATCACACTCAGCACCTTGATTTAAACCTTGGAAACCCTACAAGGAAAGCTAGCTGGCTTAGCCCACCAAGCCTCAACTTTTAACTACAGACATGACAGGCAATAACCCAGTGTGGTCTGGGGCTGCTACATCTATGGCAATTCATTAAGGCAGTGATGAAGTCATCCACTCCCAAACATGGACAAAAGGCAGAGAGATGCCCAAACACAGAGACTCTGTGAATTTTTATTATTTATTTATTTATGTGTGCATATATATATACACGTGTGTGTGTGTGTGTGTGTGTGTGTGTGTGTACATAAGTGCACTACATGTGTGCAGTGTCTGCAGGGGCCAGAAGAGGGTGTTGAATTCCCTGGAAGTGGAATTACAGACAACTGTTAGTAGCCATGTGGGTGTTAGGAACTGAACTCCAGTCCTCTGCAAGAGCAGCCAGTGTTCTTACCCACTGAGCAATCTCTTTAGGCCCCCACACTGAGTCTTTAAATGCTGGCTGGATGCAGGTAAATGAAAAATCAACATACCCACCATAACAGGGAGGAAAAGACCAAGCCTCGTGGATCTGCTTCTACTGGGGAAAACTGGAGGAAACTGAGATTTCTACAGGCAAACCAGTAATCAGAGTAATTGAATCAAGGGAGGTGGAAGCAGGAGAATCACAAATTTGAGGCCCGCCTGAGGTATAGACTGAGACTCTGTCTCAGAAAGAATAAAAAAGGGACTGAGTCAAACATGCCTGAATGACAGCATCCAAAGGAGCTATCTGCTTCCACTATGAGGGACAGAAAGTAAGGGAATTGCATTAGAGTTTCCAAACACTAGCACAGAGCATCTTCTTAGAACCTGACATTTAAAAAACCAGGACTGAGGCCACAATGTATACCACCCAACACAGCAAACGTAAACAGCTGAACATATAAACTACATTCAACATCATTAACATCACAATAACAAGGCAACCACAGACTAAAGCAAACAGAAAACTGCACGGGATGTTCTTCACCATGCAATTAGTTATAGATAAATCGCTGGAATGGGGTGGGATTTACCCTGAGGGTCTGCAAGAACAAACGGGGTGAAACCCTGAATGTCAGTGGAAATCCTGAAATTCTCTCATTCACAGTCACACTGTGACAGAAAAGGCCAGGGTGTGGATGTGAGCACACAGGAAGCACTCCATCTTCTCTTTTCACACTTATTTTCTTCGTTTCTCACCCCCCGCTCATGTGTGCATGTATGTGTGCACGTGCATCTGCCACAGCCCATCTGTGGAGGTCTGAGGACAACTCGCAGGAGCTGCTTCTCTCCTTCCATGGCGTGGATCTCAGGTGTCAAATTCAGTCATCAGCTTGGACAGCAAGCACCTTTCCCTGCTAAGCTAGCTCACTGGCTTCAGAGAAGATTCTTCAACCTTTGTATCTAGAATTTTCACTTGTTCACCTCACACAGGAAAAAAATATCATTAAAGGCAGTATCTTTTAATCTAATTGATGCCACTGTAAACTGTCAGGTTTTTTTCCAAACGCAGAATAAAATAGTAAATGTAAAAGACTTACAAAACAGGTGAGCACTTACTCCCCCCCCAAAAAAAAAATCACCTGTGACACCAAATCCAAAGGTAATTACTAGGCATTACTATTGTGTTGGATGCTTTTTTTTGCATCCTATGTGGTATTTGTGTGCCTACATGTGTTAATGTACTTTTTATAAACATTGTGTTAAATGTTAAAGCTCAGCATTTGGAAGGCTAGATATGAATTTTAAACTTTAAAATTAGAATTTAGCATTTGCAAGGCAGTATATAATTCTATTACATGTATGGTTTTCTGAATAACACTAGGTCTGGAGAGATGACTCAGCAGTTAAGAGCAGCAGGTACTCTTACAGAGGACCAGAGTTCAGATCCTAGCATCCATCTGGGCAGTTTAAAACTTCCTGTAACTCCACGTCCAGGGCACCCAATGCCCTTTTCTATCCTCCACAGGCACCTGCACTCACATCACTTACACACACACACACACACACACACACACACACACACACACAGATACATATATACACATAATTTGGGGGGTCTTTTGAGACAGGGTCTCCCTGTAGCCCCAGCTGGCCTGAAACTCACTATGTACACCATGTTGGCCTTGAACTCACAGAGACCCACCTGCCTCTGCCTCTAGAGTACTGGAATTTAAGGTGTGCTCCACCATGCCTGGCCACACATAATTTTTTAATCTTAAAAAACAATCAACACTAGCATGTAATTTAAAAGTGGATCCCAAACTTCTAATCTTTTCCTTGAACTTTAATGTATGATTCTAGATGAAATTAGAAAACAATTATTTATTTATTTATTTATTTTTATGTGTATGAGTGTACCGTCTACATGTAGGTTGGTGCACCTATGTCGTGCAATGCTGCAGAGGTGAGAAGAGGGTGTCAGATTCCTCTGGAACTGGAGTTAAAGACGGTTCTTAGCTGCCATGTGGGTGCTGGGAATTGAACCCAGGTCCTCTGCAAGAGCACTCTTAACTTCTGAGCCATCTCTCCAGCCCCGAGAAAAACAAAATTCTTACATCACGATTTACTGGCCCTGTGACACTTAGCAATTAAGTAAATCTTTTGACATTCATAAGACAGGTGCAACAGCAGCACCTAACTTGTAAGGCAGCAGTAGCTAGGTGAGGTGATCTGTGTAAGATACAACAGCGCCCTCAGCTAACAATGCCAGATCTCCTTGTTACTGTTATTTCCTTTAAAAAAACAACTAGAAGTATAATTACTGAGTAGAGAAGTTCAGACCTTCAGAATTTTCAACTGGCAAAATAAGCCACCCATCCTTGAGGGATGTCCCTCCTGCCTTGTGCTAACACCAGGTCTATTTTCAGTTGATATATCTTCTAGTAGAAAAGCAGAAAAGAAAAAGAAAAAACCCTGCAAATATAAATATCTTACTGAAACAACTTGAAAGATAAATTATGTTGTAACAAGGGCCTGAAATTAATTCAATGTGGCTCTTTCCATACCTCTGGTAGGCTTCTCCACAAAGAGATAAAGGGCATAAAGATTGCATAGTAACAAGAAATTCTGGAAAGAACAATTTCACCTGGAGTGTCTGCTGCTGCTAGGTGATGACCCAGAAGAGAAGGCTATAGGAGATTCTCTCCATGTGCTGGAGAAAAGAGATGTTTGGTGGCCATAAAACCCAAGGGATGTATTAGGCAGAAAGAAAACCCTGGCTCTACCTTTGGAGTGGTGGTATCAGTGAGGACAACTTGCAGGCCATGCAATCAAGATGGAGCTCCCCCTGGCTCTAGGATGACAGGCTAGGAATCTCAAATCATCAAAGGGCATGCATACTTTGCTCTCTAAGGTATCACAGACAACTTCCTAATGAAGCAGATGCAGTTAATTTCCAGCAGGAAAGAAAGTAAAGGGACCAGCATCCTCAGGAGGGCATGAGGAACTACCTGCCTTCTTCTCCCATGGGACAGTGATGTGCGTCCATCTCCAGTACAAAACAGAACTCACATTGGTGCAATGCAGGAGACAGGGCAAGGCGAGCCTAAATAATCAAGAGGACACAAGCTCTACACTCAGATGGCCCCAAAGACAGAAGAGGACCTTGCATCTAATGGGCATTTGGATGTTCCTGGGCACTCCTGTCAACTCCAAACATGCCTTCTAACTACCCACTGTCTCCTCCTGTCTGGCATACTGCCCTTTCCCTGGAGAGGCCAGGGACTAAGCTAGGCTCTGGTCAGGACTGCAAGTGAGCTTGGCTGCCTCGGGCTGTTCTCTCCCCTCCTACTGGCTCTGGGGAAGCACGTGGAGCCAAGCTGGGGATAGTGTGGTCTCCAGATGGGGCCAGCCTCTGCCTTGCTGGACTCTTAGGCAATAACTAACATTCACCTAACACCTACTCACCTGCCATGCAGGTCTCCTGACCTAAAGGCAAGGGCAACATCAAAGCTGTTAGGCACCTGGGTGTGGTTAGCACACACATATGATCCCAGCACTTGGGAGGCTGAGGAAGAAAGATCATCAAGGCCAGCCTGGGCTACGCAGAAGACCTTGCCTAAAAAGCAAACAGTAACAATAGAAGCTTGTTAGGTAAATGCTACCCGGCATGACCGCAAGCCCTGGGAAGGCCAAGGGGAGCACACAGACACATCAAAGCCACCTGTCTATCAAAGAATTTTACCATCTGCAAGGGCAGGGTTGAGATGCTCAGGGGCTAAATTCATGTGGAGTCGCAGTACCCAAGATATGTGGGGACTCTCTTGCAAAACACAATTCCCAAGTAGGGAGATGGCAAAGTGGGTAAAGTGATTACCACAAAGTATGAGGACCTGATTCTGAATCCCCACTTCCCACATAAAGTCGGAAGCAGACAGCACACATCTGTAATCCCAGTGCTCCTATTGAGGGTGGGGAGGAGACAGAGACAGAAGTCCCCAAAGCCAGTGGCCAGCCAGCCTGGCATACATGGTTGCAAATAGGGGACTGCCTTAAACAAGACAAAAGGTGAAGAGTGACCCCTGTGTATGCCCTTTTCCTAAAGGCACTTGCCCTGTCCATCTCCATGGCCTATGTCTCTTACATAGGACAAACTCTCTCTTCTGGCTTCTAGAAGCAGGTGAGGTGGTAAAGGGAATTAGAAGCTTTTTAAGCCACTTGATCTTCAGGAGCCCTGGAGGCCAGACCTATAAAAGTATTGTCAACTTGTTCATCAACCGACCCAAAAAGTCTTTAGTAAAGAGGTCACTTATTGGAACAGGAAGATTGTGTAGTGGGGAAAGTGCCCATCTTACAAGCATAGGGACCCGAGTTTGATCCCCAGAACCCACATAAAAAGTTTGGCCGCCAAGCATGACAATGGTAATTCCAGCCTCTGGCTCCACACGGTGGAAGAAGAGAACCAATGCCCCCCAGGTTGTCCTCTGACCTCCACATTCACATGGTAAACATGTGTGTGTGCGCTCTCGCTCTCTCTCTCTCTCTCTCTCTCTCTCTCTCTCACACACACACACACACATACACACAAAATCCATCAATCAATCAATATAATTTTTTAAAAAATTAAAACAAACAAGGTGGGTGGCTCCTGAAGAGCAAGCAATGCCTGAGGATGAACTCTGGCTTCAGCGGGAACACGCATGCCCGTGCACCCTCATACACATGAACATGCATACACACAAATATGAACACATGTTCATGTACATATACACAGAGGCAATCTTACTACCCAGAGCCTTGCAACTCTCTGCTTTATTCTGGGTCAACCCAAACCCTACTGCCTGGGCCAGACCTCCAGAACATTCTCCCTTCCCACCATACTTCAGAACCACTCCTTGTGAGAGGGTCTCCATGTCCGGCAGCCACGAGAAGTGTAACTGTCTACAACTGCGTCAAGCATACCAGGAAGCAGCGAGCACCTGCGGCCACTCAAACTTAGCTGAAAAGCTGAACTGAAATTAAAAAACAACAACAACTTAGCATCTCAGTACAAGTCAGAGCAGCTGGAGAAAACTGTAGACTCTCCACAGCATCCCTGTGTGGGGATTAACGGGTGTAGGAAAATGTGTCCATACTGAGATTTACAGAGAAAAAAAATGCACTGGAAGAGGAAGCTGTGCGTTAAGCAGAGCCTTCCTGAGGGCTGGGACCAAACCAGGGATCCACGTGTTTCTTGACTGATGTGGCTGAAACTGGAGGAGACTAGATAATCCTGAGGGAAGGATGTTTTCATCCAGCTGCAATGAGTCAGCCTTCATCCCAGGGCAGGGAGCTACCTGGGAGGCAGACTGGAGCTGTGTTTCCCAAGGGTGGACCACAGTCCCCTTGATACCTCTGCATGGTTCCCTTTTGTTCACACCTCACTCCTTCCGGACCAGCTCCCAGTCCCTGCATCCCTCCCACTCTGCCCATCCCCGCCCCTGGCCTCTACCCCACTCTTTTTTTCTTTCTTTGACAACATTTAACCAGAAAGCTACAAAATGGAAAGAAAAGATGGTTCATGGTGAAAATTGACTATAGAATCCCCTCAATGGATAGGACAGGGCCTATTTCCAGGAAATCAAAGTCCCCAGGGCTTCTCTCAGTGGCAGGCTCCTCATGTGTCAGAGGGCCGCTACCTCTCTCCATAACCAACGCACAGGGCCACACAATCCCCAATGGAGAAAACTGTACCAGCTCCAACTATATACCAGGAAGTCATTTTTCTCCTATTTATTTATTATTTTGGAGTGTGAGGGACTGAATCCAGTGTCTTCAATATGGTAGGCCTGTGTTCTATCACGGGGCCACACTCCCAGTCCCTCGCTGGAGGATTCTAGGCAGGAGCTCTACCACTGAGCCACATCCTCAGTCCCCAGGCCAGGTTCAGGTACATAGTAAGCTTGAGGACAGCTTAGGCTACATGAAACAGTGTCTCGAAAAGAACAACAACTAGGCTGTATTGAGGGGCTGGAGAGATGGCTCAGCAGTCAAAAGCACTGGCAGCTCTAGTAGAGGACCAGGTTTGGTTCCTAGCACTGACATGGTAGCTAACAACCATCCATAATTCCAGTTCCGGGGAATCCAACATCCTCTGCTGGCCTCTGGAGGGACTACACGGCATGGGTGCACTTACATACATACATGCACTTACATACGTGCAGTCAAAATGCTCATACTCATAAAAATCAATAATTTTTTTTTCAAATCGTGACTTATAATTGAGCTTATGGAGATCAAGTTTATGTATTCAACCCAAGGGCAAAACAGCCTTTTCTTTGTTCAGTATAGTTGTGCGGACCTGACAGGGTCCACATGACTCTGCACAGTTATAAAGTTACAAGCACAGGCGACTGAGTGATCCTCTACATGAGACAGAGATGAGTTTGAACACAAGCAAGCGCTGAACACTGCCCACAGCTGTGGCTCAGCTTCCACACGACAACCAACCCTCAAAGAAGCCACCACTTGCCAAGTCCTGGTGAGATAAGACAGCCGAGAGGCGAGGACTCTCTGGAAAGGCTGCCTGACGCTCCTCTGGTCTCCAGCTCCAGGTCTGCGAGGCCAAATCCAAGACCTCAGCCAAAATATCATGGCAGATGAAAAGGAGCAGCAGCCTTCAGTCTAACTGCCTCGAGTAAGCCAAACAATAAAGAGGCTTACCAAAAAATAAAGCCAAACACCAGGGTTGTGAGATGGGTCAGCAGTTAGCAGCACTTGCTATGCAAGCCTGGTGACCTGAATTCGATTCCACTCAGGACTGGAGCGGAAAGAGAGAACTGACGCCCAAAAGTTGTCCTCTGATCTCCACATGCCCACTGTGGCACGTACACTGCACACGTGTACACACATACACAACCTCACATACATGTAACAGTAATAACTAAATAAAATATGCAAAATAATACTGTTACCACCGAATAATGCTATAATGCATCTTACTCCAAACAGGGTTTTTAAATTATCGGTATTTTAATTTTTTAAAATATTTTATTTACTATTTTTATTTTATGTGTATGAGTGTATTGCCTGCGTGTGTGTAAGTGTATTGGTGTCATGCAATGCCCACAGAGGTCAAAAGAAGGTATTGGATTCTCCTGGAACTGTAGTTACAGTTGTTAGCCACCATGTGGGTGCTGGAACTTGAACCCAGGGCCTCTGTAAGAGCAGCCAGTGTTCTTAACTACTGAGCCATCTCTCCAGACCTGTTTTTTTATTTTTGAGAATTTCATACATGAGTATCATATTTGAAAATCAGGTGGTTTATTGAGATAAGTTCTTCCTATGTAGCCCAGGCTAGCCTGGAACTAAAGAGCCTCCTGCCTCAACTTTTTTTTTTTTTGGTATTTTTAAGACAGGGTCTTCCTTTAGTCCCAGCTGGCCTGGAGCTCACTCTGTAGACCAGGTTTGGCCTTGAACTCAGAGATCAGCCTGTCTCTGCCTCCCGAGTGCTGGGATTAAAGGTGTTCGCCACCACGCCCAGCTTGCCTCAACCTTCTACGCAATGGGATGAGAGCCACACACCACCACACCTGGCCACGTACTTTTTGTTGTGTTTTCATAGGAAGTTTGTTTTGTTTTGTTCGACACAGGGTTTTATTGAGCCCAGGCTGTCCTCAAACTGGCTATGAAGCCTAGGATAGCCTTGAACTTCTGCTCCTCCTGTCTCCACCTCCGAGTGCTGGGATTACAGGCATGTGCCACTCTGCCCATCCCCCGCCCCTGGCCTCTACCCCACTCTTTTTTTCTTTCTTTGACAACATTTAACCAGAAAGCTACAAAATGGAAAGAAAAGATGGCTCATGGTGAAAATCGACTATAGAATCCCCTCGATGGAATAGACAGGGCCTATTTCCAGGAAATCAAAGAAAGAGCACTTTTTATAATTCTCTTATTTATTTATTTATATATTTTTTTAATTTTTTATTTGATTTATTTTTGTATGTGTATGAATGTACTGTCTGCATGTAGGTCTGTGCACCCGTGTCATGCAATGCCGCACGTAGGTCTGTGCACCCGTGTCATGCAATGCCTCGGAGGTCAGAAGAGGGTGTCGGATTCCCCTGGAACTGGAGTTAAAGACTTAAAGACAATTCTCAGCCACCATGTGGGTGCTGAGGATTGAACCCGGGTCCTCTGCAAGAGCAGTCGGTGCTCTTAACCACTAGGCTATTTCTCCAGCCCCTCCTCTCATTTGAATATGAAATGCTTTAAATATGGAGTAATTAGGGAAATGAAGCATGGCTGCGATCTGAGTAGTCAGTAATTCAGCAAGTTTATCTCCCACAACATTCACAAGATTAAACGACAAATAGCAAATCACGAGATCTCCAAAGCTTCAGCTTCTTTGCTCTCATTTCTGCACAACATTGTGAACAAGGATTGGGTCTTTTTTGGAAAGCATTAGACGAGTTCCCAACTATGAGTCTATGTGGTGTATCAGTACAGAATAGGTTTCCATAGTTCAGTATAAGGTGCACTATACGGCAAATAACATCTTCCCTACATCCAGACTGATCTTTAAAATATCCATAATTATATGTATTACATATATTACAGATTGTATACATATGTAAAAGTATTCTATACTCATATTATTCATATTATATGTAGCACTTAAGTATTATATATTACATGATATGTAATTATATGTAATATAAAATGCTGGTCCTGGTGGTGCACGCCTGTAATCTCAGCACTCAGGAGGTAGAGGCAGGGGATTAGGAGTTCAAGGTTATCCTCAGCTATGTAAGGAGCTGGCGGCCAGCCTAGGCTACCCAGCTCATCAGGAAAAGCAGCCAGTGCTCTTAACTGCTGAGCTGTCGCTCTAGCTCCTGGGCATCATATTTTCAACACAGCACTGATACACCAGCTCCCAATCTACTATGTTCTCACAAACCTTTTTGTTTGTTTCAGGCTGTTTTCATTTGTTTGTTTTGGGTCTCCCTGTAGCCCCATCTGGCCTGGAATTGCCTATGTAGACCAGGCTGGCCTGGAACTCACAAAAATCCACCCTCCCTCTGCCTCCCTAGTGCTGGGATTACAGGCATGTGCCACCACGCAGCCTTGTTTGTTTTGAAACAAGGTCTCACTTAGTCCAAGCCAGCCTTGAATTCACGATGTAGTCAAGGCTGACTTTGAATGAACTCTAGATCCTCCTGCTCCACCTTCTGAGTGCTGGAATTACAGGTGTGCACTCAGGCTCAGTTCATGCAGTGCAGATGTGGCACCTAGGGCTTCCTGCATGCTAAGTGAGCGCACTACTAAATGAACCCCATCTGCCTCCAGGTTTTCCTCTTGAATCCTCCTCCACTACCAGGACCAGTGTGACCTCCTCATGTCTCCTCTACTACAGGACTTCTGTTACTCTCTCAGACATAAGAGACTGGCATTCTTTCCTACTGTGCTACCCCAGGTCTCCTCCAGGCAGAGACTGGATGGCAAAGCCCCAGCTTTGACCTCTGCTCTCCAGAGTGCAAATAAGGCTGTGTACAGCAATTCCTGATCACCATGCCCTGACCCAGCTGCTTCTTTACATACTGGGTTGGAGAGAGAGTAGGGTAGAGGACCCCAGGAAAAGAGGAATTCTGGGACCAGCCCTGGCCATGCTGGGCAGTGGAAAGAAGTCAGAGGAGGTGTCTGTCTTTATTTTTTGTTTGCTTTTTATGTTTTTTGTTTTGTTGAGTCAGGGTCTCCCTGTGGCTCCAGCTGGCCTGGAGCTCACAGAGATCTGCCTACTTCTGCCTCTGCCCCCTGAGCGCTGGGATTAAAGGTGTGCAACACCACCTTCTGCTCTGTCTTGTCTTTTTTTTTTTTTTTTTGGTTATTTTTGAGACAGGGTCTCCCTTAGTATCCAGCTGGCCCTGAAGCTCACTCTGTAGACCAGGCTGCCTTGAACTCACAGAGATCCACCTGCCTCTGCCTCCCAAGTGCTAGGATTAAAGGCAGGCACCACCACACCTGGCCCTCTGTCTTGTCTTTTATAAGGCAGGTGCTTTCCAATGGATTTCAAGATTATGCCAGCTGCTAAAGTTGCTCAATGGTTAATAAGTAATTGGATACTGTCTACTGACCAGCTGGAAATAGGAAGGAGGAACTATACTGTGTATCTTTTCATTGGGTCTGAAGTTGTAGCCACATGGTGGTTACAAGTGGTTACACTGTATAACCTTACAACTAACAGCCCTATTAAGAACACAGACCATCCATCCTGCTTCAGAGTATCTGATGCTGGTCAGGACACAGAACAAAGTAAATCCTGGTATGATAAATCCAGGGGCTCTGGCAATGACTGTTAAAAGCTGCTAACATCATTCTGGCATCCCAGAACTTGTGAAGTGGTGGCAGGGGATCAGGAAGTTGAGGTCAGCCTGGGTCACTCAGTGAGTTCAAGGCCATTAAAAACAATGTGTGGGATGGTAATTCTTCAGGGGGACAGCTTAGTTGATAAAGCCAAACATGAAGACAGGAATTCAGTTCCCAGAATTTATGCAAAAAGCTGGACCAGGCTCGTGTGTGTGTTAGGGAATTGGAGATGAAGGACCCCTGGGACTCTTTGGTACAGGCTGGACACAGTCTACTTGGTGAGCTCCAGCTTCCAGTGAGGAAAAAACATGGGCCAGGGTCAGTGGTAGTGACCAGCTCTTAATCCCAGCACTCAAGAGGAAGAGGTAGGCCGATCTCTGTGAGTTTGAGGCCAGCCTGGTCTAATAGTGGAGGCCCAGGCCAGCACCAGGTCTACCCCGTGAGACCTTGTCTCAAAAAAACCAAATCGGGCTTATAGGATTGCCTAGTGGTTAAGAGCATCCAACTGCTCTTGCAGCGGCCTCCCGGTTCGATTCCCAGCACCCACTGGTGGCTGAGAACCGTCTTTACTCCAGTCCAGGGGAATCCGCACCACACCCTCTTCTGACCTCCACGGCATTGCATGACACGTGTGCACCAACCTACATGCAGACAGCATACTCACTACACATAAAAATTAAAAAAATTTATAAACAAAAATAAAATAAGCCAGGAGGATGGCTCCTGAGGGAATGACATGAGGCTGTCCTCTGGCCTTCACACACATCTTGTAAAAGACAATTTGGGAGCTAGAGAGTGGCTCAGTGGTTAAGACGCACTTGTTGCTTTTACAGAAGTCCTGGGTTCACATCCCAGCACCCACATGGCAACTAACAACTGTCTGTGCACTTCCAATTTCAGGGATCTAACACCCTCTTCTGTCCTCCTCAGGCACTGCATGACAGGGTGCACTTACAACATATGCAGACATGTCATACACATGACATAAAAAATAAAGAAAACAATGTTTACCAATAAATAAATTATTTAAAATAAAGAAAAATGATAATAATAAATAAGATAAAGACAGTTTTTTTCCCCTGCCTAACACCACCTAAAAAGCAATTCTGGCCCCAAAGAAGAAAAGATAAAAATCAAACTGGAATTTGATCCAATCTCTGGGCCCAACACCCATTTACAGGAATGACAGAGGGATTTGCTAAACACATGTCTCTGGAATTCAATCTGTAATCAGAGCTGTGGGAACCTGTTGGTGACAAATGACCCTGTTCCTTCAATGATAAATTCAGAGAGAGAGGAGAGAGAGAGCTATGAATTGCAGATTAGCGGACAGAAGAGGCATACCAGGGCTGGGGGGATAGCTCAGTTGATAAAAGGGTTACCGTCCAAGCCTGAGTGCTGAGTTTGCCCCCACATAACCCACCATAGAAAAGGGGCTTGGCCTGTGGTGTGGTGCCCTTGCTTAGATCCTAGCATTGGACAAAGGCTGAGACAGGAACATTTCTGGGACCTGCTGACCAGACAGCCTGGCCTCACTGGTGAGCCCTGGGTCTCAATGAGAGGCCCTGCCATCAAAAAGATGACGGATAGGGGAAGGCTGCGAGGAGGATATCTCAGTGGTTAAAGTACCTGCCACTATTACAAAGGACCAGAATACAGTTTCCAGCACCCCACATGGGCCACCCATAACTGCCTGTAACTCTAGCTCCAGGAATCTGACACCTCTTCTGGCCTCNGACCAAAAAAAAAAAAAAAGAAAAAAAGAAATCCTTTGGAATCTTTATTTTGCACAGGCCTCCATCCTCTGTTCTAGTTTGTGGTTATAAAACAGTAACTAGCTCATATTTGTGTTTATTTTCTATTCCATACCTCTGTGCCCCATTTTTCCCCCCTTAGTCCATTTTCCTTTAAATAAATCTGTTGGAGATGTCAAAAACCAAACCAAAGCCCCAAAAATAAAATAAAAAATGGTATGTGCTTGGCATTTTACTTTTTTAAAATTAATTAATTATTTTGTTATTTTTATTGTGTATAGTGTTACTGTATGCATGTAGGTTGATGCACCAGTGTCGTGCAAGCCGCAGAGGTCAGAGAGGGCATCGGATTCCCTAAAACTGGAGTTTCAGATGGTTATTGGCTGCCATGTAGGCTCTGGGATTTTAACCTAGGTCCTCTGCAATACAGTCGGTGCTCTAACTGCTAAGCCATCTCTCCAGTCCCGTCCATTTTACTTTTTGGGACATGGTCTCCCTGTTGCCACAGCTGGCCTGGAATTCAGCTTATGGTAGTGACCTAGGTCTGGCTTCAATATCAAGTAGATCTGCCTGCCTCTGCCTCCCAAGTCGTGGATTAAGGGTGCGCCACCACACTCGGCTAAAAAAACTAGGGTCTGCGAGAGTATGGCTCAGTCATTAGAAGACCAGCTTGCTCTTTCAGAGGCAATCCAGGGTTCCAAGTTTCCAGCACCCACATGGTGGCTACAACCACCCTGTAACTACCAGTTGCAGGGGAATCAATTCCTTCTTTGAGCCTTGTGGGCCATTGCTGAACTGAATAGCACTATACACATGTCAGGCAATACACTTCTACACAAAAAAATAGTAATAAAATATATGAACAAAAATATTTTCAGGCTGGCGTTAGGGCATGCCTTTAATCTAGCACTCAGGAGGCAGGGAGGCAGGCGATCTTTGTGAGTTCTCAAGGCCAGCCTTGGATCTACAGAGTGAGTTCAGGACAGCTGGGGCTACAGGGAGACTCTGTATCAAAAAAAGACAAAAAAAAATTTTTTTTAACTAAATCTTGCCGGGCATGGTGGTGCACGCCTTTCGTCCTAGCACTTGGGAGGCAGAAGCAGGCAGATCTTTGTGAGTTCAAGACCAGCCTGGTCTACAGAGCGAGTTCCAGGACAGCTGGGGCTACAGGGAGACCCTGTCTTGAAAAGACAAAAAAAAAACAAAACAAAAAAAACCCTAAATCTTAAAAAAAAAAAATATGCCAAGTATAGTTCCCACACGCCTTTAATCCTGGCATTTGGGAGGCAGAGGCAGGCGGATCTCTGTGAGCTCCAGGCCAGCTGGGGCTATAGGGAGACCCTGTCTCAAAAAGGAATGGGGGGTAAGATAAGGAAACCTCCACCATTTAAGGAGCTACGTAAGAACTAGAACCAGAATTCAGCCAGTCTAACTACAAAGTTTTTCTTTTTCTTTATTTTTTTGGTGGTGCTAAGATTTAAGAGCCTCCCAAACTAGGCAAATGTGAAATATGTCCACATCCATGATTATAAAATCTAATCCAGTCTGTGCCTCCTCCTCATCTGGCTGAATGGTAAGAACAAATCTCTCAAACACATTTTGGTATAAGTGAATAATAGTAGGGTCTTTGCTCTTGGACACTGATGTTCTCTGTCTGTCAGTCTTCACTCATGTCATCTGCCGTCCAAGAGAACATCTACTACCACCAAAAAGATTGGTATTTTTCAACATAAGAAAATATGAATAGGGCTGGAGAGATGGCTCAGTGGTTAAGAGCACCGACTGCTCTTGCAGAGGACCCAGGTTCAATCCCCAGCACCCACATGGCGGCTGAGAACCATCTTTTTTTTTTGGTGTTTTTGAAACAGGGTCTCCCTGTAGCTCCAGCTGTCCTGGAACTTGCTCTGTAGACCAGGCTGGCCTTGAACTCACAAAGATACGCCTGCCTCTGCCTCCCAAATGCTAGGATTAAAGGCGTGCGCCACCACACCTGGCCTGAGAACCGTCTTTAACTCCAGTTCCAGGGGAATCCGACACCCTCTTCTGACCTCCACGGCATTGCATGACACAGGTGCACCAACCTACATGCAGACAGCATACTCATACACATAAAAAATAAAAAAATTTAAAAAAAAAATAAAATAAGCAAGGAGGATGGCTCCTGAGGGATGACACTGAGGCTGTCCTCTGGCCTTCACATACACATATTGTAAAAGACAATTTGGGAGCTAGAGAGATGGCTCAGTGGTTAAGAGCACTGGTTGTTCTTACAGAAGTCCTGGGTTCAAATCCCAGCACCCACATGGCAACTAACAACTGTCTGTGACTCCATTTTCAGGGGATCTAACACCCTCTTCTGTCCTCCTCAGGCACTGCATGACATGGGTGCACTTAAACATATGCAGACATAGTCATACACATGACATAAAAAATAAAGAAAAAATGTTTAAAATAAATAAATTAATTAAAAAATAAAGAAAAATGATAATAAATAAAAATAAAGATAAAGACAGTTTTTTTCCCCTGCCTAACACCACCTAAAAAGCAATTCTGGCCCCAAAGAAGAAAAGATAAAAATCAAACTGGAATTTGATCCAATCTCTGGGCCCAACACCCATTTACAGGAATGACAGAGGGATTTGCTAAACACATGTCTCTGGAATTCAATCTGTAATCAGAGCTGTGGGAACCTGTTGGTGACAAATGACCCTGTTCCTTCAATGAATAAATTCAGAGAGAGAGAGAGAGAGAGAATATGAATCTGCAGATTAAGAGACAGAAGAGGCATACCAGGGCTGGGGAGATAGCTCAGTTGATAAAGGGTTTACTGTCCAAGCATGAGGACCTGAGTTTGACCCCCATAACCCACATAGAAAGCTGGGTGTGGTGTGGTGCCCTGTGCTTATGATCCTAGCATTGGAAAGGCTGAGACAGGAACATTTCTGGGACCTGCTGACCAGACAGCCTGGCCTCACTGGTGAGCCCTGGGTCTCAATGAGAGGCCCTGTTTCAAAAAAAGATGACAGGATAGGGGAAGGCTGGAGAGATGGATGGCTCAGTGGTTAAAGTACCTGCCACTATTACAAAGGACCAGAATACAGTTTCCAGCACCCACATGGGCCACCCATAACTGCCTGTAACTCTAGCTCCAGAGGATCTGACAGCCTCTTCTGGCCTCTGCAGGCACTTGCATGCATGTAGCATATATAAACACATAAATAAAAATCTTAAAAAAAAAAAAGATGATAGCTGACAGCTCTTGAAAAATAATACCTGAGATTGATCTACACACCCCTGCCCCTCTCCCCAACACACACACACACACACACACACACACACACACACACACACGTGCGCGCGCAGCGACCCGCTCCACAAGCCCCTTACCGGCTACTAGACCCTTATTTGGACCCCCTTTGATTCAACGCAAACGCAAGGGACGAACATCTTGAGGGCAGCTGGGGGC